>CM038677.1:583268159-583402274 GCA_021605205.1 Aegilops longissima | reverse complement strand
TGCAAAGGAGGCAAGCACAGTGCCAAGGCATCAAGCAAAGGTTACGCTTGATGCAACAAGACCAAGACCAGCAGAGCGGCAGGAAGGAGGTCATCGTGGAGCCGGTGGCGTCACCGTCGGAACCTTTAGCAGCAAAGACCGACTTTAGTCATGATAAGTGTACTAAATTTTCCCTTCAAAATGGCCAATTGTTGGCGCCTTCCGCTCATTATTTGGGAAGAGGCCTGGGCCTCCCTCTATAAATAGGACTAGCCCCCCACAGAGAGAAGGAGGACGGACTAGAGACAAGTAGAAGAGGATCGAGATCACGCATAGAGGAGAGAGAGAGAGAGAGAGAGAGAGAGAGCAGAACTCATCGCAGTTCATCAGACTCAAGAACAGCCCTCGCGAGGCTGTTCTCCCTTTGTACTGTTCATCATCAGCCCCTGAGGCAATCCACCACACCACACACTGGAGTAGGGTATTACACCACAACGGTGGCCCGAACTAGTATAAACCTCGTGTCTCTTGTGTTGTTCATCTCTCATAGTTTAGATCCCTTGCAAACCATCGATGCGTGAGCTGGTAGGGGAAAGATCTCCGCGCGCACCCCAGTGTTCGAACCTCAAGGGTCTGCCTGAACCTGAAATCCGACATTTGGCGCACCAGGTAGGGGTGCGCCGGAATCTTTCTTCCGCTGGTCGTGTGTGATCTTCCGTCGTGTCCATGGCTGACGCTCGCCGAGCTCGCGCCGAGCGCCGGGCTGCTCGCGCCGCTCGAGTCGCCCACACGGCTCCCGTCGGTGGACACCCCCGTCGTTCCCCGTCGCCTGCCGCCAACTCTGCCACTAGCCCGACGAGAGCGAAAGCAGCAGAGCCGTCCTGCATCCATCGGTGGCGAGAAGGCCGCACCGCTACTCCTTCACTCGCCCTGCTGGTTCTTCGTCCAGCGCAAGCGCTCCATGGAGGCCCGAGCCGCTCATCGCGCAAACGAGCTCTGCGCTACCGCCCGTCGGCGACGTCTCGAGGAGTGGTTCGACTGCGTCGCCGAGCTTGTCCGTGCGCGAGGGCTCCCCAGCGCCGTCCCTCTCGCTGCTCGCCCTTCACCCGTGTGGGATGCAGGGAGCCGGAGGTGCCCCCGCCACCTCCACCCCAAGAAGGCGCCCTGGCTCCAAGGCGCGTGGCCCCGGGCCGAGACCCTCCGCGTCCAGCGCCCACGCAACAAGAAAGGAGCTGCCAGGAGATCCCTCGCCCCCAAGAAGGTGCTCGCGTGCTCCCAGCACCGGAGCGCCGCGACCACGCTCCAGCACCACCGCGTCAAGACCCCGCGCTGCTCCAGGCAGCGGTGCGAGAATCCACAAACAAGCTCCGCATCGCAGAGAGCCCTGTGTGCCACTGCGGGCTGCCGCGCTTCACCGCCCGTGCTATGCAGCGTCGCATGGCCCGCAAGTTCAAAGCAGACCTGCCTCCTCGCTTCGACGGCACCGCCACCGCTGAGTTCCTTCAGCTCTGAGCTGGGCATCGGGCCGCCAACCGGGATCAAAGGTCATAGTGAATTGGTTCCGCATGGCGCTGAAGGACGGAGCCCGAACCTGGCTCCTGAACATGGCTCCCGGCATGATCTCCTCCTGGGACGATATGCGCACCCGCTTCATCGCCAACTTCCCAGGCACTCGCGACCGGCCTCCGGCCGTGAGTGACATGTGCCGCATCAAGCAGCAACCAGAAGAGACCCTGCAGAAGTACATCCAGTGCTTCAACAACGCCCGCCTCAAAATCCCCAAGGCGACCGAGGAAGCCATCATCTCAGCCTTCTCCGACGGCGTGCGTGACGTCAAGATGAAGGAGGAGCTAGCAATCCATGAAGACCTGTGCACATCCCTGGAGCTGTTCAACATGGCGACCAAGTGCGCCAGGGCTGAGGAAGGGTGCCTCTCCCTCCTCGAGCTCCTGGCTGCCGATCCAGAAGAGAAGAAGCCCAAGGCCAAGGACGTGAAGCGCAAGGGGGCTGCCGTGCTCGCAGAACAGCACACCAAGCGGCGCGGGATTAGCCCGAGTCATCCAAGGGCAGCCGTATCTGCGTATACCACGACCTCCACACCCACAACACCAACGAATGCCGGGCTCAGGCCATGTGAGAAGATGATCGGCCGACGCCCGGCGCAATGATCGGGCTACGGCCGAGGAGGAGGAAGAGGCACAGGCCTTTGGGAAGACCGTGGCCCCGTCAAGGATGGCGTGGACAGACCTCGCGAGACCCGGCTGGCGGGACCAGCCTCGCGAGGGAGGTTGGAGGACCAACCTCGTGAGGATCGCCCTCAAGGCAACGTAGGGCTCCCACCTCTGCCGCAGCCACCAAGGAGGTACAAGACAATCATCCGGGCGAGGGGCTGGGGGCTTCCAGAACCGCGCGATCGCTTGCATCTGGGTGGCACTCAGCCCCAAACTGTCAACAGATCTTCAAGCGGTTTGCTCGCGAGGTGAATGCAGTCCTCCCAAGCACGAGGCCACATGCCCTCTCGGTGGTGGCCGCGCGCTATCACGCTCAAACTCGGCGGATCAGCTCAAGTCTTGGCGGCAATGGTAGGAGTCCTCCCCATGCTTTGCTCACCACCATCGACAACGTGCAAGTCACGGGACCCTCATCAGCGGTGGAGCAGGACTCAACGCCCTGCTCTGCCGAGACATTCAACGATCTCCAAGTGCCATATGATCAGCTTCAGCCGACCAAGCCTTTCTCAAGAGTCACCGACGGCTCCACCGTCCCGATAGGGCAAGTTTGCCTTCTCGTTACCTTCGACAGCGCAACAACTACATCGCCGAGCTCATCGACTTCGGCGTCGCCCACATTCGCGCCGCCATACAATGCCATCCTCGGGTACCCAGCTTTGGCCAAGTTCATGGCAAGAACTCCACCATGGCTACAATGTCCTCAAGATGCCGAGCGGAGGAGTCATCACAAAGCCATGTGAGGAAAGGGATGCAGTGTGCTCTCTTGGCGTGCCTTCAAGCCGCAGCAATCGAAGAGCCAGATCACGAGGCGGGGAGACTTCCGGCGATCCCCAAGAAGAAGAAGGCTGGTCCGAAACCCTCATGGGGTAGGAACCTCCGGGCGTGGCAACGGGACCCGTGCCCGTTCAAGGGCGCCACCCTCCATCGCCATAGGAAAAGCGCGCCTGGCGCCTCCTCAGAGGGGTCGGGGCTCTTTCATGGCGAGCCACCGACCTAGCTGGGGTCATGAGGGAGGCGCTCGGGCACCACTTGGAGTGCTTGAGGCACATTTCCCTCAGAAGGTATGAGGCAAGGAGGGCCAAACCCTCGAGAATTCATCACGAGGAACACCCAGAGCTCAGAGTCAAGAGTCATGCTGCGGTGTCGCCGCTTGCCCGCCGTGGCCCCACATCCAGGCGAGGATGTTGGGCTGCGAATCTGCATCGACATACCAGGGCTCAACCGGGCCGCGCCTTAGGAGTGCCTCTGGCCCTCACGCGTGGGACGTTGCGAGGGTCCACCTCACAGGTACGTTCGCATACCTTTCGGCCTGCCGAACGCGGTTGCCGCCCATCAGCGCCTGCAGAGGTGCGCCCTGGAGGCTCAGGAGGTCAAGTAGCGCGCGATCCTGGAAGAGATGGAGATGACACTCGAGGAACCCCCCGTGCCCCCGGAGCCTCTCGAGGCTCCAGGTCCGGAGGGCTCATGAGGGCCGGCGTCCCCATCGCGCGTCATCCGCTACCTCAACATCCCGCCATCTCCGACCATATCAGGTGACACCTTTCCAAGTTTCGTTCTCAGCTGGGAGCGCCCCTCGGGCTGCATCATTCCCAGGCTACGTGGGTCCGTCCCTGCGGCATGTATCCGTTTTGTTTATGTTCTTTACTTACCTTGTTGGGGGCGCCCCACGGGCTGCATTATCGCCAAGCTGCTCGGGCCAGACCCAGTGGCATGTGCTTTCTCCGCACCTATCTAGATGGATTTGCTCCTTCGCGCTTAACCTGATTCACGCAATTATTGCCTACTACCTGTCGCGGGCCACTCCGCCCTAATGCAAAGCGCTTGCACGTTAAAAGGGGGGTACCTGAGCATCGCGACTCATGGGCTCTTATTGGCTCTCCAGCCCTCACCCCTGGCCTTGACCCACGGCATCGCGACCTGTCATACCAGCGCGGCTGAGCTCGCTCGAGGCAGGACACGAGGACGTGAGCATTTGCATTCTAACCCTGCGAGAACACACCATTGATAAAGGCCCGAGCTGGCGCAACCCGCCTCGGTAGGGCATCGTGAGTCCCGCTACCGGCTCACGGGTGCCCGGACACACTCTCCTAGCCCTACCGTGCCGGGCCACGTGTCGTATGGGCTGTACACGCCTGGCTCCTCCTCGAGGGGAGCCCCTCCCACGAACCAGTGGAAGCACCATGCTCCAGCTGGCTGGCGACATCGCCGAGGAGCGGCTATGCCCGTACACACATCTGAGCGCTATGCTCGCTGGTGATAAACAACCGAGGCGGCTCACAATCAGATCAACCTCGGGGCCCAGAGCTCGGTCCGGCAGCGCCATCGCAACGCCTCCCCTCGGGAGTGCAGCGAGGGGCTGGACACGGGCTGCGCCTGGGCCACGCCCAAACGTGACGCCACCCAGCCCAGTCCCTCGACCTGGTCGTGCCAAGCCTCCCGAGCGGAGCCAAGGTATGAAAATTCGTTTGAACGTCAAGGGGGAATCCTGAGCATCACGACTCAGGAGCCTAACTGGACACCTAGCCCCTCACTCCTTGGTCCCGTCCTAGGTCTCCGGTCGGGGCTAACGGCGGTTGAGGTATGCATGGGGCCGGGCCCTGCCGACGTAGAACGACCAATCCACTCCTATGCCTCCTGTCCCTACTTGCTGTTCGCGCGTCAAGGGGGACTCCTGAGCATCGCGACTCAGGAGCCTAACTTGCCACGTAGCCCCTCACTCTTTGGTCCCTTCCTAGGTCTCTGGTCGGGGCTAACGGCGGCTGAGTATCTTGGGTCGGCCCCCTGCCGACGAGAACACACGCAAGTAGGAGGGAAGAATGCGAATTCAAAGCAAATATTACAAGCCATAAGTCGTTTCACAACGCCAAACACAAGTTTAAACGCCTCCACGAGGCATGGTGCATGTTGCAGGAATTAAAACAGAGTGGAAGCTGCGAAGGGATCACTCTCCTGTGGCGCCCCCACCTCCCGAGACCACGGAGTTGGCGGCACCACGCCCGAGCAAGGTCTTGGGCGGAACTTCCCCAGCAGGGCCTCGGCTCGGCCTTTCACGGCCTCAGCAGCGGCAGCGGCAAGGTCACAGCTCACAGGCTCCAGCAGGCCGTCAAGGTCGACGCTGGGGTCGCGAAGGTAGACGTGGCTGAGGACGCGCGTCAGTGCTGCAGAAGACAGGGCATGCGCCTCGGCTTCAGCCATGGGGCCAAGGCCGTCCGTGACATCTTCAAGTGCTCGGACCAAGAAAGGAAGCAGCTCGGCGAGGCCGTCCTCCGCACCAGCCAACGGCTTCTCCAGGCCACCCTCCTAGAGCGTCTTCAACGCGGCGCGAGCCTTCTCCTTCAACCTGGCGAAGGCCACCCGATCCTCAGCCAGGATCTTTGGGTTCCTGTCGAGCTCGATCCTCTCCGCTTTCCGCGACTGTTCCAGCGTCTCCAACCAGCCGCGACGGTCATCAAGCTCGGCATCCCGGTCCCTGATGGCGGCCTCCCGAGCCTCCATCTCCTTCTCCTTCTCCTGGAGGCCGCGGACCTCCTTGGCGAGCTCGTCGCATAGGCCTTGCAGCTTGACCTCCAGCACCTTGTAGCGGTCCCGGGCGTCCGTGGCGTCGTCCTGGGCAGCATCGCGAGCTGCCCTGGCCTGGCAGGCGGCTTGTTTCTCCCCATCGGACGCCGACAGCTGCTTGGCTCGCCCGCTTCGAGACGGAGGTAGCAGCGGGCCCAGCCGAAGCCAGCTCAGCGCCCGCCACCAGACGGGGATCAGCATTCCGGAGATCCTCTTGCAGCCGGCTCAGCTCGCTGGCGGCCTGGTCCAGGATGGCCGAGGGATCAGAAGGGACTGGAGCCGGTGGAGCAGGTGTAGTATACAGCAGCATGATCACGGCTTGGGAAGGAGGAGCCCCCTGGGCCTTGGGCACCTCAGCGACAACGCTGCAGCAGCACCTCCAGTCGGCGGGGCCCACGGGCTGACTGACTCGTCGTCAGATTGCCCCTGCTGGGCTTGCAAGGATGACCGGGCAGGGGAGGCGCAAGCCTTGCTGCCTCCTTTCCATGCAGACGGAGCCGCAGCCCCGACAGGCGAACCCGCCTCAAGCAGGGCAGCAGAAGCCCCCTTCGGCCTTTTTGTTGTAGGTGCCGACCTGGCCAAGAGAGTACAGACGTCAAGCCTCGGTGGCAGAAGCAAAGCAAAACACAGATCGAACACTTACTGGTCATCGTCCCCGGACTCAAGCAGCCTCCGGCCGAACTTGAAGCCTGAAAGCCTGCAGCTAGGGTCAGCCTTGGGAGGACCGGATGCAGTAGGCGCGTCGGGAAGGCCGGAGCTAGCTTCAGACCGCCCTGGAGCCAGAACGGACCCTGGGAGAATCAGCCCCGACCTGCCCTTCCTCGGAACCAGGGGAGAATCCTCCCCTCCTCGCCTGGCACCGGCCTCGTCGTCGTCCGGCATGGAGCGAAGGGCGTGGGACCTGCGCCGAGGGAAGGAAGTCGCCTCGAAGTCGGACTCTTATTCCTCCACCTCCTCTTCTTCCTCCTCACTCCCGCTGGAGTTGCTGGAGGAAACATTCACCGTCGCCAACATCATCAGATCCTCGGGAGCCCCGGCGGGCACCAGCCCCTCACCATTGAAGGTGGGCATGGCATTCACCACTTGCTCCCAGTCGTCATGAAGGAACAGGGGGACGGGAGCGCCCTCCGGCTTCGCCACGTCTCCCCCGACCAAGGAGTGAAGAGCCGCGGCCAGATCTTCGTCAGAGAGGGCCTCGAGCTCAGCGCGGGCGTCTCCGCCTCCCAAGCCTCCACATCGGGCGAATGCTCATGGGCCAGAGCCACCCGGTGTCCAGGGAACTCCCTCAGAGCGTGGCCCGGTCGGCCGCCGCCCCCAAGCTGCTGTCCTCGTGTCCGTGATCCTATCCTCTTCAAGACCATCTTCGCATGAGAGTCGACAGGCTCAAGCGAGACCACACATCAATGGTCTTGGGCTGCCCCGACGGCAGCGCCAGTCGGGGGTGGATGCGCCCGACATCCACCATGACCCACTTGCTCCTGAAGCCTTCGATCCTCTTCCCGGGCTTGGAGATGGAGTTGCAGCTGGATATGCGACAAAGCTCGCGCATGCAGTAATGGAGCCACGAGAGACCCGGAGGTAAAAGTAATGGTGCAGCAAAGCCACCGAGGGCTTTATCCCAACGTGAGCCTCACAGTAGTAGGCGAAAATCTCCAGGAGAAGAACAGAGTTGGGGTGGAGATGCAGAGCTTGCAAGTTGTATTGGCGGAGAACAACAAAGAAGAACTCGGAAAAAGGAGGGACCAGACCGGCGATGATGGCACTCACAAAGAACGGGTAGAAGGTGCTCCCCTGGCCTTCAGGCTGATCGGAGTCGGCCTTGAGCACAGTCGCTCCCTTGTTGCCCTGCGCCACCGTTCTCTGGCGCACAAGGACGAGATTCTTCACCGAAACAGTCGGAGGATCCAGAGCCGGAGGTACCAGGCCTCGGCCGGGTTCTTGAGGCGCCATGGCTTGCGGATGGGAAGGATTGAGATAGATCTGGAGGATTTCGGAAGCAAGGAGGAGAAGGGCGAGAAAGGGGATCTGGAGCAAGGCAAGCAAGAACGAGCACCAAGTCTGGCCCGGGTCTCCTTCTTGTCAAGTCATGCGGTTGCCGAGGCATCATGGGGAAGTGGAGACACCCACGACCAATCAATCGCCACACGGCGCCCAAGGCCGCAGGCTGTTGGGGCCCGCGGCGCTTCGCACTTGCCCCTTCACTTCTCTGCTAAGCCAAGTCCTGGCGCGCCTTGGGCCCGGGGGCTACTGTCGGCGTTATGGGAACGGGGGTCCCCAGACTTGCCTGCCTGTGGCCTGCGGCGTGGCTCAAGTAGGGGCCCAGCACGTCCCAGCTTCATCAGCTCAAGATCAAGACCCTCGCGAGGGGCCAAGCCTCGCGGGGCGGACGACAGGAACCTCCCTCAGGAGCAGCCTCGTCAGGCAGGCTCACGAGGAGGCGGAGAGATCAAGGCTGGGTACCTCACAAGGGTGCCCTATGACGCAAGCCATGACGATCGACACAAGGCGGGCGCCAGACCGCGTACTGTCCTCGATTCTCCTTTGGTGCAAAGGAGGCAATCACATGCCAAGGCATCAGGAAAACGTTACCGCTTCGGTGCAACAAGACCAAGACCAACAGAGCGGCAGGAAGGAGGTCATCATGGAGCCCAGGACGGCATCATCGTTAGAGCCTTTGGAAGCCGAAGACCGACTTTAGTCAGGATAAGTGTACTAGATGTTCCCCTTCAAAATGGCCAATTGTTGGTGCCCTTCCCGCTCATTATTTGGGAAGAGGCCCAGGGCCTCCCTCTATAAATAGGACTAGCCACCACAGAGAGAAGGAGGACGGACCAGAGACAAGTAGAAGAGGATCGAGATCATGCATAGAGAGATAGAGAGGCGACTGAACTCATCCAAGCAGTTCATCGCACCAGCTCAAGAAGAGCCCTCGCGAAGCTGTTCTCCCTTTGTACTGTTCATCATCAGCCCCTGAGGCAATCCACCACACCACACACTGGAGTAGGGTATTACACCACAACGGTGGCCCGAACTAGTATAAACCTCGTGTCTCTTGTGTTGTTCATCGTTCATAGTTTAGATCCCTTGCAAACCATCGACGCGTGAGCTGGTAGGGGAAAGATTTCCGCGCGCACTCCAGTGTTCGAACCTCAAGGGTCTGCCGGAACCCGAAGTCCGACAGACCAGACCAACGCCAAGCCGGAAACACAAAGAGCAGAAGGGCGAGATGGACTCCCCCGGCAAGAACCTTGCCGGGGTAACTCGCCCAACGCCAGCAGGGCCGCCACCCTTGAGCCTGAGAGTTACGACGCCCTCAACCACGCTGGAACCAGAGCTCGGGAGGCGCCTCCATGGTGGCATGCAGATCTTTGTGAAGACCAAGAGCATACAAGACTAGATAAATAACGAGAAGACGAAGATCCTCGGCAAGATCCTTGCCAAGGATACCCACGAGACCCCCGGCAAGGGGACGACCACGACGCCACGGCAAGACCCTTGTCGGGGCCCCCGGCAAGACTCTTGCCGAAGACGTCCGCGGGGCCGCAACCAGGCCCACATCTGTCAAAGCTCCGCCGCCGTTCCCATGCAGCTGCTAGCCCACCAACTAGGCGAACACCTGCGTGGCGACGTGCGACCTCTAGGCCAACTCAGCAAGCACTTGCATGGTGGCATGCAGATCTTCGTGAAGGCTCTGCCACCGCACCAACTCAGCAGCCAGCCAGCGTGGCACTACTCACCTCGTCAGTTCGGACGCGTGTTGAAGTCTGGCGAGGCGGCGACAGCTGGGACGAGCTTCCTTGCAGTCCCCGATAAAGCAAGAAGGTCACATCGGCAGCGCATTAAATGTGTTTGTCCTACGGTGCCAGAGGATAGACTCGACCACTGTATAGCTTTCCACCTCCTGTGTGCCACTGTGGCTGCCCCTTTGTCTATAAAGGAGTCCCGCGGCGTACTGGGAGAGGATTCAGACTTTTTGGACCCAGCACGCCTTGAAGCTAGTCCAAGAACATGAGATAAACAGAAACCAACAGGAGTAGGGTATTACGTATCACTTGTGGCCCGAACCTGGATAATCCCCCCCCCCCCCGGGGTTGATCTCTCAATCCCGCTCTTTCCACAGCCCCGCGCCTGCCAACCGTAGCAAAAGGGATTCCTCGTGATCCCGTAGGTGTCGTTTCCCCCGACAATGTCTGTAGTAGTAGTAATTAAAAGGAAACCCAAAAAGATTTCTCGTTCTTCTTTTGCTTGTTGGTGTAAGTGCATCTAGTGCATTTTAGTGATTTTGGTGTATTGAAGACTTATAGGTTAAGGATCTAATGAGTTTATGAGTGTACACAGGTCTATAAGTCTATGAGGAGTTTGATATTTATAGTGAAAGTCAACCACTAAAAATGAAGGGCATTTATGTCTTATCATGTCGGGCTGCTCCCTGGGCTATAAATAGCCGCCCCCTACAACCACTAGTTGGTTGGCTGCTCCGAGAGAAACTGACACTTATCAATTGAGAGCATCCCATCCTCCGAGGACTTTGAGTGAAAATCATCAAGTGAGGAAAACCCAAACCCAAACACCTACAAACCCAAAGTGATTGAGCATCTCTGAAGAGATTGATCCTGCATGGATCCGACGCTTGTTACCTTTGAAGACTGTGCTTCTTCCAGACGGTTAGGTGTCATGGTCTAGAGCATCCAAGAGGAATTGTGGATCGCCGAGTGACCAAGTGTGTGAAGGTTTGGAAGTCGCTTGAAGACTTACCACGAGTGATTGGACGAGGTCTGTGTGACCTTAGTTCAAGGAGAATACGGTGATGACTTGGTGTCCTGAGCTACATGCTCAGGACTGGGTGTCCGGGACTGTGTGTCCTCGAGTTTAAATACTCAGCCGCTCCAACCAGATGTACAACTGAGATAGCAGTTGGAACTGGTCTACCAAATCATTGTCTTCACCAAGCTTACTACTTCTATTTCATCAACTCTTCCATTTCCTCATTACTGTGTTAAGTGCTTCATCATATCTGTGTTTGAAGACTTTGACTGAAGACTTTCTCAATTTCCTCAGTTCAATTTCTTTAGTCTGTTTGTCTTCATCTTGTGTTATCCTGTGATTACGCTTTCTGTACTCTGTGCTTGTCTTCATTTCATCATGATGACTATGCCTGTATTCTATTATGCTTACATCTGAGTACTTATTCCGCTGCAAGTAGTTCTTCGCTAAGGAATTTCCTCACCGACAAATTCATCGATGAAGAATTCATAAAATCGCTTATTCACCCCCTCTAGTCGATATAACGCACTTTCAATTGGTATCAGAGCAAGGTACTCCCTTGTTCTGTGTGATTTTGGTTTAACCGCCTGGAGTTTAGTTATGTCGACCGCAGGTATGATCAAGGTCTCTGCTGGCTGTCCTACCTTCGATGGGACAGACTACCCCTACTGGAAGAATAAGATGTGAATGCATCTTGAGGCAATTGATAACGATCTCTGGTATGTTGTGGAAAATGGTGTTCCCTCTGTCTCACCCACACTGAACGCTACCGATGTGAAGAGATTCAAGCAACTCGATTCTCAAGCGAAGAATATCATATGTGGCCATATGAGCAAAGGACAGTATGGAAGAGTGAGTGCTTTGGAAATTGCCAAGCTTATCTCGGATAGGTTGTCCAAACTAAATGAAGGAGTCTCAACTCAGCGTGACTCTCGAGTTGACGTTCTTCGCAATCTCTTCAACCACTTCAAAAGACTCGACAATGAAAATGTTCAACAAACCTTCAATCGCCTCACTGACATCTCAAATGAGCTTCAAGCGCTTGGTGCCACTGACATCACCGACCATGAGGTGGTGAAGAAATTGTTGAGATCGCTTGATTCCTCATTTGATACTGTGGCATTGATGATACAAGAACGTGCTGATTACAAGTCACTTGATCCCGCTGATATCCTCGAGAGGCTAAATACTCATGAGCTCTAGCTTGCTGAAAAGAGAGATCTCTATGGTTTGAGCTATGGCAGATCATGTGCCCTGAAGGCCAAGGCAGTGTCTGAATCTGAATGTGAAGATTCTGGTAGCAGCCTTGGTGATCCTTAAGAATTGAGCCAGGAGCTAGCACTGCTCCTGAAGAAGTTCCAGAAGTTCTCAAGATGTGGTCGCTTTGGAAAATCCTCAAGAAGCAGTGATTCCTCATCCAGTGACTATAAGAGGAGGCTATGCCACAAATGCAAGAAACCTGGTCACAATATTCAAGATTGTCCTCAGTGGGAAAAGGAATTAAAGAAGAAGAAATACAAGGATTATTGTTCTGATGACGCTAAGAAGAAGAAGAAATCGTCAAAATCTTCATCATCAAAATCCTCGAAGTCTTCATCTCACAAGAAGAGCAGCTCCAAGAAGGCTCGGGCATTCATTGGCAAGGAAATGGACTCTGAGGCTGAATCTGAGGAACATGAGGAAGAGGAGGCATCTCAGGAGTCCGAGTCCGGTGTGGCGAGCCTGGCTCTCGCTACTGCATTCGTCAGCAAATCTATCTTCAACTCTGAAGTAAATGACCTCACCAACAAGGCTGATGAAGACAATGATGACTACGCTCCCACCTATTGCTTCATGG
Source organism: Aegilops longissima (assembly GCA_021605205.1). Lineage (NCBI taxonomy): Eukaryota > Viridiplantae > Streptophyta > Magnoliopsida > Poales > Poaceae > Aegilops > Aegilops longissima. Next base: position 583,389,905 of record CM038677.1, on the reverse strand, counting down.
CAAAGGGTGTCAAGGTACTCAAATATACCTCCTCTGAATCTAGTGAGAATGAATCTGATGAAAACCTCAAGCACAGCTACTCTAAACTTGCTAAGATTGCTGTGAAACAACAAAGGGCTTTTGAAAAGGTTCAAAACATGCTAGACAAAAGTGATGATATGTTGGGTGAAGAAATGGATCGCACTAAAGCCTTGACTAAAAATCTTCAAAGACTTCAGTCTAGGTTTGACAGCCTTCAAGGTCATCATAACACTCTCTTGTCTGATCATGAGAAGCTTTCTTATGAATTTATTCAAAGAAAGCAAGATCTTGAGAAGCTAAGAGTGAGTTATGAATATCTTCAGAAGGAGCATGATTCATTACTTGCTCAACAAATCAACGCTTCTCAGGAAGAATTTGTTACTCCATGCTTAAAGTGCATTGAACGTGAATCTGCTAATTCTTCACCCGAATGTTCAAATGCTTCAATTGTTACAAATTCTTCACCTGCCTCTGCTATCACTAATTCCTCATCTGAGGACATTGCTAGTATCACTGACAATGCAGGGCTGCAGGAATTGTACATGAAAGGCATGTACAAAAGCCTCAAAGGGCATCAGACTCTTTGTGATGTGCTTAAAAAGCAGATCCTAAACAGAAACCCTAGGAAAGAGGGTATTGCCTTTGAGAGGAAAATCAATGCTGATGGTACATATTGGAAGCCTGAGCAGTACCCCAAAACCTCATGGGTTGCTGCAAAGGGACCACCAGTTGATCCATCTAACTTATCTGGCTTTACATGTGAATCTCCATTCTTCTGATGAGTCATTTGACTCCAACTATAAACTGTTCAAAAATCAGAATGGTGAAGTATTTGCTAGATATGTTGGCACTAACTTCAGGAACGGTTACCCTATGAAGAAAATATGGGTTCCCAAAAGGTGCCTTGAAAGTCTTTAGGTGAATGTCCTCATGACACCACCTGTGAAGTATAGGAACCCCAGATCAAACTCTTCATATGGACCAAATTCTTCATATGGATCCAACTCCTCATACGGATCAAATTCCTCACGTGGATCAAATTCTTCAAAAGGATCAAAGTCCTCACATGATTATTATCATGCTAACAACTCTGTTTCGCAGGGTAGAGCTAAGGGCTATGAATATGTGCATTATTCTTCAAACCATTATGTTCATAAGTCCTCGAAGAATTTCTCTGCTTATTCATATGCTTACCCTAACCCCTCTTATGTGAAACGAAATGGTTTGGTTTCTCTGCCACCATTCTCATATGGAGCTCGCAGAGTGATGAACTCTTTGCCACCCCTTCAGATGTGGGTGGTGAAGAAAAAGAACTAATCTCCTCTACAGGGTCAGGTCTCCAAACGTGCTTTAACGTCTGAAGAATTTGGTGGGGGCCTGACAAAAATGCCTGAAAGGACGCAGACTAATCATGATGAAATGAACTTTCATTTGACACGTCCTCATACTGCTATATCTGTTTTACTGCTTGATGAAATTCATCTGATGAATTTGATATCATATTCTTCACTGATGAAGTATATGAGTTCGTAAGCTGCACTAATTCATCTGCAGGATGATCAACCCAAAGCCACTGAGTGGGTCCTCGATAGTGGATGTACAAATCACATGACTGGTGACAAGAATCTATTTATGGATGCTCCCTTATCACCATCGCATCTGAAGCATATCATCTTCGCTGACAAAGGAAAAAGTCAGGTATTGGGTCTAGGTAAGGTTGCGATCACAAAGGATCAACACATGGACAAAGTCATGCTTGTTGAGTCTTTAGGATACAACCTTATGTCTGTCTCAATGCTTTGTGATCTTGATATGGTTGTTGTCTTTGGCAAGTATTATTGTGTTGTGGTTATGGAAGCTGACAATTCCAAAGTCTTTGAAGGCTTTAGGAGAGGAGACTTGTATATTGTTGATTTCTCTACAGGACCGCAACCAGCCGTGTGCCTACTTACAAAAGCTTCAGAAGGCTGGCTATGGCATCGACGACTTGGTCATGTAGGCATGATGAATTTGCACACGCTTGCGAAGAAGAAGCATGTCATTGGCATTGAGAATGTCAAATTCCTCAAGGATCACTTGTGTGGAGCCTGTGAAGCTGGAAAAATGACCAAGGCCAAGCATCCAAAGAAGACTATCATGACCACTACTCGACCTTGAATTGCTTCACATGGACCTCTTTGGTCCTAATCATTACTTAGCAGTCACTAATGATGCATCTCTATATGGCTTTGTTATTGTTGATGATTACTCTCGTTACACATGGGTACACATTGTTACTTACAAACATGAAGTGCAGGAAGTCTTCAAACGATTTTCCTCGAGGGCTTCAACAAACTTTGATGTGAAGATCAAGCACATCAGGAGTGACAATGGAACTGAGTTCAAGAATTCTGGTCTTGATGACTATCTTGAAGAACTTGGTATTACTCATGAGTTATCTGCTCCTTATACTCCTCAGCAAAATGGCGTCGTGAAGCGCAAGAACAGAACTCTTGTTGAGATGGCTCGCACTATGCTTGATGAGTACAAGACGCCTCGTCACTTCTGGATTGAGGCAATTTACACTGCATGCCACATCATCAACAGGGTATATCTTCACAAATTCTTCAAGAAGACTGCCTATGAACTCCTCACTGACAAGAAACCCAATGTGAGTTATTTCAAAGTCTTCGGTGCTAAATGTTGGATTAGAGATCCTCATCACAATGCTAAATTTGCACCAAAAGCACATGAAGGTTTTATGCTTGGTTACGGAAAGGACTCGCACACCTACATAGTCTTCAACAATGTTCTTCACAAGATTGTTGAAACTGTAGATGTGTGGTTCGATGAAACTAATGGCTCGCAAAGAGAGCACCTACCTGTTGGAAATATGCCCTAGAGGCAATAATAAAAGGATTATTATTATATTTCTTTGTTCATGATAATTGTCTTTTATTCATGCTATAATTGTATTATCCGGAAATCGTAATACACGTGCGAATACATAGACTTCAACATGTCCCTAGTGAGCCTCTAGTTGACTAGCTCGTTGATCAATAGATAGTCATGGTTTCCTGACTATGGACATTGGATGTCATTGATAACGGGATCACATCATTAGGAGAATGATGTGATGGACAAGACCCAATCCTAAGCATAGCACAAGATCGTGTAGTTCGTTTGCTAGAGCTTTTCCAATGTCAAGTATCCTTTCCTTAGACCATGAGATCGTGTGACTCCTAGATACCGTAGGAGTACTTTGGGTGTACCAAACGTCCTGGCAACGTAATCGGGTGACTATAAAGGTATACTACGGGTATCTCGAAAGTGTCTGCTGGTTGACACGGATCGAGATCGATTTGTCACTCCGTATGACGGAGAGGTATCTCTGGCCCACTCAGTGTCGTCATCATAATGAGCTCAAAGTGACCAAGTGTTTGGTCACGGGATCATGCATTCTGATGCAGTAAAGTGACTTGCGATAACGAGATTGAGCGAGGTATTCGGATCTTGACGATCGAATCTCGGGAAGTAACATACCGATTGACAAAGGGAATTGTATACGGGTTGCTTGAATCCTCGACATCGTGGTTCATCCGATGAGATCATCGTGGAACATGTAGGAGCCAACATGGGTATCCAGATCCGCTATTGGTTATGGGCGGAGAGCTGTCTCGGTCATGTCTCGCATGATTCCCGAACCCGTAGGGTCTACACATAAGGTTCGGTGGCGCTAGGGTTATTAGGAAGACTTGTATGTGATTACCGATGTTGTTGGATTCTGGATAAGATCCTGGGCGTCACGAGGAGTTCGGAATGGTCCGCGGTGAAGATTTATATATGGGAAGTTGTCATACGGTCACGGAAAGTTTGAGGGCATATCGGTATTGTCCGGGGCCACGGAGGGTTTCGGGGTCCACGGGAGGGGCCACCTCTTCCGGAGGACCTTATGGGCTGTAGGAGAAGGAACCAGCCCAAGTGGGCTGGGCGCCACAACCCCTAGGGCCCATGCGCCTAGGGTTGGGGAAACCCTAGTGGGGCGCCCCCCTTGGGGGCAAGCCCCTCCCTTGGCCGCCGCCCCTCTAGATCTCATCTAGAGGGGCCGCCCTTCCCCTTCTCCTATAAATAGAGGCGAGGAGGGCTGCACACAACATCAAGGCGCAGCCCTCCCTCCCAACACCTCTCCTCCTCCGCATGAGCTTGGCGAAGCCCTGGGAACTGCCACACCATCACCACCACGCCGTCGTGCTGCTGTTGGAGCCTTCTTCCTCAACCTCTCCCTCCTCCTTGCTGGATCAAGGTGCGGGAGACGTCATCCGCTCTGTCGTGTGTTGAGCGCGAAGGTGCTATCCGTTCGCACTTGGTCATCGGTGATTTGGATCACGGCAGTCGACTCCCTCAACCCGTTCTCTTGAGCGCTTCCGCTCATGATCTACAAAGGTATGTAGATGCACTCCTATCACTCGTTGCTAGATGAACTCATAGATGGATCTTGGTGAAACCGTAGGAAATTTTTTATTTTCTGCAACGTTCCCCAACAGTGGCATCATGAGCTAGGTCTATGTGTAGTTCTCTTTGCACGAGTAGAACACAATTTGTTGTGGGAGTAGATGTTGTCAACTTTCTTGCCGCTACTAGTCTTATTTTGCTTCAGCGGTATTGTGGGATGAAGCGGCCGGACCGACCTTACGTGCGCTTATGTGAGACAGGTTCCACCGACTGACATGCACTAGTTGCATAAGGTGGCTAGCGGGTGTCTGTCTCTCCCACTTTAGTTGGAGCGGATTCGATGAAAAGGGTCCTTATGAAGGGTAAATAGAAGTTGAAAAATCACGTTGTGGCTTTTTCGTAGGTAAGAAAACGTTCTTGCTAGAACCCTATTGCAGCCACATAAAAGATGCAACAACAATTAGAGGACGTCTAACTTGTTTTTGCAGCAATTGCCTTGTGATGTGATATGGCCAAAAGTTGTGATGAATGATGAATGATATATTGTGATGTATGAGATCATGTTCTTGTAATAGGAATCATGACTTGCATGTCGATGAGTATGACAACCGGCAGGAGCCATAGGAGTTGTCTTAATTATTGTATGACCTGCGTGTCATTGATTCAATGCCATGTAATTACTTTACTTTATTGCTAAACCGTTAGCTATAGTAGTAGAAGTAATAGTTGGCGAGCAACTTCATGGAGAAACGTTGATGGAGATCATGATGATGGAGATCATGGTGTCATGCCGGTGACAAGATGATCATGGAGCCCCAAGATGGAGATCAAAGGAGCTATATGATATTGGCCATATCATGTCACTACTATTTAATTGCATGTGATGTTTATTATATTTATGCATCTTGTTTACTTAGAATGGCGGTAGTAAGTAAGATGATCCCTCATAATAATTTCAAGAAAGTGTTCCCACTAACTGTGCGCCGTTGCTAAAGTTCGTCGTTTCGAAGCACCACGTGATGATCGGGTGTGATAGATTCCTACGTTCACATACAACGGGTGTAAGACAGTTTTACACATGCAAAACACTTAGGTTAACTTGACGAGCCTAGCATGTACAGACATGGCCTCGGAACACGAGACCGAAAGGTCGAACATGAGTCGTATGGAAGATCGATCAACATGGAGATGTTCACCGATGATGACTAGTCCGTCTCACGTGATGATCGGACACGGCCTAGTCGACTCGGATCATGTAACACTTAGATGACTAGAGGGATGTCAAATCTGAGTGGGAGTTCATTAAATAATTTGATTAGATGAACTTAATTACCATGAACTTAGTCTAAAATCTTTGCAAATATGTCTTGTAGATCAAATGGCCAACGCTCATGTCAACATGAACTTCAACGCGTTCCTAGAAAACCAAGCTGAAAGATGATGGCAGCAACTATACGGACTGGGTCCGAACCCGAGATCATCCTCATAGCTGCCAAGAAAGCATATGTCCTAGAAGGACCGGTAGGTGAAGCACCCATCCCAGAGAACCAAGATGTTATGAACGCTTGGCAGTCACGTGCTGATGATTACTCCCTCGTTCAGTGTGGCATGCTTTACAGCTTAGAACCGGCGCTCCAAAAGCGTTTTGAGCAACACGGAGCATATGAGATGTTCGAGGAGATGAAAATGGTTTTCCAAGCTCACGCCCGGGTCGAGAGATATGAAGTCTCCGACAAGTTCTATAGTTGTAAGATGGAGGAAAATAGTTACGTCGGTGAGCACATACTCGAAATATGCAGGTTGCACAACCGCTTTCCCAGATTGAATATTAACCTCCTGGACGAGGCGGTCATTGACAGAATCCTTTAGTCGCTCCCACCGAGCTACAAGAGCTTTGTGATGAACTACAATATGCAGGGATGGTGAAAACTATTCCTGAAGTATTTTCAATGTGAAGTCAGCAGAGGTAGAAATCAAAAGGAACATCAAGTGTTGATGGTCAATAAAACCACCAAGTTCAAGAAGGGCAAGGGTAAGAAGAACTTCAAGAAGGACGGCAAAGATGTTGCTGCCTGATAAGCCAGATTGCGGGAAGAAGTCAAAGAATGGACCCAAGCACGAGGCTGAGTGCTTTTATTGCAAAGGGAAGGGTCCTTTGAAGCGGAACTGCCCCAAATACTTAGCGGACAAGAAGGCCGGCAACACTAAAGGTATATGTGATATACATGTAATTGATGTGTACCTTACCAGTACTCGTAGTAACTCCTGGGTATTTGATACCGGTGCCGTTGCTCATATTTGTAACTCACAATAGGAGCTGCGGAATAAGCGGAGACTGGCGAAGGACGAGGTGACGATGCGCGTCGGGAATGGTTCCAAGGTCGATGTGATCGCCATCGGCACGCTACCTCTACATTTACCTACGGGATTAGTTTTAAACCTCAATAATTGTTATTTAGTGCCAAGTTTGAGCATGAACATTGTATCTGGATCTCGTTTAATACGAGGTGGCTACTCACTTAAATCCGAGAATAATAGTTGTTCTATTTATATGAGAGATATGTTTTATGGTCATGCCCCGATGGTCAATGGTTTATTCTTAATGAATCTCAAACATGATGTTACACATATTCATAGTGTGAATACCAAAAGATGTAAGGTTGACAACGATAGTCCCACATACTTGTGGCACTGCCGCCTTGGTCACATTGGTGTCAAGCGCATGAAGAAGCTCCATGCTGATGGACTTTTAGAGTCTCTCGATTATGAATCATTTGACACATGCGAACCATGCCTCATGGGCAAAATGACCAAGACTCCGTTCTCCGGAACAATGGAGCGAGCAACGACCTTATTGGAAATCATACATACTGATGTGTGCGGTCCAATGAGCGTTGAGGCTCGCGGAGGATATCGTTATGTTCTCACTCTCACTGACGACTTAAGTAGATATGGGTATGTCTACTTGATGAAACACAAGTCTGAGACCTTTGAAAAGTTCAAGGAATTTCAGAATGAAGTAGAGAATCAACGTGACCGAAAGATAAAATTCTTACGATCAGATCGTGGAGGAGAATATTGAAGTCACGAATTTGGTACGCACTTAAGAAAATGTGGAATCGTTTCACAACTTACGCCGCCTGGAACACCTCAGCGTAACGGTGTGTCCGAACGTCGTAATCACACTCTATTGGATATGGTGCGGTCTATGATGTCTCTTACTGATTTACCGCTATCATTTTGGGGATACGCTCTAGAGACAGCTACATTCACTTTAAATAGGGCACCATCTAAATCCGTTGAGACGACAACTTATGAATTATGGTTTGGGAAGAAACCTAAGCTGTCATTTCTAAAAGTTTGGGGATGCGATGCTTATGTCAATTCAACCTGAAAAGCTCGAACCCAAGTCGGAAAAATGCGTCTTCATAGGATACCCTAAGGAAACCATTGGGTATACCTTCTACCTCTTTGTTGCCAAGAACGGATTCTTTCTGGAGAAAGAGTTTCTCTCGAAAGGAGTAAGTGGGAGGAAAGTAGAACTCGATGAAGTACTACCTCTTGAACCGGAAAGTAGTGCAGCTCAGGAAAATGTTCCTGTGGTGCCTACACCGACTGGAGAGGAAATTAATGATGATGATCTAGGTGCTTCGGATCAAGTTGCTACTGAACTTCGTAGGTCCACAAGGACACATTCCACACCAGAGTGGTATGGCAACCCTGTCCGGGAAATCATGTTGTTAGACAACGGTGAACCTTTGAACTATGAAGAAGCGATGGCGGGCCCAGATTCCAACAAATGGCTTGAAGCCATGCAATCCGAGATAGAATCCATGTATGAAAACAAAGTATGGACTTTGAAAGACTTGCCCGATGATCGGCGAGCGATAGAAAACAAATGGATCTTTAAGAAGGAGACGGACGCGGATGGTAATGTTACCATCTATAAAGCTCGACTTGTCGCTAAGGGTTATCGGCAAGTTCAAGGGGTTGACTACGATGAGACTTTCTCTCCCGTAGCGAAGCTGAAGTCCGTCCGAATCATGTTAGCAATTGCCGCATACTATGATTATGAGATATGGCAAATGGACGTCAAAACGGCATTCCTTAACGGTTATCTTAAGGAAGAACTGTATATGATGCAGCGGAAGGTTTTGTCGACCCTAAGAATGCTAACAAGGTATGCAAGCTCTAGCGATCCATTTATGGGCTAGTGCAAGCATCTCGAGTTGGAACATTCGCTTTGATGAGATGATCAAAGCGTTTGGGTTTATCTTGAGACTTATGGAGAAGCCTGCGTTTACAAGAAAGTGAGTGGGAGCTCTGTAGCATTTCTCATATTATATGTAGATGACATACTTTTGATGGGAAATGATATAGAACTTTTGGACAAAATTAAGGCCTACTTGAATAAGAGTTTTTCAATGAAGGACCTTGGAGAAGCTGCTTATATATTAGGCATCAAGATCTATAGAGATAGATCGAGACGCCTCATAGGTCTTTCACAAAGCACATACCTTGATAAGATATTGAAGAAGTTCAATATGGATCAGTCTAAGAAGGGGTTCTTGCCTGTGCTGCAAGGTGTGAAATTGAGCTCGGCTCAATGTCCGACCACGACAGAAGATATATAAGAGATGAGTGTCATCCCCTATGCCTCAGCCATAGGGTCTATTATGTATGCCATGCTGTGTACCACACGTGATGTAAACCTTGCCGTAAGTTTGGTAGGAAGGTACCAAAGTAATCCCGGCAAGGAACACTGGACAGCGGTAAATAATATCCTGAAGTACCTGAAAAGGACTAAGGACATGTTTCTTGTTTATGGAGGTGACGAAGAGCTCGTCGTAAAGGGTTACGTCGACGCTAGCTTCGACACAGATCTGGATGACTCTAAGTCACAAACCGGATACGTGTATATGTTGAATGGTGGAGCGATGGCTGGTGCAGCTGCAAGCGAGCGTCGTGGCGGGATCTACATGTGAAGCGGAGTACATGGCAGCCTCGGAGGCAGCGCATGAAGCAATTTGGGTGAAGGAATTCATCACCGACCTAGGAGTCATACCCAATGCGTCGGGGCCGATCAACTCTTCTGTGACAACAATGGAGCTATTGCACTTGCCAAGGAGCCCAGGTTTCACAAGAAGACCAGGCACATCAAGCGTCGCTTCAACTCCATTCGTGAAAATGTTCAAGATGGAGACATAGAAATTTGCAAAGTGCATACGGATCTGAATGTCGCAGATCCGTTGACTAAATCTCTTCCGTGAGCAAAACATGATCAACACCAGAACTCTATGGGTGTTCGATTCATCACAATGTAACTAGATTATTGACTCTAGTGCAAGTGGGAGACTGTTGGAAATATGCCCTAGAGGCAATAATAAAAGGATTATTATTATATTTCCTTGTTCATGATAATTTTCTTTTATTCATGCTATAATTGTATTATCCGGAAATCGTAATACACGTGTGAATACATAGACTACAACATGTCCCTAGTGAGCCTCTAGTTGACTAGCTCATTGATCAATAGATAGTCATGGTTTCCTGACTATGAACATTGGATGTCATTGATAACGGGATCACATCATTAGGAGAATGATGTGATGGACAAGACCCAATCCTAAGCATAGCACAAGATCGTGTAGTTCGTTTGCTAGAGCTTTTCCAATGTTAAGTATCCTTTCTTTAGACCATGAGATCGTGTGACTCCCGGATACCGTAGGAGTGCTTTGGGTGTACCAAACGTCACAATGTAACTGGGTGACTATAAAGGTATACTACGGGTATCTCCGAAAGTGTCTGTTGGGTTGACACGGATCGAGACTGGCATTTGTCACTCCGTATGACGGAGAGGTATCTCTGGGCCCACTCGGTAATGCATCATCATAATGAGCTCAAAGTGACCAAGTGTTTGGTCACGGGATCATGCATTACGGTACAAGTAAAGTGACTTGCCGGTAACGAGCTTGAACGAGGTATTGGGATAACGACGATCGAATCTCGGGCAAGTAACGTACCGATTGACAAAGGGAATTGTATACGGGGTTGCTTGAATCCTCGACATCGTGGTTCATCCGATGAGATCATCATGGAACAGGTGGGAGCCAACATGGGTATCCAGATCCCGCTGTTGGTTATTGGCCGTAGGGTCTACACACTTAAGGTTCGGTGATGCTAGGGTTATTAGGAAGACTTGTATGTGATTACCTAATTTTGTTCGGAGTCCCGGATAAGATCCCGAACGTCACGAGGAGTTCCGGAATGGTCCGGAGGTGAAGATTTATATATGGGAAGTTGTCATACGGTCACCGGAAAGTTTCGGGGGCCTATCGGTATTGTACCGGGGCCACCGGAGGGGTTCCGGGGGTCCAACGGGAGGGCCCACCTCTTCCGGAGGACCTTATGGGCTGTAGGGAGAAGGGAACCAGCCCAAGTGGGCTGGGGCGCCCCAACCCCCTAGGGCCCATGCGCCTAGGGTTGGGGGGAAACCCTAGTGGGCCCCCCTGCTTGGGGGCAAGCCCCTCCCTTGGCGCCCCCCCTCTAGATCTCATCTAGAGGGGCCGCCCTTCCCCTTCCACTATAAATAGAGGCGGGGAGGGCTGCACACAACATCAAGGCGCAGCCCTCCTCTCCCCAACACCTCTCCTCCTCCGCGTGAGCTTGGCGAAGCCCTGCCGGAGAACTGCCACACCATCACCACCACGCCGTCGTGCTGCTGTTGGAGCCTTCTTCCTCAACCTCTCCCTCCTCCTTGCTGGATCAAGGTGTGGGAGGCGTCATCCGCTCCGTGCGTGTGTTGAGCGCGAAGGTGCTATCCATTCGCACTTGGTCATCGGTGATTTGGATCACGGCAGTCGACTCCCTCAACCCCGTTCTCTTGAGCGCTTCCTTCGCGATCTACAAAGGTATGTAGATGCACTCCTATCACTCGTTGCTAGATGAACTCATAGATGGATCTTGGTGAAACCGTAGGAAATTTTTTATTTTCTGCAACGTTCCCCAACACTACCTTCTGTGATAGATGAACCAGCACCTGAGGATTCTATCAAGTTCAAGGCTACTGAGGATGTCATTCCTACTAAAGAATCTGCTGAAGAATTTATTCCAGAACGTGAAGAAAGTCGATTTGAAGCAACTGAAGAAAATGCGGAAGAAAATGGTGCTGAAGAAAATGCTGATCAAATTCCTCAACGATAACCAGCTCATCCTCGCGTTGCAAAAGAAGTGCAAGTTGAAAAGATCATCGATGACATTGAAGCACCAGGTCATCTAACACGCTCAAAAGCTTCACATTTATCTAACTTCTGTGGGCACTATGCTTTTGTCTCTATCACAGAGCCCACTAAGGTAGATGAAGCATTTCTGGAGCCTGAGTGGATTCAGGCCATGCAAGAAGAATTACATCAGTTCGAGCTCAACAACGTCTGGGAACTGGTCAAACGTCCAGATCCTCGCAAGCATAATATCATTGGCACAAAAGTGGATCTACCGCAGCAAGCAAGATGAAAATGGCCTTGTGGTGAGGAATAAGGCAGGACTTGTAGCTCAAGGCTACACGCAGGTTGAAGGAATTGATTTCGATGAAACTTTTGCACCTGTTGCTAGACTTGAGGCTATTCGCATATTACTTGCTTATGCTGACCATAATGATATGTAGCGACCCGACCCGAATGGATCAAGTCTCTGTGCTTAAGTGACATCCCTGGATAGGTATGCTGACACACACAGTACTCGAGGATTTATAACAGAGGTAAATCACATGTATAAATAACGTAAATACTATTACCTCAATCCAAAATAGCGGAAGTAACAAGGTTGTGGATTCCCATCAACACCAACGGCAAAGTTGAGTGTAGAAATCGTAACCCTAACGTATCACTTACTCGTCGTAAGATCCTGCAACATGAAACGTTGCAGCCCGAAACGGGTCACATGGAATATCTTGGCAATGTAACACATAGAGAGTAATGAAAGAATAAGCTATACTACATGCATATATGGCTGGTGGAAAGCTCTATGGTTACAGTTTTTGCGAAAAGCCAATTTTTCCCTACTGCAAAGGAATAAATTATTTAAGTATCATGGTGGTTGTTAAACATTGAGAATGGTTGACAGCATCCTCAATCCCAATTAAAAGTACTCATTAAGCCCAAACAAATTATATTAAGTAACGTGATGAGATCAACAGGATAATCCAAGAACTAAATACTCAAGATGTCCATAACCGGGGACACGGCTAATCATGATTAGTTTGTACACTCTGCAGAGGTTTGTGCACTTTTCCCCACAAGACTCGATCTCCTCCGTTTGATTTCTCGCACTACATGGTGTTAGAGAAACGGATGACCGAGACATAGTCTTTCAGAAGCGCTAGCACCTTACGTTTTGGTAGACCGTACCAACCTACAACCCCTACATCAGCTAGTCCACCCGTAAGAGTTCGCACAACTTAGTCAACTATGCTAGAGCCCATAGTAGCTTGTGGCTGCACACGGAAGTTTCTAGCATGAATAATCTCATGATCCCTTTGAGCCTGGGTGGTGGTCCGAGGAAATACAGGCAAGTCCTGATGGAAACCATGTGCCTCAATCCACCCAGATGTGTGTTTAAGTTGCCAACTTAAGTAAACCATTAATTAACAATCTCACATCTGTCATGGATATACTCACCCAATCCACGTCTGCTAGCATAGCATGGCATAATGAGCAAACGTAGAAGTAACTCCCAAGGGTTTGATAATAAAACAGGTAATAGGTACTACCTCAAACTACTTCCCAAAACCCACAATTTAATTAGATCCTTATCATGCAATGTTTGAGGATAGATCTAATGCATAAAAACTGGGTAGTAGAAAAGTATATGATCAAAGTGTTACTTGCCTGCAATGTTGATGAAGATGAGTCGCACTCAAAACTCTTGATAGTTCTACTCGTCACACTCCGGTCAATCTATCGTAATCAAGCAATAGAAGCCACACATAAGCAATCACTCAAAACATAGGACCGAACAAAGAAAATGATTCGGAAAACATCAAAACCAAGCAAATAACTCTTGCAACATAAAACAGTTTCTAACAGTACCAAAATTAGGTGGATTTGGCCTTATCAAAAAGTTTAGGTCAATAGCTTCGCTTTGCAAAAGGAATCAACTCAAACGGAGTTACGGAACTCAAGTTATGATCAAACGAAGTTCAAATTCAAATCTGATCTAATTCAAATTTTAAACTTTCAAAACATGTTTGAGTTGGATTAATGGATAGAGGGGATCATAACGAAGAAGTGGGCGTTGGTTTCGTTGGATTTGGACTAACGAGTAAAAAGTTATGGTCGTTTGAAAAACAGGGAGTAATCTGTAAAAGAAATATTCATGGATGAGTCCCTGGCCGAAACTAAAAGAAAAAGAAAAATCCTATCGAACGAATAATTCGCTACAGAGAAAAAACCGACGAAAACCGTTCGCTCCAGAAGCCTAACTACTGAACGCTCACTACATAACTAAACATAAAAAAATCAGATCTAGGTTTTCTGTAGAAAACCGATTTAGGGTTCGGTTTTTATACCGATTGGGGCGGTTTTCTTCAAAAACCGGCGGCGACGGTTGGCTACGGCGGATAACGGCAGCGGCGGCTCCGGCGAACTCGGGGGCAGTGGCCCCGGGGTCAGCGGCGAGGGGCGGAGACGGCGGCGAGGGGCGAAGGTGGCGGTGGTGGCGAGTCTTGGCGAAGCAGCGGCCAGGGCGGAGTTCGCCATCATCGGGCGGCTTCAAGATCTGTGGCGCGAGGAGCGAGCGAGGAGAGGGAGAGAGGCGGCGGCGGCTGGACCCGCCTTTTAAAAGGCCGGGGAGGCGGGTGTTGCGTGGGCGAGGGTAGAGCGAGGAGGGCGCGAGTCGGCGGACTCGGCGGCGGCGCCCGTCTGGAGGGAGTCGGTCTCCTGCGGAGATCGAGGACGGGCGACGACGAGCGGAGGCTGGGCATGGCTTTGGCAGGAGCTGGGCCGCCCGGTTAAGCGAAGGAAAAAGGTTTTTTAAAACAACGAAAATAAAATAAAAGCGAACCAAAAATAAAATAGAACCTAGGCATATTTTATACCTAAATTTTCAGAAAAGATTTCCTACAACATGGACATTTTATAATGCCAAATAAAATCCACACAAAATCAGATAATTCAAAGAGTGCTACTGGTCTAATAAAATCCAACCAAAATCATTTTAAAATACCAAAATTAATTCAAATTTATTTCTCTCCAATTTTCGATGTAGGGAATCATGTTACCCTATTTTCCATATATTTTATTTTTGGAGAAAATAATTTGAATAAAACCCAAATAACTCCAAATTGAAAATAAATTCAAAAGAACTTTGAATTTATTTCTTTGAAACTCCCAACTCATATTTCATATGTTTTGAAGAAGTCATTTTATCTTCGCTCATGAAAATCATTGAGTTGCATAAAGTTTCAGAATTGGAAATATTTTCCAAATGAAATTCAAATATTTTCAACACCCCTTGTCATTTAAATAAGTGGAAGAAGTCATGTCATCTTCTCTCCAGGGTTTTGTGGTGAAAAGAATTTGAATTCCCGAAGATCATAAAAGCAAATATGAAAGTTTGGGAAAGTCCTTTTATTCCCTCTCATTTAACTTTCAAAAAGTTTCAAATTTCACTCAACTTCACTCAATCAATCAAACAACAATCAAAACTATCTATTTAATATAACATTCCAAAATTTAGAATTTTTGGATGTTACAAAACTACCACCCTTAAAATGAATCTTGTCCTCGAGATTCGTAGAGGATAGAAAGAAATAGGTTAGGGTTTGGGGGTCTTCTCAAAATCCATCGATCGTCTCCGGGGTCTCGGGTGCTACCACCCTTAGAAGCATGGTTACGGTTCCATCAAAACTCATATACTCCATCCTATTACTGACAGTGCCGGTCTTCTCAGATCTTAAGGATAATTCCTTCTCTGGGCTCTTCCGGTAGTGGCATAACCTTTTCCTCAATTCTTGTGTCCTTTTCTCTTGGTAAGGTTATTCTGAGACTGGGTCTTCTTAGCTGACGGGTCTGGCGCCAATACTAATCAACTATCGATTTCTCATGGTGGTCAACGATTTATGGTTTCTCCTGCAGAAAACTGGTCTGGGTTGAACCTCATTGTATATCCTACGATTGGCAGCAGCTGCCGTGTACAAGGGAAAATACTTATACCATTCTAAGGTTCAAACAAGGTTTTGATCGTCGTCTATCTACTATAGGTAAGTCACTCAGATTTACCATCCCATATAGCAAGGCGAATAATAAGAGTAAGTCGGTATGGTGATCAATCCATCCCGCACCCAAGTCATTACCTTGTACATGGTTTAGCGAATCTCGCATTCTAACACTCGGTCATCCTCTCAAGCATTGCAGAATTTCTCTTGTCGACGAACCAAGTTCGGAAAATCCATTGATTCTACAAGCCAAACAAACATTTATCGTTCCTTTACGACTCTCAGGTTTTGCGTAAACTCCTATAAAATCGTCGGTTGATAAAATTGTAACTTCTTCCAGGGTTTTTCCTTCATCAAGATTGTGCTTGCCTCTTGGCAGGTCCTGGGGCCTATGGGTTATGGGCCCACCTCATCACTTGTAGTCCTTGAACTTATCCTCGGGCTTCTGATCATTATTCCAACTTCCAACTTCCTAGTATTCTTAAATCCATCCAATTGTATTGTCTTCCTTCCTTCTATTGGCACCAAACTAGGACATGATTACTCAGACTCATCATGGAATTTCCATTAATCCATATTTCCACAATCATACCTCCTTTATATCCAATAGTAAATTCATCTCTTCATCCTCATGGGATATCCCACATACCGAGATAAAAACTTATACTTATGAAGTCCATACTCCACTTCATGGAACCTTATTATCCTTTCCAGGGTCAAGCGTCCTTTCAAGGGAATATTGGCCATCTCTGCATGGCACTTCTTCAACTGGGAACCGTGAAACACATCATGAACTCCTGACAGTCCTTCGGGTGACTCCAACTTGTTAGCCAATTCTCCCATACGTTCCAAACTCGGTATGGTCCTACAAATCTCGGGGCTAACTTTCACTTAACTCCAAATCGTTTAACTCCTCACAGAGGGGACACACGAAGACATGCTCTGTCTCCATTTCATAGACTACCTCCTTGCGTTTTTGAGTCTGCATAACTCTTCTGCCAGGACTGAGCTACCTTCAGTCTATCTCGAAGCAACTTAACATTCTCTTCTGAATCCTTGATCACATTTGGTCCAAACAACTGACGGTCTCCAACTTCATCCCACATCAACGGTGTCTGGCTCCTTCTCCCATACAAAGCTTCAAAAGGGGCCATCTTCAAACTGGCTTGGTAACTATTGTTGTATGAGAACTCCGCGTAAGGTAGATTTATCATCCCTACTAGATCCAAAATCTAGCGCACCCGCTCTCAACATGTCCTCCAGAATATGATTGACTCTCTTGGTCTATCCATCTGTCTGCGGATGAAAGGTTGTACTGAACTCTAGCCTAGTACCCAAAGTCTGGTGCAGCTGATTCCAAAACTTTGAGGTAAACTGTGTTCCTCTATCTGATACGATGGTCCTCGGAACTCCATGCAGACATACGATCCTAGTCATATATATCTTGGCTAACTTCGCACTTGTATAGGTGGTTTTTACTGGGATAAAGTGAGCCACTTTGGTCAAGCGAGTCAACTACTACCCAGATAGAGTCATATCCCGTTCGGGTTCTGGGAAATCCGGTAATGAAATCCATGCCAAGCTTATCCCCACTTCCATTCGGGTATCGGCATAGGCTGTATTAATCCTGCTAGCTTCTGATGTTCTGCTTTTACTCTCTCTGGCATACATCACCTACGACTACATACTCTGCAATATCCTTCTTCATACCAGTCCACCAGAAACACTCCTTCAAATCCAAATACATCTTGGTGTTTCCAGGGCGAATCAAGTATGGTGAGTCATGAGCCTCCTGAAGTATTAACTTCCTGATCTTTGCATTATTGGGCACATATACACGATCCTCGAACCATAAGGTGTCGTGATCATACTTACAAAAACCTTCGGCCTTTCCTTTGCTCATCCTCTCTTTTACCTCAGAAATCTCTTTGTCATCCTTCTGAGCTTCACGGATCTTTCTCAACAATGTAGATAAACTTCCATTGCTTCCAATCGAAGTTCCCTGAGTTCCTTGGCTAACTCCTTTGGAAATCCTCCGCTTATGAGGGTATTCGTCCTTGTTTTCTTTATTGTTGTGTCATATTTCTCTACAAAGCTTGCATGCACTTTCTCCATATCATTTCCATAAGGCTTCAACTTCTGGGACACAAGTCGAGACTTTAGCAGAGTCAACTTAAATTCTTCCCAAATGGTTACTCCTTGCCATCCATTGATGGTTTGGTACATCCTCCACCAAGAAGAAGCACCTCTTTCAACGCACTGCAGAGCATGCTGGGTCATATCCTTTCCGACTATAGTGTTATTCTCCATGTGATCCTCCATGTTCTGAATCCATTGGTCTGTCTCCAATTGACTCATTGGTCCAGACAATACAAGCTCATCTCCATTCATCCTCTATGGGGTCCATGGGTTTGGGGTGGGATAAGAGAGATCGAGAGGGATGCACGCAGTACAAACAAAAGTTTTGAAAGACAGATTTTATTGTGGCTGTCGGAAAAACATCAAACAAATGACAGCTCACAATCGTCGCATCTAACGTAGGTATATAACTGGGTTGGGTCTTCTAATGGTCTACAGATCTCAACGCCATCAAACTCTTCAACTCTTGGTCATGTCTCCGATGGCTTCTTCTGATCATGCTTGTCCTTCTCAAGTTCTTTTGCAATATCATCTCTATTGACGCAGAGTCTCTCGTGATGTCCTTTAATATTCTGGAGTTGCATTCCAAACTTCCGATTTCAACATCCTTGACATGATCCATGGTCCTACTGTCCTCCAATTCCTGACGAATCTCCGGTATCTCGAGGTTTAGCTCCTACGGCTTGTCTACTTTCAGCTTCTGGATCCTGAGTTCTTCATGAAATACTTCCTTGTCAAATATAGCTTCCTGCATATCCATCTTAAAACTCCTTGATGTAATACTCTGGATACTGGTGATGCACCAGCTAAGGTTAAAACTGCATCCTTTGCCGACAGATGCTCCATCAGTCTTCTACCATCCAATCCTTCCATACATCTGCATGCTTAACTCAGTACATGGAGCATAAGTGGGCAATAACACCATCGATATCCGTGTATATGCCCATGTTACTGCCATGAGCTTTCATTCCATAGTTGATATCTCCTGTCTTGGGGTTTTCTTGACAAAACTTGAGTTCTAATGCTCCATGTTCTAGTCTTTCTCCGATACACCCTGATATCGGGTATTGACAACTTCCTTAGTCTGTCAAATTCCATAAGCGTAACCTTCCTAGGTCATAAAAAATCTGGGAATTCTTCAGAGCCTTCAAAATCTCCTAGTCTTCGGAGTCTTCAACAGTTGTAGTTTCCATTACACGGTAAAATCCTCTTCATTCCAGATGGTCTTAGTTGTCCAATATCTTGTACTTCTTGGAGTGGTCTCATCGGTCGAATCTTCGAGTGGTCAAAAGGGAAAAGGGGTATGGTCTCACTAAAAGGGAATATTTGAATAAGCTCAGAATAGAAGAGAGGAAAAAAAATATTTTTGAAAATGAAGTTGGAGAGAAAAATCTTTCCTATGGGCTTGTCAGTTTCTAGGGTCACGTCCTACAGTCAACATGTGCTCTGATACCATCTTGTAGCGACCCGACCGAATGGATCAAGTCTCGTGCTTAAGTGTCATCCTCGGATCGGTATCTTTGACACACACGATACTTGAGGATTTATAACAGAGGTAAATCACATGTATAAATAACATAAATACTATTACCTCAATCCAAAATAGCGGAAGTAACAAGGTTGTGGATTCCCATCAACACCAACGGCAAAGTTGAGTGTAGAAATCATAACCCTAACGTATCACTTACTCGTCGTAAGATCCTGCAACATGAAACTTTGCAGCCCGAAAACGGGTCAGCACATGGCATATGCTGGCAATGTAACACATAGAGAGTAATGAAAGAATAAGCTATACTACATGCATATATGGCTGGTGGAAAGCTCTATGGTTACAGTTTTTGCGAAAAGCCAATTTTTCCCTACTGCAAAGGAATAAATAATTTAACTATCATGGTGGTTGTTAAACATTGAGAATGGTTGACAGCATCCTCAATCCCAATTAAAAGTACTCATTAAACCCAAACAAATTATATTAAGTAACGTGATGAGATCAACAGGATAATCCAAGAACTAGATACTCAAGATGTCCATAACCGGGGACACGGCTAATCATGATTAGTTTATACACTCTGCAGAGGTTTGTGCACTTTTCCCCACAAGACTCGATCTCCTCCGTTTGATTTCTCGCACTACATGGTGTTTGAGAAACGGATTACCGAGACATAGTCTTTCAGAAGCGCTAGCACCTTATGTTTGGGTAGACCGTACCAACCTACAACCCCTACATCAGCTAGTCCACCCGTAAGAGTTCGCACAACTTAGTCAACTATGCTAGAGCCCATAGTAGCATGTGGCTGCACAAGGTAGTTTCTAGCATGAATAATCTCATGATCCCTTTGAGCCTGGGTGGCGGTCCGAAGAAATGCAGGCAAGTCCTGATGGAAACCAGGTGCCTCAATCCACCCAGATGTGTGTTTAAGTTGCCACCTTAAGTAAACCATTAATTAACAATCTCACATATGTCATGGATACACTCACCCAATCCACGTCTACTAGCATAGCATGGCATAATAAGCAAACGTAGAAGTAACTCCCAAGGGTTTGATAATAAAACAGGTAATAGGTACTACCTCAAACTAATTCCCAAAACCCACAATTTAATTAGATCCTAATCATGCAATGTTTGAGGATAGATCTAATGCATAAAAACTGGGTAGTAGAAAATTATATGATCAAAGTGTTACTTGCCTGCAATGTTGATGAAGATGAGTCACACTCAAAACTCTTGATAGTTCTACTCGTCACACTCCGGTCAATCTATCGTAATCAAGCAATAGAAGCCACACAAAAGCAATCACTCAAGACATCGGACCGAACGAAGAAAACGATTCGGAAAACATCAAAACCAAGAAAATAACTCTTGCAACTAAAAACAGTTTCTAATAGTACCAAAATTAGGTGGATTTGGCCTTATCAGAAAGTTTAGGTCAAGAGCTTCGCTTTGCAAAAGGAATCAACTTAAACGGAGTTACGGAACTCAAGTTATGATCAAACGAAGTTCAAATTCAAATCTGATCAAATTTAAATTTTAAACTTTCAAAACATGTTTGATTGGATTGATGGATAGAGGGGATCATAACTAAGAAGTGGGCGTTGGTTTCGTTGGATTTGGACTAACGAGTAAAAAGTTATGGTCGTTTGAAAAATAGGGACTAATATGTAAAAGAAATATTCACGAATGGGTCCCTGGCCGAAATTAAAAGAAAAAGAAAAATCCTATCGAACGAATCTTTCACTACAGAGACAAAACCGACGAAAACCATTCGCTCCAGAAGCCTAACTAGTGAACGCTCACTACATAACTAAACATAAAAAAAATCAGATCTATGTTTTCTGTAGAAAACCGATCTAGGGTTCGGTTTTTATACCAATTGGGGCGGTTTTCTTCAAAAACCGGCGGCGAAGGTTGGCTCCGGCGGACGACGGCAGCGGCGGCTCCGGCGAACTCGGGGGCGGTGGCCCTGGGACGGCGGCGAGGGCGGAGACGGCGGCGAGGGGCGAAGGTGGCGGTGGTGGCGGAGTGCGGTGGAGCAGCGGCTTCGGCGGCGGAGTTCGTCGTCGGCGGCGGCTTCAAGATGCGGCGGCGCGGAGCGATGCGAGGGAGAGGGAGAGAGGGTGGCGGCGTCGGGACCCGCCTTTTAAAGGCCAGGGGAGGGGCGGGTGTTGCGTGGGCGAGGGGTAGAGCGAGGAGGACGCGGAGTCCGGCCGGACTCCGGCGGCGGCGCTCCCGTGCGGGAGTCGGTCTCCTGCGGGAGATCGAGGATGGGGCGATGGCGAGCTGGGCTGGGCCACGGCCTGGCAGGAGCTGGGCCGGCCCAGTTCGGCAGAGGGAAAAGGTTTTTTTTTAAACAACGAAAATAAAATAAAAGCGAACCAAAAATAAAATAGAACCTAGGCATATTTTATACCTAAATTTTCAGAAAAAGATTTCCTACAACATGGACATTTTTATAATGCCAAATAAAATCCACACAAAATCAGATAATTCAAAGAGTGCTACTGGTCTAATAAAATCCAACTAAAAATCATTTTTAAAATACCAAAATTAATTCAAATTTATTTCTCTCCCATTTTCTGATGTAGGGAATCATGTTACCCTATTTTCCATATATTTTATTTTTGGAGAAAAATAATTTGAATAAAACCCAAATAACTCCAAATTGAAAATAAATTCAAAAGAACTTTGAATTTATTTCTTTGAAACTCCCAACTCATATTTCATATGTTTTGAAGAAGTCATTTTATCTTCGCTCGTGAAATTCATTGAGTTGCATAAAGTTTCAGAATTGGAAATATTTTCCAAATGAAATTCAAATATTTTCAACACCCCTTGTCATTTAAATAAATGGAAGAAGTCATGTCATCTTCTCTGCAGGGTTTTGTGGTGAAAAGAATTTGAATTCCCGAAGATCATAAAAGCAAAAATGAAAGTTTGGGAAAGTCCTTTTATTCCCTCTCATTTAACTTTCAAAAAGTTTCAAATTTCACTCAACTTCACTCAATCAATCAAACAACAATCAAAACTATCTATCTAATATAACATTCCAAAATTTAGAATTTTGGGATGTTACATGATATCACTTTATATCAAATGGATGTGAAAAGTGCATTCCTCAATGGTAAGCTTGAGGAAGAAGTATATGTTGCTCAACCCCCAGGTTTTGAAGATCCAAAGAATCCTGACAAAGTCTTCAGACTCAACAAGGCCCTCTATGGTCTCAAGCAGGTCCCTCGGGCATGGTATGACACTTTGAAGGAATTCCTCATGAAGAATGGCTTCACACCCGGTTCACTCGACCCTACTCTCTTTACTAAATCTTATGATGGTGAACTATTTGTGTGTCAAATATACATTGATGATATTATCTTTGGATGTACTGACCAATGTTATAGTGATGAATTTGCCTATAAGATGAGTGAAGAATATCAAATGTCTATGATGGGAGAGTTGAAATTCTTCTTAGGTCTTCAAATTCGTCAACAGCAATGGCATATTCATATCTCAGGAGAAATACCTCAAGGATGTTCTGAGGAAATTCGGCATGCAAGATTGCAAAGGCGTCAAAATTCCTATGCCCACAAATGGCCATCTATGCACTGATGAAAATGGTATTGACTTCGATCACAAGGTATACCGCTCCATGATTGGTTCTTTATTGTACTTATGTGCATCTAGGCCAGATATAATGCTTAGTGTTTGCATGTGTGCCCGATTTCAAGCTACACCGAAGGAATCACACCATAAGGCTGTGAAGCATATTCTTCGATATCTAGCTCACACACCAACACTAGGATTATGGCACCCCAAGGGCTCTTCTTTTGATCTCATTGGATATTCTGACTCTGACTATGCTGGTGATCGTGTGGACCGCAAGTCAACATATGGTACTTGTCATTTCCTCGGACGATCTTTGGTCTGTTGGTCCTCGAAGAAACAGAACTGCGTATCACTGTCTACTGCGGAAGCTAAGTACATTGCTGCTGGTTCTTGCTGTGCTCAATTGATGTGGATGTAGCAAACTCTCAAGGATTATGGCATCAACGTGAAGAATGTGCCTCTCTACTGTGACAATGAGAGTGCCATCAAGATTGCTCACAACCCAGTTCAGCACTCGAAGACAAAGCACATTCAGATTCGTCATCATTTTCTTCGTGATCATGTGTTGAAGGGCGACATTTCTATTGAGCATGTGAAGACTGAAGAACAGCTAGCCGATATCTTCACAAAGCCCTTGGATGAGAAGAGATTTAGCAAGTTGCGGTGTGAGCTAAATATCTTAGAGTCTTCGAATGTTCTTTGGAAAGGACACTCATCGTAACACTTATCCAAAAATTGATGACTTAGATGTGCAACACATGAAGAAACGTTTTTCTTCAATCAATGAAGAATAACACTCTAAGTGTGAAGAAATTAATGAAGAATTTGATTCTCGAGAACCCTCGACAATTATGCGCGTGTCTGAAATCATCATTCTTATCTGAGTCACGCCACCACCAAAGTTGAAAATCTTCAATTTGAGTTTTTCCTCGGTTTTGAAATTCTTCAGTTTTCAAATTCTTCAACTTTGCAAAATCTTCACTGTTTCCGTCGTTTTTCTTCATTGGCTATATATATATATATATATATATATATATATATATATATATATATATATATATATATATATAGGACAAATTTTCGCTACTACCGGTGTAGTTACTCCCACTTTTGTTTCATACGTTCTAGGTAGTATCTATCATATCGGAGAGTATGTAGTAGTATATAGTATATAAGAATGTTTAGGTAGTATATATACTACTATTTTGGTAGTATGTATCATATTTTATGATACTCTATTTCACGTACAAATATGTACGTATTTCATAAATACAATAAAATTATCAGCTCACTTGCAATTTTTCATACAAATCACTTGGGAGTATCTTAGATATAGTATATGAACATACTAAAATAATAAAATAGAGCATATACTACCACATGATAGTATATGAGAACCGGTGTAGCTACACCCGGTAGTAGGATGTATTTTCCTATATATATATATATATATATATATATATATATATATATATATATATATATATATATATATATATATATATATATATATATATGGGTTTATGTCCTCTACAACATTCACTTATGGCTATTTCTTCAAGTTGTTCTTCTGCTAAGTGAATGTGATCGGACCCTTCCCCCTCTATGCTATACTCAACCCAATCTATTCACAAATTCTTCATGTGCGTTCTATTTAAAACTCGTTCAAAATCTTCACTGTATCCTTGTCAGCTGAAGAAATTGCGAACGGGACTTTTTAACTTATCCTATCCAAATTTTCAGCTTTGCCGCTCAAACCGTTCCGCGTCCCACGATAGACTTATCTATTCACCCATGATCTAACACGATCTCCACTTCTAAGTACGTGGGTGACACATGTCATGCGAATGAGAAGGGTCAGGGGCACGTTCGTCCTAAATCTTCGGGCGAACAGTTTTTCACTGCGACTATAAATACCCCCTCACCCCTTCCTCACTTCCTTTACTCCGCTCCACCTCTCTCTCCCACTCGAGCTTCTCAAACCCTAGCGCCGCCGCTACTCCAGCGTCGCCAGTGAGGAAGAGCTTCACTGTCTCGACCTCGTCGCCGTGGTAATCGCGCCGGCCGCGGAAATCTTCACTCTGCCGCCGCTGTAGCTGTCTTCCTCCACCGAGTTAGGGCGTGGAAGATCTGAACTGACGAGCTTCAAATCTACACCTCAGAGTTCGTCGTGTTCTTCGTTCAGGGTAATTAAAAGTTACTTTTACTACCCTCTTTGATTCAAATGATTTCTACAAAATCCTCAAATGTGTTTTTCTTCAAATCTTCACACACTAAAACACCTCACATGTCATCTGTTCTTGATTCATTTCTCTAAGCATCATATTTCTTCAAGATTCCTTAATTGTGTGGATCTTCGGTCTATACAACTCTGGAACCTAAGACAAAGACGCTTAGTGAAATTCTTCAAGACTCATCTGGTCAAACTCCTCAAACTTGTTCTTTTTGAAAAACCTTGTGAGAACGCATATGACCTCTCCAAATTCCTCACAACTATACTCTCTTCACAGGTACTCATGTCCGCTTCTGAATCACTAGGTTCTCATCAAATTAACTCATTTGCAGCGTTCCTCAAAGAAAAGTTGCATACTTCTTCAGAGAATTCGATTGTTCAATTACCTCAACTGAAGAATATGGCAGACGGTAAGAAGCCGCAGAAAGGAGGAAAGAAGCCTGAGGTCATGACTGCTTTTGAGATCCCTTAGGACATTTACAAAGACTACTGCACACATGATGACGCCAAGTTCGGAAAGGAGAACAAAAATCAGCGCAAGGTGCGCATACAGAGGATTGAAAGGAGATGGGCAAGAGAATGGAGGGAGTACAGGTATGTAACTCCAAAGTATATGAAGAAATTCGCACTTAATCCTCCATGCCCAAGAGCTCCATTGGCACTGGCCAAGAAGTCGACCCCACCACATCAAGCGTGGTGAGGATTTTCCTGAAGAATGGGCCAAGCGCCAAGCCAAGTTGGCTAGACAAGCCAAAGAAGCAGTGAGGAAATTCAATGAAGACTCTGCTGCTACTGCTGCCCCCGAGGCCTCTGTCAAGCCTAGGAAATCAATGGCGAAGAAGCCCACGCACAAGCCAAGTGCTTCACCAACAGTGCCCTCATGGCCAAGTTCCTCAGCAATGCCCTCACGGCCAGAATCTTCAAAGCCCTCACGACCAATTCCTCATGCTGCTCCTGCTCCTCCAAAGTCCTCAGCTGCTCCGGCAAAGTCCTCAGCACCTGTGCATCTGGCCACGTGCCAAAGGACTGTAGGCATCTCTATTGCCTCTGGTGACTCAGCGAGTTCCTTAGCTGCACCAAATTCTTCAGCAGGCCCCACCCTGCTGAAGACAAAGGCAACGGCTGGACGAGGTCCTCAGCCAAATCCTAAGAAGAAACAGGTTGCCTTCCAAGTGCCATCTGACGATGAAGCTGATGATGATGAACTTGCGGAAATCATCATAGACAGACTAGAAAGGGCCGCTAGAGCCAAAGTCACAACTGTGCCACTGCTATTGGATCCTAAGTTGATCCTCGATTACATTGATCTCTGGCACAAGGACCCAAACACTCCTATGCCTGATTTCGAATTGACTCCTGGTCAAAGTCACATGCTGACCCATTTCATCTCTGAAGAGAAATGGAAATTTGAGAAGGCCGGGCAGATCAAGAAGGCTTAGTACAGGAAAGAAAAGTTCCTGAGGAAAAACGTTATCTCTTTGACGACTGATGAGTTTACAAAGATCCAGTCTGAAATCAAAGCCCTCAGCGATGATTTCGATGCTTATTATGCTGATTGGCAAGGAGCCAAAGTCAGGTTTGTTAAACTAACTGAGAAGTTCACCAATGTTGCAGCTCCATCGCCACAAGAAGTTCCTCAGGCTGAAGCTTCTGCTCATCCTACTGAATAACATGCCAAGACCACTGATGACTTTCAGTCTTTGAGAAAATGTTAGTTCCGGGCTGATGACTCCATACCAGCCGCTGAAGAAATTTCCAGGGCATCCACTAGTGGTGTGCCTGAAGAAAATGAAGAAGTCAGGGCAACTGCATCAGTTGCGCCTGAGGAAATGCAATCAGATTCCTCAGCTCCTCCTGCACCTACACCAACTCCTATCCTTCCATCTGCATCAGATGTGAAGAAGACAAAGGCTGCAGAGCGAGCTGCAGTGAAGAAAAGGAAAGTGTCAGCTGCTTCAGATTCTTCAGTTCCAAAGAAAATGAAGCCTATGACCAGCTCGTTTGAAAATCCCATTGATGCTGTTCCGATCTCAACCATGCCATCAAAGGACCTTGTTCCTTTTGGTGAAGAATATGTGATCCCAAGCGGATCTGATGAAGAAAATCATTCCGCTGCTTCATCAGAGCAGATTGATGAAGAAATTGAAGTGGATACGATCCCTTCAACACCAGTTGTTTCCTCGCCAATGCCTCAGTTCACAGCTGAAGAGGCTGGCATTGAAGAAATTGAAGATGAAGACGTGGATATTGGGTGCACTACGCCAGTGATGAATGATGACTTTTGGGAAAGTCAGCACCCCAATTCACCACTCTTCACCCTACTACAACAAATACCGCAGTCCCCTGCACCAACCGTTCAAATGGGCTCTGAAGAAACTCACCCCACCTCGTCTGTGCATGAAGAAATTCCAGCCACTAGTCTTTGAAGAACACGATCTTCTGATCACATGACAACGCAGACTGCAACTGAAGAGGAACCAGAAATTCCTTAGCCTGAAGAACCTGAGATTGCGATTCCTGAGGTTGTGATGCAACTCACTGACACTCCTCCGGCCAAACCAAAGGATCCATTCTCACACAAGCAAAAGTTCAAGGCTGAAGATTTATTTAGCGAGCATGTGTTCTTCACTGATTACAACCCCTATGATTCTGCTTGCATAAGGAAGAGGCGTTTCTGGACGGCCAGTCAGGCCAATTTCTATTCCTCATTGCTGTTCAACAAAGACAAAGTCTTCGATCATGCATACATTCCTCATGTGGACATGGAATCTCTGCCGGGCTTCAAGCCAGTCCTCAGTGTTCTTCACGACGCTGGATTGTTAAATTTCTGCACTGACATATGTGATTGGAATGAAGAACTCATTCTTCAGTTCTATGCGATGCTGCACATCACAGGAGATTCTGAAGATGTGAACTCATGGGTGCTGGACTGGATGTCAGAAAATACTCACTACAAGGCACCAACAACTAAATTGCTTCGTGCCCTCCCACTCAGTCCTCCCCTTGACGGTGCTTGTTGCGTCTACAGTGAACCTGAGCTTACAAATCATTACATGCAAGTGCTGATGAAGCCTTTGGAGCCAGGGCAGTCCCCTCGAACCAAATTCCTCGTCAAGGAATTATTGTATGTGCCTCGGACTGTCTATCGCATTCTGTCAAAGACAATGAGTCCTATCAAAGGCCACGACTCAAATGATGAAGAAGTCGTTGGCATCATGAAGAATATGCTTTTCAATATCATTCATGGCGTTCCCATCAACTTCCATGATTTCTTCATGAGGACTCTGGCCAATATTGCTATGTCACCATTTGAGCTGAAGCCTTATGCACCATGGATTATGAGATTCATCAGGACAAGGTCTTCACTCAATTACAAGGCTGACACTCTGAACCACTGCAGCTACTTGCCTCCGATTGAAGTCCTCAAACGGACATTTTCCTCAGCTGATGATAAAGGCAAGGCAACTGCTGTGATAGATGAAGGCATTCGTCCATTGGATGGTCAATTTCGCAAGGCTGCATCCTATTCAACCAATGATGACTCTGCCACACATGACTCTGCCGCCAACAACTCTGCCTAGCAAAATCATCAAGCCACAGCACCCAGGGTGATGACTGATCGTGAGTTACTCCTCATTCTTCATCAGAAAGTTGATCACAATCATAAATGGGTCAAGAGTTAGTTTGGTTCAATTCTTCACAACATGACCTCAACACACAATGTAGTGAAGAAAAACCAATACTACCTCCATGAAACCTTCAACCGTACCTGGGTTGTTCTGTCTCATGTCTATAGTGAAGAAGATCTGAAGAAAATGGGTCTAAAGGAAGAATTTGACTGGTCTGCACCTCCTCCGAAGAAATACATGAAGGTCAATGTTCCTTCCTTGGTGGCCAGCTCTTATTCTTCATCGCACGACACTGATGAAAATGAAGACTTGGATGACACTGCAGCAGGCCCTACTTCAACAACCAACCCCGACAACGCTGGCGCTCCTTCATCAACTTGATTTTCTTCAGGGGCGTTAGTCCTCAGTTTCGATCCTTTTGGTCATTTGATGACAAAGGGGGAGAAAGTTGAGTTAGTCTTCAAGCGGGTCTATTATATGGGCATTTTTTCGCTAAGTTACAACTCTCGCTCTTCTAAAACTTTATTGGATCGAGTTGTAATCTTAAACCCGATGGTGCTCTGATACTTTTGATGTGTTCCTCTGCATGCTTATTCCTCGTTATATGTTAATACACGCATGCTGAATTACATCAATCACCATATTTCATCATGCATTTCAAATTCTTCATACTATATGTCAAATGCGTGTATGAATTACAAGATATAGGGGGAGATCTCCATGATTCAACTCTTCAAGTGTGCATTGCCTCAAAAGCAAATTCCTCACTAATGCACATCTTCAGGGGGAGTTCTTCTATATCTTGCAATCAAATTCCTCAATATCAGTATTTACACTTCATATGTTTATCCCCGTTGAAAACTTAACCTATATTGTCATCAACCACCAAAAAGGGGGAGATTGTAAGTGCATCTAAAGCCCCTTAGTGATTTTCGTGTATTGAAGACTTATAGGTTAAGGATCTAATGAGTTTATGAGTGTACACAGGTCTATAAGTCTATGAGGAGTTTGATATTTACAGTGAAAGTCGACCCCTAAAAATGAAGTTCTTCAACTGAAGACTTTGGTATTCTGAAGACTTTCTGAAGACTTTGAAAGTGAAGAAATTGGTGTGACCTTGAAGACTTGGTATTCATTTGAGGAACATGAAGTGTGAAGACTTTTGTTTTCGTAGTTTCGTTTTCTCTTTCTTGAGACATAGGAAACACCGTACTGTTAAAGGGGGTCGAGGAAATACTAAGGAAAAATTTCCATGTGATGCTCAACTCAAAATCCTACACCTACCAATCCCTTCGAGTGAAGCCTTTGGAAATCTCATACAGTTCAGTCAATTTCTTGATGGATGAGACGAAGTTCTTCAGTGTTGAGAATTTGTTCCGGCCGAGGAGTTAGGAATTCGCCATCTTGGATTGCCTACACATTGAGGAACATGATAGCCCCGAGTAATTTGAGAGTCAAATTTCCGACCGTTGCTGTGCTGCGCGCCAGCTGTCCCAAAATATCTTATCCACCTAACGGTCATATCATTGAAGGGCATTTATGTCTTATCATGTAGGGCTGCTCCCTAGGCTATAAATAGCCGCTCCCTACAACCACTAGCTGGTTGGCTGCTCCGAGAGAACTTGACACTTGTCATTTGAGAGCAACACATCCTCCGAGGACTTTGAGCGGAAATCATCGAGTGAGGAAAAACCCAAAACCAAACCCCTACAAACCCAAAGTGATTGAGCATCTAGTGCCCCTTAGTGATTTTGGTGTATTGAAGACTTATAGGTTAAGGTATTAATGTGTTTATGAGTGTACACAGGTCTATAAGTCTATGAGGAGTTTGACATTTACAGAGAAAGTCGACCCTGAAAAATGAAGTTCTTCGATTGAAGACTTTGATATTCGAAGACTTTACAAGACTTTGAAAGTGAAGAAATTGGTGTGACCTTGAAGACTTGGTATTCATTTGAGGAACATGAAGCGTGAAGACTTTTGTTTTCGTAGTTTCGTTTTCTCTTTCTTGAGACATAGGAAACACCGATCGTTAAAGGGGTCAAGGAAATACTAAGGAAAAATTTCCATGTGATGCTCAACTCAAAATCCTACACCTACCAATCCCTTCGAGTGAAGCCATTGGAAATCTCATACAGTTCAGTCAATTTCTTCAGTGATAGAGACGAAGTTCTTCTGGTCGCTGAGGAATTTGTTCTGACTGAGGAGTTAGGAATTCGCCAGTGCGGATTGCCTACACAGTGAGGAACACGATAGCCCTGAGGAATTTGAACCTCAATTTCCGACCGTTGTTGTGCTACGCGCCAGCTGTCCCAAAATATCTTATCCACCTAACAGTCATATCATTGAAGGGCATTTATGTCTTATCATGTCGGGCTGCTCCCTAGGCTATAAATAGCCACCCCTACAACCACTAGCTGGTTGGCTGCTCCGAGAGAAACTGACACTTGTCAATTGAGAGCATCCCATCCTCCAAGGACTTTGAGTGAAAATCATCAAGTGAGGAAAACCCAAACCCAGACACCTACAAACCCAAAGTGATTGAGCATCACTGAAGAGATTGATCCTGCGTGGATCCGACGCTTGTTACCTTTGAAGACTGTGCTTCTTCCAGACGGTTAGGCGTCATGGTCTAGAGCATCCAAGAGGAATTGTGGATTGCCGAGTGACCGAGTCTGTGAAGGTTTGGAATTCGCCTGAAGACTTACCACGAGTGATTGGACGAGGTATGTGTGACCTTAGTTCAAGGAGAATACGGTGAGGACTTGGTGTCCTGAGCTGTGTGCTCAGGACTGGGTGTCCGGGACTGTGTGTCCTCGAGTTTAAATACTCAACCGCTCCAACCAGATGTACAACTGAGACAGCAGTTGGAACTGGTCTACCAAATCATTATCTTCACCAAGCTTACTTGTTCTATTTCATCAACTCTTCCATTTCCTCATTACTGTGTTAAGTGCTTCATCATATCTGTGTTTGAAGACTTTGACTGAAGACTTTCTCAATTTCCTCAGTTCAATTTCTTCAGTCTGTTTGTCTTCATCTTGTATTATCCTGTGATTACGCTTTCTGTACTCTATGCTTGTCTTCATTTCATCATGATGACTATGCCTGTATTCTGTTATGCTTACTTCTGAGTACTTATTCCGCTGCAAGTAGTTCTTCGCCAAGCAATTTCCTCACCGGCAAATTCCTCAGTGAAGAATTCATAAAAATCGCCTATTCACCCCCCTCTAGTCGATATAACGCACTTTCAGTTGGGAGCTTTCCCGTGTAAATAGTTTTATTTCTTTTCTTTTCTTTGGGGGTCGAGAGGAGAAGACCATGATGAAAATGTTGAAGTGGCTCTTATATGCATTATTGTTGCTTTAACCAAGAGCCCATATTACCTTGTCTTTTCCCATGTATTAAATGCTTGCAGATTCCAGCTTAGTCCAATGCACGTGCACTATTATTATTATCCACACCGTTCGGTCGTGCAAGGGACAGGCAATAATGACGATATATGAGGGACTGATTGAGATGAGAAAAGCTGGTTTGAACTCGACCTATCTTGTTTTTGTAAATATGATTTGTTCATCGTTCCTGATTCAGTCTATTATGAATGAAACATGTTGGCAATGACAATTAGAGATTATAGTTGGTTATGCCATGCTTAATTAGCTAGGAGTTTATAATGGTTTACCTTGCGTGCCAACATGCTATTAAAATGGTTATGATGTGGTATGATAGGGTGGTATCCTCCTTTGAACGATTCGAGTGGCTTGACTTGGCACATGTTCACGCATGTAGTTGAAACAAAATAAACATATATTTATGTTCATGGTGAATTATATCCTACTCATGCTTGCACTCAGTGTTGATTAATTCTAATGCATGTTCATGACTGTTGTCGCTCTCTAGTTGGTCGCTTCCCAGTCTTTTTCTAGCCTTCACTTGTACTAAGCGGGAATACTGCTTGTGCATCCACTTCCATAAACCCCATGAGTCCACCATACCTTCCTATAAGCGGTATCTACCTGCCATTCCAAGTAAATTTGTATGTGCCAAACTCTAAACCTTCAAATGAAATTCTGTTTTGTATGCTCGAATAGCTCATGTATAAACTAGGGCTGTCTATATCTTCCATGCTAGGTGGGTTATTCTCACGAGGAGTGGACTCCGCTCCTCATTCACGAGAAAATGGCTGGTACCGGGATGCCCAGTCCCATGCTTAAATCATAATAATTGTAAACAAAACTCCCCCAAGACTGTTGTTAGTTGGAGGCACCCGTTGTTTTGGGCTAGCAATGGATTGATGCTTGTTGGTGGTGGGGGAGCATAAACTTTACCATTCTGCTTGGGAACCGCCTATAATGTGTGTAGCATGGAAGATATCGAGATCTCTCAGTTGTTATGTTGACAATGAAAGTATGCCACTCAAAATATTATTTATGTCTATTTCAAAAATTGAGCTCTGGCACCTCTACAAATCCCTGCTTCCCTCTGCGAAGGGCCTATCTATGTACTTTTATGTTGAGTCATCACCCTCTTATTAAAAAGCACCAGTCGGAGAGCACCGCTGTTATTTATATGCATTACTATTAGTTTACATTGAGTATGACTGTTACTGGATCTCTTTTACCATGAATCACAATGTTTAGTCAGTCCTTGATCTTAAGGGGTGCTCTGCATTTATGTTTTGCGGTCTCAGAAAGGGCTAGCGAGATACCATCTTGTTATATCATATTATGATTATTTTGAGAAGGTGTTGTCATCCGAGATTTATTATTATTGCTCGCTAGTTGATTATGCCATTGATATGAGTAAACATGAGACCTAAGTGTTATTGTGAATATGGTTAGTTCATAATCTTTGCTGAAAACCTGAATGCTGGCTTTACATATTTACAACCACAAGAGCAAACAGAGTTTGTAAAAGTTTTTCTTTATCACTTTCAGTTTATCAATTGAACTGCTTGAGGACAAGCAAAGGTTTAAGCTTGGGGGAGTTGATACGTCTCCAACGTATCTACTTTTCCAAACACTTTTGCCCTTGTTTTGGACTCTAACTTGCATGATTTGAATGGAACAAACCCGGACTGACCCTGTTTTCAGCATAATTGCCATGGTGTTATTTTTGTGAAGAAATAAAAGTTCTCAGAATGACCTCAAACTTCACGGAGAATATTTTTGGAATTAATAAAAAATACTGGCAAAAGAATCAACACCCAGGGGGCCCACACCCTGCCCACGAGGGTGGGGGGCGCGCCCCCTGCCTCGTGGGCCCTCTGAGGCTCCACCGACCTCAACTCCAATTCTATATATTCACGTTTGAGGAGAAAAAAATCAGAGAGAAGGATTCATCGCGTTTTACGATACGGAGCCGCTGCCAAGCCCCTTCTTCCTCGGGAGGGCAGATCTAGAGTCCATTCGGGGCTCCGGAGAGGGGAATTCGTCGCCATCGTGATCATCAACCATCCTCCATCACCAGTTTCATGATGCTCACCGCCATGCTTGAGTAATTCCATTGTAGGCTTGCTGGACCGTGATGGGTTGGATGAGATTTACCATGTAATCGTGTTAGTTTTGTTAGGGTTTGATCCCTAGTATCCATTATGTTGTGAGATTGATGTTGCTATGACTTTGCTATGCTTAATGCTTCTCACTAGGGCCCGAGTGCCATGATTTGAGATCTGAATCTATTATGTTTTCATGAATATATGCAAGTCAATAGTCACCTACTATGTGTTATGATCCGGTAACCCCGAAGTGACAATAATCGAGACCACTCCCGGTGATGACCGTAGTTTGAGGAGTTCATGTATTCACTAAGTGTTAATGCTTTGGTCCGGTACTCTATTAAAAGGAGGCCTTAATATCCCTTAGTTTCCAATAGGAACCTGCTGCCACAGGAGGGTAGGACAAAAGATGCCATGCAAGTTCTTTTCCATAACAATGTATGACTATATTCGGAATACATGCCTACATTGCATTGGTGAACTGGAGCTAGTTCTGTGTCACCCTATGTTATAACTGTTGCATTAGGAATCGCGTCCGACATAATGATCCATCACTGATCCATTGCCTTCGAGCTTTTCACATATTGATCTTTGCTTAGTTACTTTTCCGTTGCCACTGTTAAAATTACTACAAAACTGCTACTGTTACTTTTGCCACCGTTACCATTACTTCCACACTACTTTGCTACTAAATATCTTGCTGCAGATATTAAGTCTTCCAGGTGTGGTTGAATAGACAACTCCACTGCTAATACTTGAGAATATTCTTTGGCTCCCCTTGTGTCGAATCAATAAATTTGGGTTGAATATTCTACCCTCGAAAACGGTTGCGATCCCCTATACTTGTGGGTTATCAACCCCCCCTCCACTTATTCCAGCACCCATCCTATCCTTCTTCCTCCATAAAAAATCACTGCATAGCTCAAAATCATGTTCTTGCTCATCCTGCTGCCATTTCCAATCTCCTTGCTCAAAGCTCCATTCACAAAACTGCTTTGAGAGATTGTTCTTCGGTATGTGACTCCTCCACTGGTCCAATTAGTTTTTGTTCTAGTGCTTTATTCATTGCAAATTTTTGCTGTCTTGGTGACCATGTTCTTGAGCTTGCATGTCAAATTTGTATGGTCCAAAGTTGTTTTGATGCATGATATAGCTTCTAGACACTTGTAGGAGTAAGTTACTATCAATTTTGTTGAGTTTGATTCACTTTTATTTTGAGTCACTAAAAATTTCATAAATTTTTCAGAGAAATGAAAAATGTGTAGGAGAATGTACCAAGGTGGTTCTTCAAGTAAGCAAGCACCGAGGCGTGCGATACGTGAACCGGACTCTGAACTACCAAGGGAAGCTCAAGTGAGGCCGTGTGAATGGCCGTTGGATGAATTTATATATCGTGCAGATTTCAAGGATGAATTTTATGCGTACGTACAAGATGCCGGCCTTGAGGATTTCCTAGCGGACAAGTGCTTACAATATTATTATCTCACCAATTCCTTCGTACGAAGGTTTGAGTTTTCATCCAAGCGTAATACTCATACTGTCATGTTTGACCTTTATGATACCATGGACCTAGAAGATTTCTGTGATGCATGCAAAATTCCACAATGGGGTAGTCTTAGTGAGCCCCATAAATCTGAATATAATGATTTCCTGCTAGCATTACTGTTGGAGAAACTAGAAACATCACACAAGCAACCGTCGGGAGCATTCACTTTCCTGCCATACATTATTTTGTTCTCTTTATCGGTTGGTGTATTAATGGTAAAGATGAGCTTTTCCATGTTTGCGTTCCAGATCTTAGTATCCTCAAGTGTGCGGTATTAGGTGATAAACGATATAATTTGGGGACCATTATTGTTAGGAGGTTACATCTTAATTCTAAGAATGGGGACTTATTTGGTGGGATTTATGCAACACGTTTAGCTAACATTTTGAATGTGCCTATTAGAGGTTATGATATTGAGTTGCCACCTGCTTTTTTGGATTATGAGGATATGGTACGCCACCGGTTTCTTAAGAGGAACGAACAGATCCTCCAATACCGACTAATCTTTGATAGACGACGTGCCTTCCTTGTTACTCTTCCTGCTCCTGCTTTATTTTAACTTTCAGGCGAAGAGACGATATTTTAACTAGAGAGGAGGCAGAAGAGTATGAGACAGCGGAGGCTGCTCGCCTCCATGCTGCAGCCCTTAGGCAGTAGCAGATGCGTCTCAGTACAACCCCAACTACAACTTTGGATATCTACGAGGCCAGTGGCCGTAGACCAACTTAGGCCAAAAGCCTAAACTTGGGGGAGTATGTATTCCTCGCCGACGTTATATTCATGTTCACACACTCATTCTAGTTGTCGGTGCTCATACTTTTTCATTGTATTATCCATGCTAGTTTACTTTATTTTTCCACTTTCTTCTTGTGTGTTTGAAAAACCTTAAGAAAAACAAAAAAAATAGTTGTAGTTAGTTTACTTTCTATGCATGCTTAGTAGTAGTAAACTTAATAAAAAACCAAAAATATTTCTCATGGTTGTTGGGAGCTTTCTCGTGTAAATAGTTTTTCTCGTTCTTGTTCTTCTTTCTTCAGAAAAACAAAAACTCCAAAAATATTCAGTGCGTTTCTTTGAAATTCTTTTCTTTTCTTTGGGGGTCTGATACGTCTCCAACGTATCTATAATTTTTGATTGTTCCATCCTGTTATATTATCAATCTTGGATGTTTTATAATCATTTTATATCATTTTTTGGTACTAACCTGTTGACATAGTACTAGTTGCTGTTTTTTTGCATGTTTTTACATCTCAGGAAATCAATATCAAACGGAGTCCAAACGCAACGAAACTTTATAGAGACTTTTAGGGCCCTGGCTGCGCCTAGGGGTGCTTCGAGGAGAGCACAACCCACCAGGGCGCGCCAGGAGGCCCAGGCGCGCCCTAGTGGGTTGTGCCCACCTCGGCTGCCCCCCGAATCGCAAAGTGATGGATATAATAAAAACTTTCATGAAGATCATTGGACAAAATAAACTTGATTCTTAGTAATAGTTTTGAGATATGATGATGTAATATGTGAGTTATGTTGATGAGTAATTATGCTTTAGTAAGAAGATTGGTGTTAAGGTTTGTGATTCCCTATGCAAGCCCGAAAGTCAATAGTCATGAAATGAAATTATATCCTACTTGTGGTGCATTATTCGGTGTTAATTATGCTTAATGCTCGCTTATGAGATTATCCATTTCTTGGTTGGTCTCTTCTCAATCTTTTGCTAGCCTTCATTTTGCACTAAGTACGATCTCTACTTGTGCATCTAAAAACCTTTAAACCAGTTTTGCCATATGAGTCCACTATATCTACCTATATGCGGTATTCTTTTGCCGTTCTAAGAAAATTTGTATGTGCCATCTCTAATTTTCAAAATAAACTTATCTTTTGTGTGTTTGTTTCGCTCACAGAGCGGTGAGGGGTGGCTAATATTTT
The DNA here is from genome assembly GCA_021605205.1 of Aegilops longissima. Lineage (NCBI taxonomy): Eukaryota > Viridiplantae > Streptophyta > Magnoliopsida > Poales > Poaceae > Aegilops > Aegilops longissima. Next base: position 583,352,176 of record CM038677.1, on the reverse strand, counting down.
CCATGCTAGATGTGTTATTCTCAAGATGAGTGTTTATTCACTTGTCATTACACGAGAGTAAGACAAAGGTATTAGGGATGCCCAGTCCCGAAATGAAAAATGAATTTACTTTATGTTGTCAAATAATAAATTCCTTGGAAAGTGTTGGTATGGAAGGAAACCGTGGATATGGCTAGCCATGGAAAGTGAAAGTATGGTTGAAAAAGGAATAAACTTTATTTTCTGTTTGGGAACCGCCTATGATATATCTAGCATGGAAGTGTTGGGAACTCTAAGTCGTTTTCGTTGGTGGGATGGATGCACCTCCCAAAATGTTTTTATCTCTAAGTTTTTCGCTTTGAGCTCTGGCACCTCTACAAATCCCTACTTCCCTCTGCGAAGGGCCTTTCTTTTACTTTATGCAATTTTTATTCTTGAGTTTCCATCTTCTCTTATAAAAGCACCAACTAGAAGGCAATATGATCGTACTTGAGTATTGGGTGTAGCTAATATGCGAGTGTGTTTCATGAATGGATCAATGGTTGAGCATGATGGGCTAGGGATAATTTATTTTAGCATTGATATTTTGAAAGACATGGTTGCTTGTTAATATGCTTGGGTATTTAAATTATCATGTCAAAACTAGACTATTACTTTGAACAATATAAAAGTCCAAATGTCCATGCCATAAATAAAGAAATATGATATGACATGTTAGGCAGCATTCCACATCAAAAATTCTGTTTTATCACTTCCCTACTCGAGGACGAGTAGGAGTTAAGCTTGGGGATGCTGATACGTCTCCAACGTATCTATAATTTTTTATTGTTCCATGCTGTTATATTATCAATCTTGGATGTTCTATAACCATTTTATAGTCATTTTATATAATTTTTTGGTACTAACCTATTGACATAGTGCCAAGTGCCAGTTGCTGTTTATTGCATGTTTTTTACATCACAGGAAATCAATATAGAACGGAGTCCAAACGAAACGGAACTTTACGGAGATTTTCTTGGACCAGAAGGAACATAATGGGCCCTGGCTGCGCCTGGGGGTGCTCCAAGGAGAGCACAACCCACCAGGGCGCGCCAGGAGGCCTAGGCGCGCCCTGGTGGGTTGTGCCCACCTCGGGTGCCCCCAGACCGCCTCTTTGCTCTATAAATACCCAAATATTCCAGAAACCCTAAAGGCATCGACAAAATATTAATCTAGCCGCTGCAGAGTCCAGAACCACCAGATCCAATCTAGACACCATCTCAGATGGATTTCACCACCTCCATTGATGCCTCTCCGATGATTCGTGAGTAGTTCTTTGTAGACCTTCGAGTCCGTAGTTAGTAGCTAGATGGATTTCTCTCTCTCGCTGAATTCTCAATACAATGGTCTCTTGGAGATCCATATGATGTAACTCTTTTGTCATGTGTTTGTTGGGATCGATGAACTTTGAGTTTATGATCAGATCTATCTTTTTAAATCCATGAAAGTATTTGAGTTTCTTTGATATCTTTTATGCATGATCTCTTACGATGCTTTGTAGTGGGTTCGATCTTATGGTGGTTGATCCCAGTGACAGAAGGGGAACCGATGCGTATGTATCGTTGCTACTAAGGATAAAACGATGGGGTCTATCTCTACACAGATAGATCTTGTCTACATCATGTCATCGTTCTTATTGCATTAATCCATTTTTCCATGAACTTAATACACTAGATGCATGCTGGATAGCGGTCGATGTGTGGAGTAATAGTAGTAGATGCAGGCAGGAGTCGGTCTACTAATCTTGGACGTGATGCCTGTATAATGATCATTGCATGGATATCATCATGAGTATTTGAAGTTCTATCAATTTCCCAACGGTAATTTGTTCACCCACCATTTGCTATTTTTCTCGAGAGAAGCCACTAGTGAAACCTACGGCCCCTGGGTGTCTTTCTCATATTATTTTCGTTTGAGATCCATTTTCCTTTGCATTTATTTTCAGATCTATTAAACTAAAAATAAAAAATACCTTGCTGCAATTTATTCTTATTTATTTTATTTGGCGTTCATGAAGGAAATATGCCCTAGAGGCAATAATAAACTTGTTATTTATATTTCCTTATATCATGATAAATGTTTATTATTTATGCTTGAATTTTGTTAAGCGGAAACTTAGTACATGTGTGAATACATAGACAAACTGAGTGTCCCTAGTATGCCTCTACTAGACTAGCTCGTTAATCAAAGATGATTAAGTTTCCTAGCCATAGACATGTGTTTTCATTTGATGAATGGGATCACATCATTAGAGAATGATGTGATGGACAAGACCCATCCGTTAGCTTAGCACTATGATCCTTTAGTTTATTGCTATTGCTTTTTTCATGACTTATACATGTTCCTATGACTATGAGATTATGCAACTCCCGAATACCGGAGGAACACTTAACAGGGTGATTATAAAGATGCTCTACAGGTGTCTCCGAAGGTGTTTGTTGAGTTGGCATAGATCAAGATTAGGATCACTCCGATTGTCGGAGAGGTATCTCTAGGCCCTCTCGGTAATGCACATCACTATAAGCCTTGCAAGCAATGTGACTAATGAGTTAGTTGTAGGATGATGCATTACGGAACGAGTAAAGAGACTTGTCGGTAACGAGATTGAACGAGGTATGGTGATACCGACGATCGAATCTCGGGCAAGTAACATACCGATAACAAAGGGAACAATGTATGTTGTTATGCGGTTTGACCAATAAAGATCTTCGTAGAATATTCCAGAGCCAATATTAGCATCCAAGTTCCGCTATTGGTTAATGACCGAGATGTGTCTCGGTCATGTCTACATAGTTCTCGAACCCGTAGGGTCCGCACGCTTAACGTTCGATGACGATTTGTATTATGAGTTTATGTGATTTGATTATCGAAGGTTTTTTGGAGTCCCGGATGAGATCACAGACGTGATGAGGAGTCTCAAAATTGTTGAGACATAAAGATTGATATATTGGACCATGTTATTCGGACACCGAAAGTGTTCAGGATGGTTTCACGTAAAACCGGAGTGCTGGAGGGGTTACCAGAACCCCCGGGGGAACTAATGGGCCACCATGGGCCTTAGTGGAGAGAGAGGAGGGAAGCCAGGGCAGGCCGCCCCCCTTGCAGTCCAAATTGGACAAGGGAAGGGGGGCGGCGCCCCCCTTTCCTTCTCCCTCTCTCCCTCTCCTTCCTCCCCCCTCTCTCCCTCTTGGTGGAATCCTACTAGGACTTGGAGTCCTAGTAGGACTCCCCTCCTTGGGCGCGCCCCCTAGTGTCGGCCGGCCTCCTCCTCCCCTCCTTTATATACGGGGGAGGGGGCACCCCATAGACACACAAGTTGATCTTTTAGCCGTGTGCGGTGCCCCCCTCCACAGTTACACACCTCGATCATATCGTCGTAGTGCTTAGGCGAAGCCCTGCACTGGTGAACTTCATCATCATCGTCACCATGCCATCGTGCTGATGAAAATCTCCCTCGGCCTCAACTAGATCAAGAGTACGAGGGACATCATCGAGTTGAACATGTGTTGAACACGGAGGTGCCGTACGTTCGGTGCTAGGACCGGTCGGGTCATGAAGACGTACGACTACAACAGCCACGGTGATAAACGCTTCCGCTTTCGGTCTACGAGGGTACGTGGACACACTCTCCCCGCTCATTGCTATGCTTCTCCTAGATAGATCTTGCATGATCGTAGGATTTTTTTTGAAATACTACGTTCCCCAACAGTGGCATCCGAGCCAGGTCTATGCGTAGATGTTATATGCACGAGTAGAACACAAAGAGTTGTGGGCAATAATAGTCATATTGCTTACCAACATGTCATACTTTGATTTGGCGGTATTGTTGGATGAAGTGGCCCAGACTGACATTACATGACCGCGTTCATGAGGCTAGTTCTACCGCCGTGCTTTGCACACATGTGGCTTGTGGGTGTCTGTTTCTCCAGCTTTAGTTGAATCGAGTTTGACTATGCCCGGTCCTTGTTGAAGGTTAAAACAGCACGCTTGACGAAAAATCATTGTGGTTTTGATGCATAGGGAAGAACGGTTCTTGCTAGATGCCCGTAGCAGCCACGTAAAACTTGCAACAACAAAGTAGATGATGTCTAACTTGTTTTTGCAGGGCTTGCTGTGATGTGATATGGTCAAGACGTGATTATATAAATTGTTGTATGAGATGATCATGTTTTGTAACAGTTATCGGCAACTGGCAGGAGCCATATGGTTGTCGCTTTATTGCATGAAATGCAATCGCCAGGTAATTGCTTTACTTTATCACTAAGCGGTAGCGATAGTCGTAGAAGCAATAGTTGGCGAGACAACAACGATGCTACGATGGAGATCAAGGTGTCAAGCCAGTGACGATGGTGATGATGACGATGCTTTGGAGATGGAGATCGAAGGCACAAGATGATGATGGCCATATCATATCACTTATATTGATTGCATGTGATGTTTATCCTTCATGCATTTCATTTTGCTTAGTACGGCGGTAGGTTTATAAGATGATCTCTCACTAAATTTCAAGGTATATGTGTTCTCCCTGAGTATGCACCATTGCTACAGTTCTTCATGCCGAGACACCACGTGATGATCGGGTGTGATAAGCTCTACGTTCAAATACAATGGGTGCAAGCCAGTTTTGCAGACGCAGAATACTCAGGTTAAACTTGACAAGCCTGGCATATGTAGATATGGCCTCGGAACACTGAGACCGAAAGGTCGAGTGTGAATCATATAGTAGATGTGATCAACATAGTGATGTTCACCATTGAAAACTACTCCATCTCACGTGATGATCGGACATGGTTTAGTTGATATGGATCACGTGATCACTTGGATGATTAGAGGGATGTCTATCTAAGTGGGAGTTCTTAAGTAATATGATTAATTGAACTATAATTTATCATGAACTTAGTACCTGATAGTATTTTGCATGTCTATGTTGTTGTAGATAAATGGCCTGTGCTACTGTTCCATTGAATTTTAATGCGTTCCTAGAGAAAGTTAAGTTAAAACATGATGGTCGCAACTACACGGACTGGGTCCGTAACTTCAGGATTATCCTCATTGCTGCACAGAAGAATTACATCCTCGAAGCACCGCTAGGTGCAAGACCCGCTGCAGGAGCAATGTCGGACGTTATGAACGCCTGACAGAGCAAAGCTGATGACTACTCAATAGTTGAGTGTGCTATGCTTTAAGGCTTAGAACCGGGACTTCAACGATGTTTTGAACGTCATGGAGCATATGAGATGTTCCAGGAGTTGAAGTTAATATTTCAAGCAAATGCCCGGATTGAGAGATATGAAGTCTCCAATAAGTTCTACAGCTGCAAAATGGAGGAGAATAGTTTTGTCAGTGAGCATATACTCAGAATGTCTGGGTACCACAATCACTTGACTCAACTGGGAGTTAATCTTCCGGTTGATAGTGTCATTGACAGAGTTCTTCAAACACAAAATACACTTCCGTGATGATACGTGTTTCTCACAGTAGGTCACGTTTTCTGTCATGCATGTACATCCATGACAATTTTATGACATAATCAAGATAGTCATACCTGTGCTGTCGTAGAAGTGTTCCATGACATTACCAAAATTATCATCACGAAAGTGTCCACTTCCATGACGATAAATCGCGCGTCACAGAAGTGCTTTCGTCAAGGGTGACCATCGAGCTCCTTCCGTTCGACATAATGTACAAACCACGGCGGGCCATCAAGTCGCAAGTACTGGCCGACTTTGTCGCCGAATGGACGGAAGCCGAACTCCCTAAAGAGTACGGCGCATACTCCAACTGGATCATGCACTTTGACGGCTCTAAAATGCTGGCCGGATTGGGAGCAGGTGTAGTCCTGACATCCCCCACCGGAGACACGGTCCAGTACGTCCTCCAGATATTATATACAGACTCCAACAATGCAGCCGAATATGAGGCTCTGTTGCATGGTCTTCGGATGGCAGTCTCTATGGGCATCCAACGCCTGGAAGTGCGAGGGGATTCGAACCTCGCAATCTCACAAATAAACGGAGACTTCGATGCCAAGGATCCGAAAATGGCGGCCTACCGTAATGCCGTCCTAAAAATGTCAGCGCGGTTCGAGGGGCTCGAGTTCCACCATGTGGCTCGAGAAAACAATCAAGAGGCGGACGTCCTCGCCCGCATCAGCGCCAAACGCGACCCTGTCCCACCTAACATATTCCTGGAAAGGCTGTTCAAGCCATCCGTAGTATGGGAAGGGGAGTCCGGCAATACCAGCTCGGACCCGAACACACCCCCAGACATCGAAGCATCAGACACAATCGGAGGCTCTGCCACCGAAATAACATCCTCGGCCCACGAAATCATGGCTGTTATTGCCCCGTGGACTGAGCCTTTCTTGGCCTAACTAAATAGGCAGGAGCTACCCGAAGACCAAAATGAAGCACGCTGCATAGTCCGGCGTTCTAAAGCCTACAAAGTCCATGAAGGGGAACTCTATAAGAAAAGCGCGACTGAAGTGCTCCAAAGGTGCATCTCCGAAGAGGAGGGGCGGCAACTCTTGGCTGAAATCCATGCCGGACTAGGCGGACACCACGCCGCGGCTCGAGCGCTAGTCATCAAAGCCTTCCGCACAGGCTTCTATTGGCCGACGGCCCGAGCAGACGCACAGGACCTTGTCCAACATTGCGTCGGTTGCCAGCTCTTCGCCAATCAGAGTCATATGCCCCCTACCGCTCTCCAAACAATCCCCATAACTTGGCCATTCGCAGTCTGGGGGCTGGATATGGTTGGACCCCTTAAAGGGGGAAGCCATAAGAAAAAATACTTATTGGTCATGGTGGACAAGTTCACCAAATGGATAGAAGCCAAGCCAGATAAAACGGCCGAATCCGGACCAGTAATCGACTTCATATCCGGGGTCGTACACCAATACGGTGTCCCCCATAGCATCATCACTGATAATGGCTCAAATTTCACAGCCGATGAAGTGAAAACTTGGTGCGGCAAAATGGGCATTAAGCTCGACTATGCTTCCGTCTACCACCCCCAAACAAACGGCCAGGTCGAACGGGCAAACGGTCTCATCATGAGCGGCATCAAACCCAGACTAGTGCGGTCTTTAAAAGAATCAGATACGCACTGGGTGGAGGAGCTTGACTCCGTACTCTGGGGGCTGCGGACCACACCGAATCTCACCACCGGATATACACCATTTTTAATGGTGTACGGTGCGGAAGCAGTACTACCCTGTGACATAATACATGATTCGCCGTGCGTACGCATGTACGAAGAGAAGGAAGCCGAGTTAGATTGGCAGGATAACTTGGATGCCATGGAGGAGGAGCGCGATGTCGCAAAAGCCCGTTCCACATTCTATCAGCAGCAGGCTCGACGATATCAAAGCAGAGAAGTGCGGGCCAAAACTTACAATATTGGCGAGCTCGTTCTACGCCTACCGGAGAAGAAGAAGGACAAGCTCAAACCCAAGTGGGGAGGCCCCTTCGTCATCGACAAAGTTCTCACCGGATGAGCGTACCGCTTACGTAATGCATTGGACAACAGACTCGAGCTGAACCCATGGAACGCGGCCAGACTCCGGAGATTCTACGCCTAACGCTGAACTCAGCGTTCGTCTCCCTACTCCCCTCGTTTACTTATTCTCCACTCCTTTTCCCTTTCTCGACCTTTTTTCACACAAAGTATTCAATACAGTGCGGATTGCCGGATCACTCTGGCCGCACTAAGCGTACCTGGGGGCTTCCTATACGGAAGCTAAAAATAATTACTCACATGGCTTTCTGCCCATCACATATGCATTCTTTTTCCATATGTGCCTTTTATCACCATTATATGCATCGATATGACTTAAGATGTTGCCAAGATGGGTTGCCTGGCTCTTGTGTTTATGCCCTACGTTCCCGTTAATTTGGCTAGGGCATAAGGGGAGCACCTCTGCGATTGTTACTGCCGGTTCAGCCGGATGTGTACCTCAGACTGGGTGAAGCCGAAAGCTAGCTTCCTTAAGAGAATATTCGGTCGGTGAACAAAAGATGTGTTCGTATATTACAACGTAAATCCCCAGAAGTCTTGTATCCTGCGCCATCGTTCGCGATGCAGGCATCGATCATCGGATGCGTGCCGTGAAAGGAACCCCTAACGGAACTATTCTCCTAGAAGATGTTTCTTACTATCCATGTAATATAACATAACTAGTTGGGTACTTGTCTGCTCAAGCACTTATGACCCCTCGCCTTTGTTTCCACGCATACCCGGTTTTGTATAACTGAGTGGGTATTCGGACACACCTCGAACTATAGGATCCGGGGCTGAAGCGAAAAGGTCCGCCATGACAAATGATTTTAATCCGCTAGGGCTAATCATGCCCATTAAATTACAGTCACTTGGGTGACTATATTCCTCCTCTATACTGTCCAACAGGCTATCTAGCTTACAATCCTGTTGAGAATACTTAGCGGCTAACGCTACCTGGTCATACACCAGACTCACGGGAATTTCTTGCCCATCGGGCCCCGCCGGTCCTACTTCGGCCATATGGTTTGGGTCCAGCTTGGTGTAGCGCGTCTTCACCATAGCCCAGGCTTCTCTTGCGCCTTGCCGGCAAGCGGACACCTTCCAGAGTCGGAAGCGCCGTCGTGCTCCTTGAAGCATATTCACAAGCTCCGCCATGCCATTCGGCAGCAAGCTTGATGGCCATAAAGCCTGAGCAACACCCTGCATCACTTGCCGAGCTCGCTCGTGCAGTTGCGAAAGGTCTTGCAGTAAATCACTTGCAGATGAGGGCATCTCCTCCTCAGGGCGACCCGTTAACATTCCTGCAAGCAAAATTCTTTCAATATACTTCCTCGCCGAACTATACTACAGTTCGTCTAGGCACTTACCGTAAATGCCGCGTCGAAGCCTCTTGATCTCCTTCACGGAGTCCGCCAGCTGAGCGCGGAGATCTTTTAACTCCACGTCCAGCTGGACTTTGGCATCTTGAAGATTGTTCTTCTCCTGCCTAACTCGCGTAAGAATGCGCTCGCCAGCCTCCAGCTGCCTTTTGAGATGCGATGCGTCCTCTCTTACGTCCTCCAGATTCACCCCGGGATTGTCTGCAGAATTTTCTGTTAGACTTGTCACATCAGCCATTTACTAACTGCTACATCTTCGTACAATTGTGACAATTTTTACCAGATGAGGGCTTTTGGGGTTCCTCTAATTTGGCAACTGCGGCCCTCAGTTCGGCCTTGCATCCCTCTAGCTCCCGAGACAATTGCTCAATCTTCTCTACAAGGACCTGTACATAAATTGATCCTTCAAACTGTTGTTCCAACCGTTTCAAGTCTCAGGGGCTATTGCTATACATACTTATCAAAATTTATTACCCGTATGTCTTTGGTATACTGGTTTGTCGCTTGGGCAAGCCCGCCCCGAGCAGCTCGGACGTACGCGTTCGCCGAATTGAAGGCATTAAAAGCCTCTTCGGAAAAGATGTTGTTCCGGAGCACGGCCCTCCCGCGCCGGTGATTCATGGCGCTCTCCACTTCGGAGTTCGTGGCCTAACGCATATCCGCATCCTCCGTCGGGGAACTATGCGGTGCGGGCCCCGTGTCCACCTCTGCCCCCAAAGCCGGTTCTGGAACCCGGCTGGTGGAGGCGTGATTGGTGGGGTCTCCGGATATAGTTCGGTTATTCCTCTTCCTGCCAGACACAAAGGCCGCTGTCACATTTCAAATTCTATAATTACAGGACAGGTTATTACTTTACCTCTGTAGCGGTGTGTCAACCCTCACCGCCTTCCTCTTGAGCCTGCCCGATCCGGATGCCCGTTGTTGACGAGTCCCTAGGGGCTCGGACCCTCGCTCCGGCCGTCGTTTATGCAAATAGAACGACGCCTCAAGGGTAAATTATAATACCTGGGAGGAGTCCTCTTCGAAGGATAGGGTTTTTTAGTTCGGCTTAACAGCGACGCGGGGAGCAGTCCAGGGTAGTCGGCCGTAATGGCCACTAGGGCGCCATCCTAGCTCGCTTGGTAAAATACCCCATTGACGAGCTCCACGGCAATATCCGGATCTTCTTTGAACCCCGGATCCTAGGCCCTTCCGGGGTCCTCCGGCTGCGGGGAGGGGCTGAAGATTCCTTCTATGGCCCTCCTTAGTTCCTGTTCGGAAGGATCGCTGTAAATCTTAGCAGGAGGAGCACTCGAGTAAGTGAAGCAGTGAAAAGAATGGCAACTTACCCACGCTGGGGGGTTGTACATGGAGAATCCGTCCCGCGTTTTGATGCGAAGGAATTCCTCCTCTTCCCCTTTGTACAAATCGGACAGTATCCTTGCCAAAGCGGCAGCGGAGTCCGGACCCTTACGGCCGCAGCGGGTGGTGTCGTCTTCCCCGTTGAAGTGCCACATGGGCTTCCCCCGATATTGAAGCGGTTGCACTCCACGCCTTATGCATATCGCCATGACCTCAACTATGGTCAGTCCGGATTTGGCCAGTAGCTTTATCCTGCTCATCAGGGAGTATATTTCCCTTGTGTCCTCTTCTTGAGGGCCCCGGGGGCGCCAGCTTAGGCGTGCCTTTGGCGGGGCATTGCTGAACTTGGGGAGACCCGTCCGGATTGGATCCGCAAGGGGAACATCGTCTATATAGAACCACTCTGAAGACCAGTTTTCTGGTGCCTTCTCAGGAGTGCCGGACAAGTATCCGGTCTCGGCAATGCACCAAACTTCGGCCCCGCCCACTTGACATAGGGACACCCCCTGGGTGCGGGGGACGAGGCAGAACAACTTCCTCCATAATCCGAAGTGTGGTTTGCAGCCTAAAAACAGCTCGCAAAGGGCAACATACCCCGCTATGTGCAGAATAAAGGCAGGGGTAAGATTGTGTAACTGGAGGCCGTAGAACTCCAGGAGCCCGCGAAGAAACGGGTGGATAGGGAACCCGACGCCCCTCAGCAGATGTGGGATGAGGCATATACGCTCCTCCGGACATGGGTTAGGAGATCCCTCAGCTTGTCCCCCTCCGTCATAAGTGGCTATTCCAGCTCGGACGGGGGCCATGAACGCCTGTGGAGAAACCCTTGGGTTTGTAACTCTATCAAATGGCTATGAGGAACTGAGCACTCTCCCCAATCCCCCGACTTGGAACGAGAAGGGCGAGCAGAAGAGCTGCGATGGCCGGCCATGCTGGAATGGCTTTTCGCGGAGATCTTAGAGAGCTAGGGCATGGATGGGTAGGGAGGAAACCTTCGTGCGCACCCCAGAGTTTGAACCTTAAGGGTTTTGCCGGAACCCGTGATCCAACATTTGGCGCGCCAGGTGAGGGAGTCCCAGATTAGGGGGTATCCGGACAGCCGGACTGTGTACAACATCCGGACTATTGAAGCGTGAAGATACAAGACTCAAGACTTCGGCCCGTGTCCGGATGGGACTTTCCTTGGCGTGGAAGGCAAGCTTGGCGATCCGGATATTATATTTCCTTCCTTGTAACCGACTCCATGTAAACCCGAGCCCTCTCCGGTGTCTATATAAACCGGAGAGGTTGGTCCTTAGAAGGCCGATCACAATTACAATCATATCATCATAGGCTAGCTCTTAGGGATTAGCCTCTACGATCTCGTGGTAGATCTCCTCTTGTACTACCCATATCATCAATATTAATCAAGTAGGAAGTAGGGTTTTACCTCCATCGAGAGGGCCCGAACCTGGGTAAACATCTGTGTCCCTTGCTTCCTGTTACCATAAGCCTTGACGCACAGATCGGGACCCCCTACCCGAGATCCACCGGTTTTGACACCGACACCAGGTAGGGGTGCGCCGGAGCCTCTTCCCCGCAAATCGGCCCACCGACGCTCCGCGGCCCCGATGTCCGGCGATCCAAGGGTCGACTCCGACCGCTGGGCAGCCTGGCCAGCCCGGGCGGTGTCACCTGCCCATGAAGACCTCAACCCCGCGCTCCAGGCGGCACGAGCACTGTCTAACGCTGCGGGGCGCCGGCGGCGCGGCCATGCGCCGTCCACACTCACTCCACGACAAGCACGAGCTGCTGGAAGGGCTGCAAGCCATGCCGCGGCAACAGCACCGCACACCCGGCGGGAGCAGGCGGACATGCGAGCCGCGCTCACGGTGGCGCGGGAGTTGCTACGGTGCCGGCTGATGGAGAGCGACCAAGACACATTACTGGAACGTGTCGCTGAGCTGCTAGATGCGGCGGCGTCAGGAGCACCGCCTTTCTACTAGCTGCTCCCTTCCCGGGCCGCCACCGGATTTCACGGCGGGCCTCGCCGCAACCACGTGCCCTCGGGTGCGCCTGGGGGCTTCATCATCACCAGGAACGAGCGCCGCCTCCGATGAGCACGGGCACGAGCATCGCCCCCATGGCCCCAGCGAGGCGTATCGCTATCATCCTCAGGACGCTGCGCTGGGCCGAGCAACGTGGAGTGTGGGGCACTACGGCGAGGTGTTTGGGGTGGCAGCCCAGGAAGCCTATGTGCCCAGCATGATGGACAAGGAGTACACGCCGGAGGACGACCCCGCCTTGTTCTTCAGGCCAGGCTAGGAGGAGGAGGCGTTAGGAGCTGAAGCCTTCTAGGAGCCGCTGGAGAGCCCCGCCAACCGCACCATCGACAACAGATACAGGGTACCACTAATCCCTCAGGAGCAAGTTTACGCTAACCATGGGTCACAGGAGAATCAGGTCACCACGGCGGCTGGCGGCCCCAGCTCGGTGACCTCCCTCCCACCAGGAGGATCTTGCTGGGGGCAGCAAGAGAGAAGCCGGGAGCCAGATCCCTCGCTGCACCGCATGGAGCAAGGTCCCCCCGGAGGTAGGCCCTCTGCTGGGGAGGTGCTAGAAAGCCTACCCCCGACAGAGGACCCGTGGTCGCCGAGGGCGCCGCTGGCGTCCCCTTTCCCCCCTTTGTGTCGTCCTGGTTGCCTTTCGTCTCAAAGGCGGTCGAGGGCGGCGCAAGGCGGGGCCCTCGCCTGGCGATATGAAGCAAGGCCGGTACCTGTGAAGAAGGCCCAGTGCCTGTGAAGATCGCCGCCTGTGACACTCTCACGTAACAATGAGTGGGGCTGTACACGCCCCCGAGTCTCAAGAGAGCCGCCCTCGGCCTCGGGGGCTCCCTCCCACGCTTAGTGGCAGCACTTAGCTCCGTGCTGGTGAGAAGACTTGAAGACAAGAAGACTAGACTAGGTGCCGGACGCGGCCATTTGCTTTGAATCTCTTTTCCATAGCCTTGCCTCTTGGATTTGGATTTAAGTTGAAGTTGAGCTTTTATCGATGCGCGCAGGGGTGCATTTTCTCGTTCATGCGATTTCTTGCCATCTGGTTCTTGCCTTGTTCTGGAGCTCACACTCGCCGCCTCCCCCTCGCGAGCGGGGCTGGGCGCAGCACACGCACCACGTGCACCGATCGGTGCAGGAACCTCACGAGGCCCTCTCGGGCGGATCAGTAGACCCTTCAGGAGCCCCGTGGCGACTCTCGACCTTGCAATCCGATTGAAGGCCCACCCCAGCTGAGGTAAGCCATAGCGGAAAAACTTGCCGCCAGACTCATGACCGGCCAAGACGCACCCTTGGTTCGGCATAAAGAAGTAAAAATGGTGATTTGTTTACATGAGGGGCTCCCCCTCCCAAAATGCTCTCACAATCTTTAGGGGCCACGCCCGAGTTTTTGCATATAGGGTGAAACAGTCAAGGGACGAGGAATTATCCAGATATGTCGCTCGCCGCGTCCTCCACGTCGTCTTCGGACGCGTCGCTTGCATCACTGTCACCGTCGTTGGCGTTGCTGCCACCATCACCGGCTCCGGCGTCACCATTGTCGACCACGTCGCCTTCGTCTGTAGCAACCACCACCACGTCGTCCTCTAAGGTGAAGGTCCTGACCAGCGCATCCACGTTGTCCTCTACCCACCGCGCCAGGTCGTCCCGGACGACCGTGGGTATGGGGGCAATGGCAGCATCGAAGTCGAAGTCGGGGTTGGCGTTTAGGAGATGTCTGAAGACACGGGAGAAAGTGCGCTCAAGCAGGCCACGACTCCTCTCCTCCACGAGCCCGCGGGCTTCGTCAGATCGGGCCTCCAGGCGTGTCACCACCTAGGTGAAGAAGCGGAGGTGACTGGCGTAGTCATTCACCTGAGGATGGGGAGCGTTCGCGTCACAGATATGGCCTAGGGCAGTATTGGCCATATTCCGAAGATCTTGAAGCATGGGAGTGTGAACGCGCTCCAGCGTTCGCCTCTCCAGCACTTCCTCCTGACTCTGCCGTGCAGCAGACTCGGCGTCATCAACCCGCTTCTGGAAGGAGAGCAGCTCGGCACGGGCAGAGGCCAGCTCTGCCTACGCCGTGGCCAGGGTGACGGACGTGGCCTCCGCGTGCCTCTCTGCATCAGCGATCCTAGGCCTGAGGGCAGCGGCCCTGCCCGCATCCTTCATCCTCGCAAGCTTCAACTTCAAGTCATACCTATCCTCCAGATCGGCATGAGCCTCGGCCACCCGACGATCAACCTCCTCGTGAGCCTTGGCCTCGCGTGCGCCGATGGCATCTTCCGCTTGGGCAACTTGCCTCTCCCTCGTTTCCAGCTGCTCAAGCTCAAGGCTGCGCTCCACGGCCTCCAGAGCCAATGCCTCCTCGCCCTTCCAGACCTCTTCTTCCTCGGCAGGCGTCCCCCTCAGCGATGCAAGGGCGGCCTTGCGCGCCTCCACCCATCGCCCAGGACGACTCTGTGCTTGAGCTCCGACAAGCTCCAAGAGCCTCACGGGCGGGCGGTCAGCCTCGCGAGCCTCTTCCAGAGCTCGGGAGCAAGCCTCGCGGGAAACCTTGAGGGCCGTCTCAGCCTTCGCATTATCAAGGTCACGCTGATAACGGCCAAGGTTGATGGCCACCTTCAGCTTGCGCCGTTCCTCCACCAGCCGAAGACCCTCAGCCTCAAGGCGCACTTCGACATCCGCAAGTTCTTCGCCCAGCCGACTCATCGCCTCCTGAAAGAGCTCATGACGAACGACGCTCCGCCCGCGCTCGAACTCCAACGCACGGCCCGCCTCGTCCTCCGCTCTGGGGGCTGCGGGCGGGACGTGAAGCGGCGCACCCCCTCCCAGCAGGGGGCTGGGGGCTGGTGCCGCCCTAGGCGCCAACCTGGCCTCACGAGGGGCCCCGGCCGGTTGGGGCCCGCTGCTTGAAGAGGAACCGAAGATTGAGGCCAGCCAGCTATTTCCCATGGCCAGAGGAGGGGTCCTAGGCACGCCCGCTAAGCTCCAAGCTAGGCCGAGGGGGAAGGGCGATGTGGCCGCAGGGTCGAAGCGCCATGAGGGCGAGCGCCCCTCCTCGGCCGGCCCTGCCCCGGGCGCGACATGCAGGCCCGAGACGCTCAAGGCCAGCGCGGGAGATGAGGAGAACAGAGGTTGCTTCTCGTGGGACCCAGCGGCCCTGGCGGAAGGGGTCATGAAGAGCCAGCGTCAGGGAAGGAAGCAGCGATCAAGAAATCACAAGGTGCAGTGCTTACCCGTCAACAGCGATGTACTTTCGCCGCTTCAACGGCCCAAAGATATCGCTGCCACTCGGAGACCCCTTCCTCTTGCGGAGCTCCTAGAAGTCCAGGCAAAGCCGACCGAAGCGCTGTACGTGGCACCCAGTAAAGGGTGCAGCCGGAGAAGTGCTAGAGAGAACAACTCCAGGGGTGCCTGGCTGCGGAGAACAGTCAGGCGTCGTCTCACCACGACCTCCCGAGGCATCCGGAGTTTTAGCGTCGGGAGCCGCGTGATGCATCATCTCAGTGACCAACGCCCCAGGATCACGGGTTCCTGAGGACGACGCCCCAGGAGCCCCAAGAAGTGTCCACGCATCAACACTCGTGCCGCTGGCCTCTGGCAGCGCTCGTCCCCCTGCATCCACATTCGGGACGAGCTCGGTGCCGGCGGCAAAGAGGGAAACCACGCTGACAGGGTTCTCGTGGGACCCCACCAGACCATCCGGGCGCAGTCCCCACTCGTCAAAGGGGGGCATGCTTTTTAAAAATTCAGCCTTGTTCTTGCAGCGGTACAGCAGACAATTCTTCCCAGGCAAGTCTTCAGCGAAGGGACACCAGTCAGTACCTCAAGCACCGTTTGCCGTGTCCCTAGGGGGAGCCCGGACTCCTGAAACCTCATATGGTCCTGACTGCTGAGCAAGGTCCACATCGGGCGGGAATGGCGCTGAAGCGGGGCGATCCGGCGCTTGATGAACTCCTTCACCACCATTGGCGTGGTCATGCCGCGGTCCTTCAGCCTCCTCAGCCTAAGCCAGACAGGGACAAGACGGGGGCTCACGAGCCTCTCGTGACCCCAGCCCGGAGTTGGGAACGGCGGGCGCTGACGGGGAGTGGAGCAGAGGGCTGAGCACTCCGGCGTCAACAAACACCCACCGTGTCCGGAACTCGCGCGTGGATGGAGGAAGCTCGAAGTCGATGCCCGCACCCGCTGTCGCGACCGCAGCCTGGAAGCTCACGCACCCCGAGCTCTGTCGGGGATCAGTCAGATGCAATGAGAAGAAATGGCGGAGAAGGGCCACAGAAGGAGCGATGCCCACCATGGCTTCGCACACGAAGGCGAAGACGGCGAGGAGAGTCACGGATTGGGGGTCGAGATGCAGCATATGGATTTGGTAATGTTCGAGCACCGCGTTGAAGAAGGCAGAGAAAGGGGGAATCAGGCCTGCCCAAAGGGCATCAATGAAGATTGGGACCTCGGTGGCTGCCCGAGCAATGCGAGCGCGGGACGCAGGCCAGGCCACCGTCTTCCCCCACTCGTTGAAACTGGTGGCGAGCATGGGACGCAACTTGTCCATGGCCTCTTCATTGAGCACCAAGGATCGGCCGACTGCAGGCTCGGCGGCTAGGGGTGCACTTGGCGAAGACAGAGGCTTCTTCCCCTTGTCAGCCTGTTTTGGTGCCATGGCGATGAAGCAGGCGAAGCGCAGGTCAGATTGGAAGGGAGGAGCAGAGTCTCGAAGAAGCAGAGGGACTAGAGAAACAAGGCGCGGGCGATGGAAGAATAACCGTGTAGGCAGCGGGGTCCGCATAGCAAGGCGGGTTACAAGGCAGCGTGGGGAAGCGGAGACGCCCATGTCCAATCAACGGCCACACGTCAACCGAGGCCGCAGGCTTTTGGGGCCCGTGGCGCTCCGCGCTTGACCTTTGGCTTCGCCTCGAAGCCAAGCCCGAGCGCGCCTTGGGCCCGGGGGCTACTGTCGGCGTTCTGGGAACGGGAGTCCCCAGACTTGCCTGCCTGCGGCCCATAGCGTGGCTGAGCTAGCAGGCCCGTATGACCCATCTTCATCAACAAGGCATTCAAAACCCTCGCGAGGGGCCAAGCCTCGTGAGCCGGACAACTCAAGACCTCCTCAGGAGCGACCTCGCCAGGCAGGTTCATGAGGAGCGGAGAGATCAAGGCAAGGCAAACCTCGCGAGGCTCTCGTGACGTGAGCCATGACGATCGGCACCAGGCGGGCGCCAGCGCGCGCAGTGTCCTTGTTTCCTCTTTGGTGCTAAGGAGGCAGGCGCAGGCGCGGAGTACTGAGGCACCAAGCAAAGGTTTCCATATCGGTGCAACGAGACCAGGACCCGAAGGACGGCAACACGGAGGTCACCATGGAGCCCAAGGCGGCGTCACCACCAGAGCCTTTTGCAGGCGAAGACCACTTTTGTCCGGATAAGCTGTACTAGTTGTCCCCTTTTGAATTGGTCGTTGTTGGCTCCCTTCCCGCTCGATATTTGGGGAGAGGACCAGGGCCTTTATAAGTAGGGCTAGCCACCACCATAGAGAGGATCGAATCCTCACCCACACAAGTTTGGCAAGCACAAGAACTCCTCAACCTCCGGAGGCTGTTCTTCCCCTTGTACTGTTACTCATCAGCCCAAGAGGCAATCCACCACCACCACACTGGAGTAGGGTATTACACCACAACGGTGGCCCGAACCAGTATAAATCTTGTGTCTTTATGTGTTGCGAGTTCGTCGAGTCCGTCCGCGAGATCTTAGAGAGCTAGGGTGTGGATCGGTACGGAGGAAACCTTCGCGTGCACCCCAGAGTTCGAACCTTAAGGGTTTTGCCGGAACCCGTGATCCGACAGCGGACTAGCGCCTGTTACGCCGGGGAATGCTTCCGTTAATTGGGAATCAACTGACCAGGAATTGAAATCCAGGGGGCGACGGGCCTCTAGCTAAGGTGAAATAGTATATGAGGAGAAACCTTGTGCATCACGAGTAACTAGGAACATCTGGTATCAAGAAGAAGTGGTCAACTAGTGTGTTCTGTGGGATGAATACCGTGCAAGTAGACACGTAAGATTTGCACGAATAAGGGAAGAGGAGTACCATTTCTGGTTGCCAGTGTGGTCGCCTCCACATGTCGCGCCGATCTTCTTCTTTTTGCCGGGGAAACCGATGTTTTGGAGGAGGGAGCAGGCTTGGACGAACCCATGGCCAAATTGTTGACTGTGTTGCCGTGGACGTATGTCGGCGGAGGGGAAGTAGATCCGAGGTGGCAAAGTACTGCGTAGCAGGAACAACTTAGGTGCGGTGGACGGTGGCGAAGTTGGAGCGGCAGCGGTGAGGCGCAGGATGGCATGGTTGAACTGGCTCGGGTACGGACAGCTCGGCCTCGGCTTCAACTACTAGCCTTGGAGGGCGTTGCGGTTGAGGTTGCGGTGGATGAGAATGTCGGGGTATTGGCTCCGGCGTGATGGAGGAAGGCGGCAGTTGATGGGTGGGATGGGGTGGCGGACGGAAGACACCGGGGTTTCGCGGTTGGTGGAGAGGTAGTTTTGGTGCCCACGGAGTACGAATGGGGAATCAGATGGGGGGAGCTAAGGGAGAACCATGTTTCGGTCTGGGACGTGCTTGTTTTGGGCTTTTTTTGAACAAATGGGACGTGCTTGTTTGAAATTTGGGAAAGTACAAACTTTGCCCCCCTCTTAAAATTCGAACCTACTGCGGGTCGGGGGTAGGATGGTAATCCCAGGTGTCCCAAATAGTGGGCGGGAGCGATTTCGGCCGTGCGCATGTGTGCTTAGGCGGCCATTGTGTATGAATGTTTTTCGGAGGCGGTTCGTGACGTCTAGATGAAGCTACAAACCTACCCCGGTTTAGACCTTTGGACGTCGGGCCGGTAGGTTTCACGGATCGGAGTTAGAAAAGTACTTTCCTTCTACTACAAACATTGGTCCCACGCGGTTTCGAGCGAGTAGAGGCTCTTTCGGCGCTTCGTTTGAAATTTTGAAACAGAAGCATTCACGTTTAGTGTACTCTTGAACTTTGAGGATTGACCTAAATAGACAACGTTAAATTTGACCTTGTATGTTTGAAAACCTCATTAAATTATCCACTTCTTTTTGAAAATTTGACACTTGAAAATCCTATAACTATGATTATTTTGGAATGGAGGAGCTAAATTTGAATCTATTTTGTACACGACTATATATGCTATTATGTACAAAATCAGAGCAAAGATTGGTGCCCCCATAATTTAGGTATGATTTGCAAATGCCATGATATCGAATTCAAATCATTGAATGGACTTCATGTTGAATTCGATTTGTTAAACCACCTTAAGTTGAATTCAAATGTATACTAGTTCATAGCTAGCTATTTATAATGTTCATTGTGTAACTTTCGTAGGTATGTATTCGATTGCTAAAGCGATGCATTGTCTGGAGTTCAAAATACTAACTATGTGGTCAATTATGTCGAATAATAACATTGACATGCTCAAATTCGATAGAATCTAGATGTCTGATGGATCAATGACCGTTCCTTACGCGAATTGCAAATATCATGATCCCGTCCTAATATTTGGATACAATTTATATCTTTAATCAATGTGTACATCAATCTTTTACGTGTAGTTTCACTCTCCATCGGTGGTCTCTCACACATGCTCACACACTCTCACCCGAGGTATCTTTCTTGCATACATGCTCTCGATATAACCCTCCCTCCCTCTCGTAACCATTTACGACTGTTTTCACTAATCTTTATCACAAGCACTCTTCCTCTCACAAGCATACACACGCACAATCCCCATCGACCCTTTCTATATGCATAGACCTGCTTTCGTGTCTCATGTACGCATATTATGTTTAGGTCTGTCACTCACGCATTGTCTCACACCTCCCTTCCTAATTGACGAGTATGGTTCTAGCAGAGCATTCTGTAGGATGCCCCTTAAAGTTAGGTTGGCTAAATAGTAATATCAGAGATAAGGGGTTACCTTAGTCCGAGAACCCATGGTTACAAATCCTAGCCAGCTTTGTCTGTGGACACAGAGTCCTTCACAATTCTGCTATCGTTGTCTTGTACGACAAGTCATCCATCGGTCTCCCTAAATGCATCACGGGCTGACCAATGTGGCGCAGGAACCGAACCAAGGGCCTCACCTCGACCCAACAGACCTCACGCGGTGACACACCCACTACCCCAAGGTCTCATTATCTTCTCACACCCACACATACCAACACAGACACCACAAAAAAAATCTCCTCGTGCATCTATCCCCTCCCCCCTTGCATATACACACTCAAGGGAATCTCTCGCCGTGACATCATATTAGTCTCTCTCTCTCTAGACCTCACTCATTTCTCATGCTATCTCTCCCACGCCCCCCTCCCCCCGCCGGCCCCTCTATCCATGCCTCTCTCAAATACGTAATACACACATATACCCCTCTAGGCCCTGCCAAATACATCAACTACACATTCACACATGTTACATCACGTACCCCATTGATCTAAAAAGCCCTCTCTTCACGTTTATTTCGCATACAACATTCCTTTTGAATAAAGTGTGGCCAAAAAATTATTTTAGAATTTCTACATATAAACAACATTACAAAGTTATATGGAGGAGTATGAACGTTAATTTGTTGCATGGTGCCCACAATGATATTTATTCCGCACTGTGGATTTATATATCTTTATACTATATGTAAAGTTAGTCATAATAAAGAGAAATGAAGAGCATCTCTCTCCCCATCGCATACACCCCCTATATGCCCCTTTCACGTACGCACACAAACTATCTCCAGGTCCTCTAAAATTAAGCCCCCAGCACATTCACACATGTTTCATCTTTCTCTTGCGATATATACAGTGACGATCATTGTATTTGGAGCGAAAGCATGATGCGTACATTGGACTTCAGAATCCACCCATTACGGTCATCATTTATGTTTTGTGGTTATTATACAGTCACGGGCTCACCGTACAACTCTGTATTTGCTCAAGACATGACTAGTTGACCATTTAAACGCTCCACGTGGCACCTCTAGTGTTGCATCATATTATCTCACTACCATTGGGCCCACCTGTCGGCTTGTATCAACTCTTCTACACTCTTATAAAAAACAGAGTTTGTGATGATGGTGTGCCTGCCATCTTGCAATATAGGCCATCCGATTTATATCTGACGGATAGGAAGGAAACTATGGCGATTTTACAAAAAGGTACCCACACACCTCTCCACATTTGCAAATAAGGCCTCCCCTCATTCATCCTCTTCTCTCACAAGATAAACTAGTCATACAAATGCATCTTGATGTTACGTGCAACACACATGCATCTTGTTAGTAAGAATGAAAACAAACGACAAAAAAATATTGGACGGTGGTTCGAAGTCATGACCGCGGGCACAGCGGACAAGGTGGCCTTGTATTGGTATGCCGAGCCGTCTGTTTTAACACACAGGAGCTGGTGTGGTGATTATACACACATGCATGCATGCACATGAACTGCATGCACGCAACACTCACACGAACACATGCAGCCACGCACACACGCAACACTCACACGTACACACGCAGCCACGCACGCATGCAACACTCACATGCACACACGCATGCATGAATGCACACACCACACGACCAACACACACTCTTACGCTTAAGTGCTCAACCTACATGTGCATGCGCACACATCAAGCCCTGACAGACACATACACAACCAGGTGATTCCCGCGCACGGGTTGGAGTCTTTGTCGCGCCTGCGTAAATTTGTGTTTATCTAACCTTTTTCCTATGCGAACTGACAGGTGGGACCCACAAGGAACATGGTCAATTTAACTAGTCAATATGGTGCCATGCAGACTATTTGGCCGATCAACAGAGTGCAATCCGATGTTGAACGGTGAGCAAGTGACCGTATAATCATCGCAAAACGTATATAGTGACCGTAATGAGGGTATTCTGAAGTTCGGTGACCGTATTATGCTTTATCTCTGTAGGCCCTCTAAAACTACATCTCTACACGTTCTCGCATGTTACATCTAACAACTATGCAATAGAGCACTACTACTACACTCTAACACAATAAATCATATGTGTTTTTAGTTTTACTAGATATCATATTGTTACTTAATTATTCAGTTTGCATACATTAAAATTGCCTTTGAAATGTATGGCCAAGATTATCTACCGCAAGGAAAAATCCCGCCTTTCCTGCTTAATCGGGTTTGTATTGATGGATCGTATAAACAGCAAAACTATAGTACTATATAGTACAAGTGACAGTTCACCGGGCGTCGTGTCGCTACTCCTCCGTCAGAAGAGTGGGCGCCGCTTTCATAAATCTTCTTGTCCCTTTCGCCGACATGTGGGACATCAAGCTATCGGGACCACGTGGCATACCGGAATACAGTGCAGAGCAGCAGGGGTGAAGCACCCCAGTCATGGCACCGGCGTAGTAATGAGCAATGAGGCGTCAAATCAGAAAGCTGCACCTTTTCCGTAGTTAAGTTGGAGGGACGAAGTAATAATAATGCTAGTAAAAAAATAAGTTGGAGGGACGAAGCAACCATCATTTCACTCGTTGCTGAATCCGCTTCTCCCTCATCTTCTTCAAATTAACCACATGTTGCTTCTACCGTTGTTCTGCCTCATGTGGGACGCGGATCGGCTTGGTAAAGCACTGACACGTGGGACCACATGTTAGCAAACCGCCAGGCCAAAATCCTCTAAAAATAAGAAACCTCCCCCGCCATCCGCGTGGCAAAATCACCTCCTTTTTACTAATCTTGATTCTATAATTTTTTAGATCAATATAACTGAGATTTGTATAGATAGCACATAGGAGAAAAACCAAGTGGTACGGTTAAGGGCATCCACAATGTGTAGCCAAATGTGAAAATAGCTTTTGTCATCGATGGGAACCATTTGTGGACGGTGCTGCCAAAGCCAAAAAGATGGAACCGAAGCTCCCTGCTTGATTGATTGATTGATTGATTGAAGGAATAGAAAAATGCAACGTCTCTCCTCTTTCTCCCGTGCTTGGACGCATGTACAGTATAGAGCATAGAGTCTACTCCCCTGTCCCTTCTATCACAAATCACAAAGCAGTGAGACGTCAAATCACAAAGCACGGATGAAGCAACCATCATTTCACTCTTCGCTGACTCCGCTTCTCCATCGTCTTCTTCGAGAAACCACCTCACCGCACTAAGCTGGACGGATGACGCTATTGTGTACTAGTACATTTACGCGTCCGTTGGTTCAACAGACTTCCTGGATGCAAATAAGGCGGTTGTCTCGGCTTGCAGGCGGCACTTGCGAAGGACTTACCTTGGTCTCCCTCAATGGTGTTCTCCGTCGAACGCACTTTGTACACCAGGCCAGTATATCAAAATTACAATTTGCAAAAGGCCACTAACACTAATCGAGGCAAAATTGATGGGGTTTTCCTCGTACTAGCAACCAAGGACATTAATATACCCTTGCATGCATGCGGAAGTGAGAAGGTTTGTTTGCATGGCGCTGCATTAATCAAACGATGAGGAGTGAGATGGTTAGCTCTTTGGGCTTTGGAGAAAAAATATGCATTAATTGACACGTCAAACGATTATTAGTATCAAACCACACCCTCACACGGTCGCTCCTGCACGCCGCGGTTGCACTGCACCCTCACACAGTCGCTCCTGCACGCCGCAAACCCAACCAAGGGAACGCACCTCAGCGACGACACGCATACGGCGACAGATAATTTTTGTTCATACATTATGTTTATCCAACCGCATGTTGGGGTGGATCCGTACGGCTCGTGCGGTGGTCTGTTGGGGAAGAAGAAGAGGTGAGGAAGAAGGGTTAGGAGATGTAGGATATTCATCCAACCGCCTGAAATGGTAGATTGACCCAAATGATGAAAGTCAGGCGACTTGCATAACAATATATTTTTTACACAGCAAAAGATCCCTAAAAGCAACAACATAAAGAAAAACTATCATTGCTCGCGGAACGAGATGGCCTCGTCGTCTTTGGCTACCGGCGCGAACCAGCCGTAGCTGCCGACGTGTGTCTCCGCACCGTGGTTGTCCTCGACCTCCAGCTACTCGTTCACGCGGAGCGTGCGGGCGCTCTGCACGGATGAGAGCACCGCCCGGTTCAAGTCGAGGACGTCTAGTTCCGCCTGCAGGAGGGCCTCGATGGCAGTGGCATCCGCACGCTCCGCGTCGAGTTGAGCCTTCGCTGCCCGGTTCAAGTCCAGGACGTCCGGTTCCGCCTGCAGGAGGGCCTCGATGGCAGTGGCATCCGCGCGCTCTGCATCGAGTTGAGCCTCCGTCGCCTGGTTCACATCCATGACATCCGGTTCCGCCTGCAGGAGAGCCTCGATGGCGGCGGCATGCGCGCGCTCCGTGTCGAGTTGAGCCTCTGCCTCCCGGTCCTCCTTTAGTATCGCCAGGTTGAACCGCTGGTCCGCCTGCACCATGAGGGACCCGGACGCCGGCACGAAGTCGACGTCCATCGTCTCAGAACCGTCGGGGTCCTTCTGCGTCGCGACCTCCGCCACGAACATTGGATCGGCTTCCTCCTCCTCATAGCTTGGCTCCAGAGAACTCGGGGATTGGCCCGCCGCAAAGCAAGCTTGGGAACGGAGGTCTGTGGCGCCGACCGCCGCCATGATTTCTGCGCGGTGCTCCGGCGTCAGCATCTTGTAGTACATGATCTTGCGGCGCACCATGGCTTTCCAGCGAACTAGGGGACGCTTGATGCGGGCTAGGGGATCGAAAGGTGGGGGAATGGGCTGGAGAGGAGGTGTGGTTTTGCGGCAGTAACTGGCGTAGGCCGAGCAGCAAAGGTTCTGGTGTGAATAGTGGTTCCGGTCGAGCAGCGAAGGTCAATCGGCTTTGACTGTACATCGCTCTTGTCGCGTTCCCGTTGCACCCCCCGCACGGTGGACACTCCACGTCGTTCACTGAATGGAACACGCTTTGTCTTGCGTTTTCGCTCGCTTGTGGGACCGCAGTTGATAGCAAACCGGCGTCCCTCCCCCTCCCCTACCCGCGTCATTTATACTACCACTCCCTCCGTTTTATGCGGAGTAAATAAAAACAGAGGGAGTATACTACGGATGATGATCCCCTGACATGGCCGAACCCATTGAGTAACTGACATGCGGGGCCTAGCAAGCGTGGGTCCGCTAGTAAGTGACCGAAAGGGAGGGTAAGCCAGGGATCCTACGTCAAAGCATCCACTTCCACTACTACTCCCTCCTTCCATCTACAGGGCCTAATGCGTTTGAGGCTAACTTTAACCAAATGTTAGAGTAATAATATATGACATGCAACTTACATAAAACTTACGATCAAATTCGTATGTGAAAGGAGCTTCCAATGATATAATTCTCACATTATAAATCTCATGTACTATTATTCTTGTCAATAGTCATAGGCGGTTTTCAAAAACGCATTAGAGCGTGGTTAATAATATAGCCAGCCGATGGCTATAAGGAACTGCCATGTCATCTATAGCCATCATCTATATGCACTCATACAATAGTGTGGGCTATAAGGTTGGCTATTTCCTGCAAAAAATAATATAAAAGGTTGGCTATTGTATTAGTACTTTTTCCCATCTCCTCTCTACTATCTCTTTCTTCATATTTATTATATTTACCTAGGAATGCGTATATAGCTAGGCTCTTGCATGAGAGCTCACTCCCCTTACTTTTTCACATCTCTCTCCTTCACATCGGCAAAAGTGCCATGTAAGTTGGTTCTTAATGGCTATTAGGTTGGCTCTAAGCATTTAATATTTGCATGAGCAAGGTATATGATTGGAAGAGAGTTGCATGCATACTTTTTTTTCTTGATCTATGTGTTATGGCCGGGCTGTAGAATATAAGAGCCCGCTTCAGTCTCTCTCCTCTCTTCTCACTCCTCCAAGTAGGATTTTAATGACATGACAAGTCTTATAGCCTGCTGACTAGGCCTTATTATTAGACTTGCTCTTAGGCCCTATATAAATGGAAGGAGGGAGTACTATGAGCATTGCATACTCTACTACAGATGTTGTCAGTACTCTACTAGTACTATTGGGCAGGGAGCTTAAAAAAAGTTAATATTGGACTGGCTATACGTGGCGAAATCCTAGTAGGAAGATCATGCGCGAGAACAAGCACATTCACGTGGTTGAGAACAAATTGGAAACCATCTCTGTTTGAATACAAATCTAGGAGTATGTACGAATCTAACAATATTGATTGGGCGTTGTTGAATGTTGATACTTTTTTCTGTAAGTTTGATCAAAGTAGAGATACTTTGACTACACATAAAACTTATATGTAAACTAGAAAGGATCGGAGGGAGTATATTGTATGTTCAAAAGCGAAATGAACATTGAATACCCTTTATATATGATTTGCGGATGCTATGATCACCGGTTCAAAATTTTGAATCTGCCTTAGGTATCACACATGCACCCACTCATTTTCTCTCGATTTCATCTCGGGGTCCGGAGATCGATTGAAAGAGTACTAGCGTGGGTACAATACGTTCGTTTTGCTTATGAACATACAATATACTCCCTATGATCCCCACAGACCCCCCCCCCCCGCGGGTCATTTCTATCATTCTATCATAGAAACAGACCAAACCTTTATCTCCTTGCACGACATACAATTGATCTCTCAAACATCAATCGATCTCGTCAAGATGTGTCAGGGCATGAGCCGAATGGGATGTCAAAACTAAGATGGGAAGCGACACGTAGTGGAGGCAAAGTGAAACTTTAAATGAACCCTTTGTTTGTATGCATGTCGTACAAATTACAACATTGGAAATACAAGCGAATGATACTCGGCGGAATGTTCAAATGACGTATGCGGGAGGATGGACTCGACCGGAGGGCTGCATGATCGATGGAGAAGAGGGTTGGAGAGGAATGAGAAATAAGCAGCGCCGCATGATTATACTTGAACGACTCAAATAAACAATAAATTGTCTCGTTTTCCCTTCCATCCTGGTCACAGAGTAAGGTACTCCCTCTGTTTTTATTTACTCTGCATATTAGGTTTGACTGAAGTCGAACTTCATAAAATTTGACCAAGTTTATAGAAAACTAGCAAGATGCCTGTGCCTTGCATGGAACATCAAGATCTTGTGGGAGAAAAGGATGAACGAGGGAAGGCCTTATCTGCAAATGTGGAGAGGAGTGCGGGTAAATTGTCATAGTTTCCATCCTATCCGTTAGATATAGATCGGACAACCTATATTGCAGGATAGCAGGCACACCATCATCACCAACTCTGCTTTTTATGTACACTAGCAAGATGCCCGTGCGTTGCACGGAACATCAAGATGCATTTGTATGAGTAGTTTATCTTGTGGGAGAAAAGGATGAATGAGGGAAGGCCTTATTTGCAAATGTGGAGAGGGTGTGGGTATATTTTTGCAAAACTGCCATAGTTTCCTTCCTATCCGTCAGATATAAATCGGACGGACTCTTATAAAAAAGAGTTGGTGATGATGGTGTGCCTGCCATCCTGCAATATAGGCCGTCCGATTTATATCTGACGGGTAGGAAGGAAACTATGGCAATTTTGCAAAAAGGTACCCACACACCTCTCCACAATTACAAATAAGGCCTTCCCTCGTTCATCCTTTTCTCTCACAAGATAAACTAGTCATACAAATGCATCTTGATGTTACGTGCAACGCACGGGCATCTTCCTAGTAAGAGTAGAAATATGAACATTTACAATAGCAAATATATATGATGTGAAAGTATATCCAATAATGAATCTAATGGTATTGATTTGTTATTGTACATGTTATTATTTTTGTCTATGAACTTTGTCAAAGTTTACAAAGTTTGACTTTGAGCAAAGCTAAAATGTGGAGTAAATAAAAACAAAGGGAGTACGCAGGGACTAGTATAGTTACTACTGCTGGAACATGGTAAGTTGGACCCCTAAATGCGGGCACGGACCGGGCACACCTCGATTGTTCTTTCAAACAGTCGGACACCTACATTTAGCACACCATCCGGCTACTTAATCAAGTGATACACCTCACTACTTGAGAAGGAAAAAGGTGGCACCGTACCCAAAACCACCACACTTGGGGCTAGGGTAACAACTTGGTATTGTACCACATTTGAACCAGGGCACAAAAACCACTTGTTCTACGCCTAATGCGCAACGCGGAGCACCGATGCTCGAATATGGCCGGGAAAACTGTAGCGACCCGACCTCAGACGGTCAAGCCTCTGTGTTGCTGTGCCATCCATGGATCAGTATGCTGGCACACACAGTACATCAATGTATATATCAAAGTGCAATCACATGTATAATTAACGTAAAACTGATATATACCTCATAAGTCACAGCGGAAACAAATAGTCGGGTGTGGAGTCCCATCAACGCCACCGCGCCGCCGCTCACCGGATCCCGCAAGATCCGGGATCCTCCCGATCTCCTCCCGCGATCGCCCCCTCGCCCAAGTCGTTCCCCCTCTCAGAACCCCCCCTCGCCTGCTTTCTCCCCACCCCTCGCCTGACCTCTCCTCCGCCCGCAATCCGTCGCCGAGCACCCGAGTCTTGCCAGCGCCATTGCCGCCCATCGGTCGCCTCGAACCTCCCGAGCTCGCCTGACTCCACCCCGAGCCCCCTTGCTCCGCCAACCCGCCGGAGGCCTTCGCCGTCGTCCCCGACCACCGGAGCCACCGAGCCGTCATCGCGAGCCGCCGACCATCACCGCCGCCGCCGCCACAGACGCCACCGGAGATGCCTCCACCGTCGATCCAAAACCAACGCGTTAGATTAGACTTCAAGCGGTAGGTTTATTTTAAGTGAACCGGTTTAGTTACGGTTTATTCGATTTTACTTTGGTTAGTTTAGACCGGCCCGGTCGGGTTATTTGCTGTTAAACCATGGGCGCGTTTTAGTTATATTACGCCCGAAGCGTTAGATAGGCCCATTAGCCAGTTTTTCTTTTTAGTTAATATTTTTCGTTTCTCTTTTTAACAGAATAGTTTCAGTTTTGTAAAATTCATATCTTTTAATCTACTTAATATTTTTAAGTGATTCTTTTTTTGTTGGTTTGCAAATTTATTGTAGTTTCTGTAGAAAATATAATTAGTCATGTTAAAATTATTTAAAATTGTTTTATTTTAGATTTAGACAGAATAGTAATTCTGCTATAAAGTGAGTTAGGAATATTATTTTTAGTGATTCTTTTGTAACAACTTTGTTTTGACCTTACCTAACTGTAGGTATTTATTTGGGAATTTTAGAATTAATAAAAAATAGTTTTAATCAGAATCATGTTATTCCTATTTATTTAACTAGCTACTATTTTCCTATTGTTTTACTTAGCAAATAATTTTATTTTTCCTATGTGATAGTTTATTCTAGTTTAGTTTCTGTAACTTTAGAACATGAACTTTTAATTATAATAAATAGAATTTTTATTTTATTTTTACTTGCTAGGCTTGTTATAGGCCTAATAGGAGTTATAAAATAGCTTTTGATGTGATTCTTTTTGCTCCTAGTTGCATTATGTTTTCTTTTCTGTTAGGTAGCATAAACCCATGCTTAGGTTCTGTTAAGAAAAATTTTGTTGTGTAAAACTATTTCATGGTTGTTGTTTGATATGGTGAAAACATCGAGTTGGATTTCTTCGATTTTCTTTGGGTTTTGGTTCAATTGCTTTATGTGTTATGCTAGTATGTTGTTATGTTAAGTGATCATATGTTTGTATGCTTATATGATTGTTGTTTGCCTCGGTAGAATTTCCGGAGTGCGAAGCTTGCTACCACGAGTCCCTAGCTTACGAAGATCGTCAGCAAGGCAAGTTCACTTTGACCATGTTTTTCATACCTATGTGTTTTATTGCATCTAGTGTCATCTTCGCAACAAACCCTTCAGTAGTGATATTGAATTCTTGTAGTTGAGTAGTATGCATGAGGTAGGAACCCATCACCCTGTTACCAAGCCCGGGACGATATTTTATTTTAATGCTACGCTATAGTAGACGGGGTTTGGTATGAGTGCTCGGGAGTGGTGTGAGAATGGAGGATCTACGCCAATGACGATAACTCCATGATGGAATCTGCAAGGACTGCATCTTCAAGGCCTCAAGACTTCAAGACTCGAGACAAGAATTCAATACACACTCATGGGTGAAGGATGGTTGACGGGCACCTGGAGAATCCAAAGGTTGGCGGGATGCATGGAGAAGCGCCATGACATCTTGCGGAAAGCTTCACCCAGACTCAAAAGAGACGGAAGAATACTTCATACCCGAAGCTTACCTGCAACCGCAAGTCACTATGGGCTCGCTTGGTTGACCTTAGTTGTGACTGGCTGGGGCGGTGCTAGCGGATGTAGAACTACGGTAGGATTGGATGAGCACCGGACGGTGGTCGAGGAACTCTTTGGAAGACCATGTTTGGTCATCTTGTTCTCAAACACCTCAAGTGCGAGAACGTAAAGAGAGGGATCGAATCTTGCGGGTAAAGTGTACAAACCTCTGCAGAGGGTTAAAACCTAATCGATTAGCCGTGTCCCCGGTTACGGACAATTTGAGCCTTTGGACTTGGATCTATCTCGGAACTCTCAACACCGGACTGATAACTTAATTATGGGCAACTTATGACGATTTGGTCTATGAGACATCGGTTGGCGGAGCCATGTCAAGATAGAAAATTCCATAGTACAGACTACATTTATTCCTTTGATGTAGGGAAAATAAAACCAGCTTTTACGCAAACAAAACTCAGATACAGAGCCACAAAGCCATACCGCATATAGTATAGTTTATCATCTGTTTTCTCTTATTGTGATCTTGCCGTACATTCAATGTAATGACCTACACGGCTGCAACGTATCATGTTGCAGATATTTCCTCGACAGTAAGAGTTACGATACAGGGTTACGGTCTACACTCAACCCGCCGATGGCGTTGATGGGACTCCACACCGACTATTTGTTTCCGCTGTGACTTATGAGGTACATATCAGTTTTACGTTAATTATACATATGATTGCACTTTGATATATACATTGATGTACTGTGTGTGCCAAGATACTGATCCGTGGATGGCACAAAGAACACGTAGGCTTGACCGTCGAGGTCGGGTCGCTCTGAGATATGGTATCGAGCACATGTTGATGAGGACGTGACCCTAGAAATCGAAAGCCCTTTGACAGGATATCTCTAAAACTTTATTTTCAAAAAGACTCTTACTTCTCATCTTTTCTGATTTTATCAAATAGACACTCTCACCTCAAATAGTTAGAATATACCCCTTATCCTTTGATCACCCGGAGGATCAACTGAAGACGCTCCAAGAAGGATTAGATATCAGAGAACTGATGACCACTTTAGAGTAAAGAGGATTTCACCATGCATTAGAAGAGTTGAAGCTACACCAGTTGAAGACTCAGACGACTTGAAGAATCAGAAGAATTATTTGACCGTTAGAGGACCAAATCCATGTTATACACTTACGTTAGATGCGACGATTTGTGAGCTGTCATTTGTTTGATGTTTTCCAACAGCCACAAAGTAAAACTTGTTGCTTCGAAAACTATTGTATGTATTGTGTGTATATCCCTCCCCACCTCTCTCATATCTCATCCCAAAACTTTTGGACCCAGTAGATGATGAATGAAGTTGGACCAGTATTCTCTGGACCGAAAACCCAGCCGGAGGCAGAGCTATGGATTCAGAACATGGAGAATCACTTTGGGAGCAATTTGGTTTCAAGGAAGAATGAAGTATCTTACGCTCTTCAGTACTTTAAAGGAAGTGCTGCAACATGGTGGCAGATGCATCAAGCTATACAGGGATGGAATGGAGCAAAGACTTGGGAAGAATTCAAAAAGACCCTGTTGAGATAACGCCTTATTCAACCCGAAGAAGAAACCTTGTGCCTGCAAGATTTGCGGAGAAATAGGACACACCTAGGAGGAACACAAGGATGGATGCCCTCATTGTGAGGAGAAACACCCACCGAGGAATACCCAACTAGTCAGGTGACTTGTTTCTTGTGTGAAGGAACCACCCACTACCCGACTCAGTGTCACATTTACCCCATGGTGCAACAAACTATTCAGGAGCAGGAAGAAGGAATGAAAGAAGCCCTCCGAGAAGTTATGAAAGAACCTGTGATGAAGGAGTGTGTTGAAGACCCTGATGGAGAAGGCCTCAACAGATATTACTCCAATGACTGCTATTCATGTGGAGAAGAAGGAAATTTTTCGCAGTATTGCACCTAGGAAAGAAAAGAGTATCTGGGATATCTCCCGACAACAGAAGTGAAGTTTGACCCTCGGGAAATAGAAGCTCTGATCATTACAGAGAAAACCAGGAAGAGAAAAAGAAGGCAACACCAGAACAACACAATTTTCGCAGAGAAGGACTTGAGTCATATCACTTGTTACAGGTGCAAGGATTTAGGTCATTACGCTAGTAAATGTCCGGAAAAGAAGCCAAGAATCCAAGGAGCCTACATAATCACAAAGAAGCCCCGGGACATGTCGGAAGCCTTTTGTTTTCGCTGCAAGGAAGCAGGACATTATGCTACTAAATGTCCCAACAAGACGAAAGCTGGAGTTGAGTAGTTGGAATTTTGATATGGATAATAAGAGTAGTAGAAAGCAATTTCATTTTCATGAGTTCGATGAGTTGAGTTATGTAATAGATTACTCAGAGATTGTAATAGTTCATGACTCAATAAAGTTGAAATGTCATATGCTGAAAGGCTTTAAGGAGTTGTTATAGTTTATCTAGGAAATTAATATTCTGGATGAACATGGAAGAAAGTGAGTTGTGATGCATAAACTGGATATTGGAAATTGAGTTTGAAGTTTTGTTTGGATGATATGAATGTGTGCCCCAGGAGATATGTACCTTATTCTGAGCACCATTTTTGTTTTACAACTGCAGATGACGACCCTTTACGAGTCTTTCCTTAAAGGTCCGGAAACAATCATAACCCTGACAAGTGATCATGATTACCCGAAGACCCTGAAGGACATGATGAAGCATATTCACCTTGAAGGAGATGCAGTCTACAAAGGCTACCCCTTCATGCAAAAGGGAGTGGAACTTTGGTATGTGGAGGTACACCTCCACCGTTTGAAAGGAGTTTGCCCAAAGATGATGGGGCAGTACTTTTTCATTTCACGTGTGCCACAAGCAACTTTCTTCGATGCTGTTCATGAAGTAGCCATGGAAGCCATACGCCGATCGAGAAATACTTGAAGCAAGACTCCGTATACTTAGGAATACCTAAGGAATTGCATGCAGAGATGATGGGGTGAAGCTCAAGGCCACCACGATGAAATGAAGATTGAAGATTTCAAGGCGCATGTCGCACAATTCCAGCAGGACTAAAGAATCCTCGAGGAAGATAAATAAATAAAGTTGGAAGTAATGTCTGACCATACCGAACCATGTGGGTGGCAGCATTTGTAATAAAATTTTTGGAATTTGGATTCATGAAAAATGGTTAAGGATGTAATAAAAGATTGATATGAAAATAATGAGATTTATGGATAAACTAGTGCATTTTTTTTTGGTGTCGTAGTACTCCGTAAAGCCACAGGATCAATGAAGAAAGAAATGTGTTATTCATGACGGTCCATAGAAGGAAGTTGGACAAAATAAGTTGGAGTTTTGTATGATCGTCACCAGAAGGGTATGAAGGAAGAAGTACTATCGGATTTACAGGAGATGTAATGTTGGAATATGGAATGATAATCCTAGGAAGGATGAATTAAACTTGTACAAGAGTTGAAGTGGGCCATAACCCACGTGCCCAGAGTTAATAAGAAGCAAGCACACTCTTGTCAGAGGAACATATTTCGAAGAAAACTCCGAGTTTAATCATCCGACATTTTTAGGAGGATACGAAAACCCGAGGATTGTGAAGAACGATAGATGTCTTGTTCAGCTTGTAGAAACCATGGATTTATACTTAACTCGGTTAAATCGACAAGGAAATTCTGCAATGCTTGTGAGTATGCCCAAGTGTTAGAATACGTGATTCACTATTTACGTATGTGGTAATGATTCAAGCACGGATGGATTGGCCCCATACCGGAGACTTCTATCATGAACTATCATATGTTGATGGAAAATCAGAGAGCCTCGAAAACCTTAGAAGAGTGTCGACGCGATAAGCCATAAAACCATAGAATGGTAGGACGATGGAACCCTTTACAGGCAAACGTTGCCAATCGTAGGTTATACGCGGAGATCCAACCCCAACCATTTTCCTGCAGGAGAAACTATGAATTTTCGACCACCATGAGAATTCCGATAGTTGTTTAGTATTGGCGACAGACCCGTCAGAGATGAATACCCAGTTTCGGAAGAACCTTACCATGACGAAATGACACATGATATTGTGGAAAAGGGTATACCCCTACCGAAAGAGCCTCAGTAAAAGAGTTATCCGGAGCGACACGGTCAACCCAAAGGGATGGAGTACATGAGTTCCGTTGGAACCATAACCCTGCTTCTAAGTATGGTAGCACACTAGACCATACAGATCAATGGATTTGCTAGAAGACCCCCAACCCTAACCCTTTCTTGCTAGCCTCTTCAAATCTCGAGGACGAGATTCATTTTAAGTGTGGTAGATTTGTAACATCCCAAAATTCTAAATTTTGGAATGTCATATTAAATAAATAGCTATGCTTGTTGTCTGATTGTTTGTTTGATTGATTGAGTGAAATTGAGTGGAATTTGAAACTTTTGAAAGTTGAATGAGAGGGAATGAAATGACTTTCCCAAACTTTCCCCTTTGCCCTTTTTGGATCTCAATGAATTCAATTTCATTCCAACACAAAACCCTAGAGTGAAGATGACATGACTTCTTCCATTTAAAATAAAAAGGGTTTTGAAAAGATTTGAATTTCATTTGAAAAGATTTCAAATTCAAAGCTTTATGCAACTCAATGATTTTCATGAGAGAAGATGACTTCTTCAATTATATGAAATATGAGTTGGAAGTTAAAAAGAAACAAATTGAAAGTCGTTTGAAAGTATTTTGAAACTCCCATTCAAATTTGGAGTTTATTTGGAATTTTAGAAAAAAATGATTTTTTATAAAGTTTGAGTTTTGCCCCTGGAAAAATGTTCAAATTATAGGGAATATTCCCCTGATCATTTTGATATATATATGTCCTATATAAAATATTTATATTTATATATTTTTTTTCTCTCTCTAAATATTCAAAAAAAATAGAAAAGGAGAGCCCCAGGCGCCAGTCAGGCCAACTGGCCCAGCCAGCGCCGAGGCAGCCCAGGCAGCCGCGTCGACCGACCGGCCCAGCCGCACCCGAGCCACGCCCGAGCCGGCCCACGCCCAGCGCCCCTCGCCCGAAAACCCTAGGCCTCGGTCGCCCGACCCGACGCGCCTCTCCCCTCTCTCACCGACGGATGGACCCCGCCACCTTCGTCTTCCCCTCGCCCAAGCAACGCCACCACGCGCCGCTTCGCCGGATCCCGCAAGATCCGGATCCTCCCGATCTGCTCCGATCGCGCCTCGCCCAAGTCGTTCCCCCTATATAAACCCCCCCTCGCCCGTTTCTCCCTCGCCCCTCGCCTCGACCTCTCCTCCGCCGCAATCCGTCGCCGAGCACCCGAGGCGCCGCCGCCATTGCCGCCCCATCGGTCGCCTCGAACCTCCCGAGCTCGCCTGACTCCACCCCGAGCACCCTTGCTCCTTGAACCCGCCGGAGGCCTTCGCCGTCGTCCCCGACCACCGGAGCCACCGGAGCCGTCATCGCCGAGCCACCGCCGACCATCGCCGCCGTCGCCGCCACGGTACACCACCGGAGATGCCCTCCGCCGTCCGATCCAAAACCAACGCGTTAGATTAGACCCCCCCCCCCCCCGAAGCGGTAGGTTTATTTTAAGTGAACCGGTTTAGTTACGGTTTATTCCGGTATTACTTTGGTTAGTTTAGACCGGCCCGGTCGGGTTATTTGCTGTTAAACCATGGGCGCGTTTTAGTTATATTACGCTGAAGCGCTAGATAGGCCCATTAGCCGTTTTTCTTTTTAGTTAATATTTTCGTTTCGTTTTTAACAGAATAGTTTCAGTTTTGTAAAATTCATATCTTTTAATCTACTTAATATTTTTAAGTGATTCATTTTTGTTGGTTTGCAAATTTATTGTAGTTTCTGTAGAAAATATAATTAGTCATGTTAAAATTATTTAAAATTGTTTTATTTTAGATTTAGACAGAATAGTAATTCTGCTATAAAGTGAGTTAGGAATATTATTTTTAGTGATTCTTTTTGTATCAACTTTGTTTTGACCTTACCTAACCGTAGGTATTTATTTGGGAATTTTAGAATTAATAAAAAATAGTTTTAATCAGAATCATGTTATTCCTATTTATTTAACTAGCTACTGTTTTCCTATTGTTTTACTTAGCAAATAATTTTATTTTTCCTATGTGATAGTTTATTCTAGTTTAGTTTCTGTAACTTTAGAACATGAACTTTTAATTATAATAAATAGAATTTTTATTTTATTTTTACTTGCTAGGCTTGTTATAGGCGTAATAGGAGTTATAAAATAGCCTTTGATGTGATTCTTTTTGCTCCTAGTTGCATTATGTTTTCTTTTCTCGTTAGGTAGCATAAACCCATGCTTAGGTTCTGTTAAGAAAAATTTTGTTGTGTAAAACTATTTCATGGTTGTTGTTTGATATGGTGAAAACATCGAGTTGGATTTCTTCGATTTTCTTTGGGTTTTGGTTCAA
This sequence comes from Aegilops longissima, assembly GCA_021605205.1. Classification (NCBI taxonomy): domain Eukaryota; kingdom Viridiplantae; phylum Streptophyta; class Magnoliopsida; order Poales; family Poaceae; genus Aegilops; species Aegilops longissima. The sequence continues at coordinate 583,315,166 of CM038677.1, read as the reverse complement.
TTGCTTTATGTGTTATGCTAGTATGCTGTTATGTTAAGTGATCATATGTTTGTATGCTTATATGATTGTTGTTTGCCTCGGTAGAATTTCCGAGTCTGAAGCTTGCTACCACGAGTCCCTAGCTTTCAAGATCGTCAAGAAGGCAAGTTCACTTTGACCATGTTTTTCATACCTATGTGTTTTATTGCATCTAGTGTCATCTTCGCAACAAACCCTTCAAGAGTGATATTGAATTCTTGTAGTTGAGTAGTATGCATGAGGTAGGAACCCATCACCCTGTTACCAAGCCCGGACGATATTTTATTTTAATGCTACGCTATAGTAGACGGGTTTGGTATGAGTGCTCGGGAGTGGTGTGAGAATGGAGGATCTACGCCAATGAAGACAACTCCATGATGGAATCTGCAAGGACTCAGATCTTCAAGGCCTCAAGACTTCAAGACTCGAGACAAGAATTCAATACACACTCTTGGGTGAAGGATGGTTGACGGCACCTGGAGAATCCAAAGGTTGGCGGGATGCATGGAGAAGCGCCATGACATCTTGCGGAAAGCTTCACCTGACTCAAAGAGACGGAAGAATACTTCATGCCCGGAAGCTTACCTGCAACCGCAAGTCACTATGGGCTCTGGCTTGGTTGACCTTAGTTGTGACTCTGGCTGGGACGGTGCTAGCAGATGTAGAACTACGGTAGGATTGGATGAGCACCGGATAGTGGTCAGAGGAACTCTTCGGAAGACCACGTTTCGGTCATCTTGTTCTCAAACACCCTGAAGTGCGAGAACGTAAAGAGAGGGATCGAATCTTGCGGGTAAAGTGTACAAACCTCTGCACATGGTTAAAACCTAATCGATTAGCCGTGTCCCTGGTTACGGACAATTTGAGCCTCTGGACTTGGATCTATCTCGGAACTCTCAACACCGGACTGATAACTTAATTATGGGCAACTTATGACGATTTGGGCTATGAGACATCGGTTGGCGGAACCATGTCAAGATAGAAAATTCCATAGTACAGACTTCATTTATTCCTTTGATGTAGGGAAAATAAAACCAGCTTTTACGCAAACAAAACTCAGATACAGAGCCACAAAGCCATACTTCATATAGTATAGTTTATCATCTGTTTTCTCTTATTGTGATCTTGCCGGTACATTCAATGTACTGACCTACACGGCTGCAACGTATCATGTTGCAGATATTTCCTCGATGAGTAAGAGTTACGATACAGAGTTACAGTCTACACTCAACCTGCCGATGGCGTTGATGGGACTCCACACCCGACTATTTGTTTCCGTTGTGACTTATGAGGTATATATCAGTTTTACGTTAATTATACATGTGATTGCACTTTGATATATACATTGATGTACTGTGTGTGCTAGCATACTGATCCAGGGATGGCATAGCAACACAGAGGCTTGACCGTCTGAGGTCGGGTCGCTACAAAAACAGGGAAACCGACATGTGGGGCACACCTGTCGGGACGACGTGGCGCAGACTAGTCCAATGGAGGAGCTGGCCCACGACCTCCTCGTCACTGGCAACCGTTCATGTTGGTTCTGGGGGCCAGCAACGTGGTGCAGATCCAGCGCCGCCTCTGGATAGGGAGACCGCGGTGAGTGACACGCTCATCATCGCTGGACACGGTCGGTTTCAGTGTGCCGAGGGTGGCGTTAGCGCTGTGGCATGACCAGCAGATCAACACCCGGCTCGTCGAGGATGCACGGGGCGCCGAAGTGCGCACGCGCCGCGACACGTCCGCGGAGTGGTGTAGCGCGGCCAACTGCATCCCCAGGACATGAGACCATGCCGGGTCATCTTGCTTTTTGAATCACAGGTGGGGTCGCATGTGAGCAAATGGCATCTCGAGCGTTGCCACAACCGCAGCTGACTACCCTGGCACACCAAAAACCCTCGTCCCACGCGCCGTCGCGTGGTGCATTCCCAGCCGGCGCCAGCTGCCCGCATTCATACCGTCCATTCGTATGCCGTCGTTAAGAGGCTCAGTGCCCGAGGAACAAACTCCGGCGACTTAATGACGCGCCCGGACCCTTTGGCCTCACCGGAATGCGCTACTTAAAGCGGCAATGCCCAGCTAACCTCCACATCATAGTGCATCGTCCTGCTACCTGGCACCACATCCGCCATGACCGCAAGCGCGAACGCTCTGCGGGAGAGCTTTGTCTTCGGGGATGAAGCTCGAGGTCGCCGCCCTCGCTCAAGTCGCTGCTCGCGACACAATAGAGGCATAGACGGACGCGGACGCGACTGCAGAAGCGGTGGCCATGATGGCGGCCGACGACGGGAGCACCGTCAGCCACGCGTCCTACTTGCCGCTGTCCAACGTTCGGCACCGCCGAGGTCAGGGACTCCTCCGAGGATGAGTAGGGCATGCGAGGCGGAAGGGCATGGTGTGCCAACTGGCCAGTTCGTCTCTCATGTTCTAATCTTCCTCGCCGGAGACCGCACCTTCGTCTTGAACCCCGCCCACGTACATGGAGATCGCAGATGGAGGACGTCGGTCCCTGCCGTAGAATACGTTTAGGGTCGGGTTTCTTTTATTTTTTTTGTCCTATAAAAGTTCGAAATGTAATGAAAATCTGCCGTGTTTGCATTAATCTCGGCCGGTGTATATGAACTTTCACAATAATAGAGTATATTGTAGGAGTACTAGCAAGATGCCTGTGCATTGCACGGAACATCAAGATCTTGTGGAAGAAAAGGATGAACGAGAGAAGGCCTTATCTGCAAATGTGGAGAGGAGTGCGGGTAAATTGTCATATTTTCCTTCCTATCCATTAGATATAGATTGGAAGACCTATATTGCGGGATGGCAGGCACACCATCATCACCAACTCTGCTTTTTATTGAACTGAGGCAAAGCTAACATGCGAAGTAAATAAACACATAGGGTCTACATACACAATTTATCTTAGGCACTCCAATAGTACGTCCACTACACATTCACGCATTTCACATCTTTCTACATCTACGGGAACCTACGAAAGGGTTAACGTAAATTGCCTCTCTCTGTCCTCCCTGATTTTCATGGTGGCGGGCCCCTCCCTTCCCCCAATCTACAATCAACAGCTCACACATTTCACATTACGTTAATTACGTAACTGGGATTACGTAGGTGTAGCATTACTTGTCCAAAAAAACCAACTAAGCCAACCTCCCAGCATATCGCGCGGGAAAAGACCCGGCCGTTCCGTTTTAGTCGGGATTACCGGATTACTAGTAGTAGTATCGATGGATCGCGTGAAGCACCAAGTTTTTTTAGGGGGCGAAGCACCTAGTTTAAAAGGAAAAGGGGGGGGGGGTACACTCACAGCACCCCTGTCGTGGTCGCATTGCACCCCACACACGTTCGGTCCTCCACACGACTCACGCAAACGGAACACGCTTCGGCTTGCCTCTTCACTGACAAGTGGGACTGCACTTGGAGAAACCGACCATGCGCCAAACTCCCCCACCCACCGTGCGAACCCCCCAAAAAAATTCCCCCCAAATCCCAAATTCAACCGCCCTTCGGCCAGCTAGCCAATAATATTCCCCAAACCCCCCTCCCCCTCCCCCTCCACTCCATTCGCTCCGCCAAAGCCGCCCTCCCCGCCGCGCCGATACGTCGGTGCCGCAGTCCATCAAGGGGACGCACGGCAATCCTCTCGCTCCACGGTACAATCTCGTAGACTGCCGTCCTCGAGCCACGCCGCCACCACTGGCGACGTTCTTGTGGAGGCGCACGGCAGTCAGCGCCGCCACCGCTGGCGATTGATACGTCCATTTTGCATCATGCTTTTATATCGATATTTATTGCATTATGGGCTGTTATTACACGTTATGTCACAATACTTTTGCCTATTCTCTCTTATTTTACAAGGTTTACATAAGGAGGGAGAATGCCGGCAGCTGGAATTCTGGGCTGGAAAAGGAGCAAATATTAGAGACCTATTCTGCGCAACTCCAAAAGTCCTGAAACTCCACGGAACATCTTATAATAAATAATAAATAATCCTTGCCAAAGATGAAGGCCAGGGGGCCCACACCCTGTCCACGAGGGTGGGGGTTGCGCCCCCCTCCTAGGGCGCGCCCCTACCTCTTGGGCCCCCTAGTGGCTCTCCGATGCCCATCTTCTGCTATATGAGGTCTTTCGATGAGAAAAAAATCATAAGCAACCTTTCGGGACGAAACTCGGGCGGAACCAATCTAGGGCTCCGGCAGAGCTGTTCTGTCGGGGACACTTCCCTCCGGAAGGGAGAAATCATCGCCACCGTCATCATCAACGCTCCTCTCATCGGGAGAGGGCAATCTCCATCAACATCTTCACCAGCACCATCTCCTCTCCAAACCCTAGTTCATCTCTTGTATCCAATTCTTGTCTCCAAGTCCGGGATTGGTACTAGTAGGTTGCTAGTAGTGTTGATTACTCCTTGTAGTTGATGCTAGTTGGTTTATTTGGTGGAAGATCATATGTTCAGATCCTATATGCATATCAATACCCCTATGATTATGAACATGAATATGCTTTGTGAGTAGTTACGTTTGTTCCTGAGGACATGGGAGAAGTCTTGCTATTAGTAGTCATGTGAATTTGGTAATCGTTCGATATTTTGGTGAGATGTATGTTGTCTAGCCTCTAGTGGTGTTATGTGAACGTCGACTACATAACACTTCACCATTATTTGGGCCTAGAGGAAGGCATTGGGAAGTAATAAGTAGATGATGGGTTGCTAGAGTGACAGAAGCTTAAACCCTAGTTTATGCGTTGCTTGGTAAGGGGCTGATTTGGATCCATATGTTTCATGCTATGGTTAGGTTTACCTTAATACTTTTGTTGTAGTTGCGGATGCTTGCAATATAGGTTAATCATAAGTGGGATGTTTGTTCAAGTAAGAACATCACCCAAGCACTGGTCCACCCACATATCAAATTATCAAAGTACCGAACACGAATCACATGAACATGATAAAAACTAGCTTGACGATATTCTCATGTGTCCTCGGGAGCGCTTTTCCTATTATAAGAGTTTGTCCAGGCTTGTCCTTTGCTACAAAAAGGATTGGGCCACCTTGCTGCACTTTATTTACTTTGTTACTTGTTGCTCATTACAATTTACCCTATCACAAAACTATATGTTACCACTTATTTCAGTACTTGCAGAGAATACCTTGCTGAAAACCGCGTATCATTTCCTTCTGCTCCTCGTTGGGTTTGACACTCTTACTTATCGAAAGGACTACGATAGATCCCCTATACTTGTGGGTCATCAAGACTCTTTTCTGGCGCCGTTGCCGGGGAGTGAAGCGCCTTTGGTAGGTGGAATTTGGTAAGGAAAAATTTATATAGTGTGCTGAAATTTACTGTCACTTGTTACTATGGAAAGTAATCCTCTGAGGGGCTTGTTCGGGGTATCTTCACCCCGACCAGTAGAGCAAAGAGTTGCTCCTCAACCTAATGAACCTACTGAAAATGAATATGAAAATATTCCCTTTGAATTTCCTTCGGGTATGATGGAAAAACTGCTAGCTAATACTTTTGCAGGAGATGGAACCAAGCATCCTGATGAACACCTAATATATGTGGATGAGGTTTGTTGATTATTTAAGCTTGCAGGTATACCCGATGATGTTGTCAAGAAGAAGGTCTTCCCTTTATCTTTGAAGGGAGATGCATTGACATGGTATAGGCTACGTGATGATACGAGATCATGGAACTACAGAAAATTGAAATTGGAATTTCATCAGAAATTTTATCCTATGCATCTTGTTCATCGTGATCGCAATTATATATATAATTTTTGGCCTCGCGAAGGAGAAAGCATCGCTCAAGCTTGGGGGAGGCTTAAATCAATGTTATATTCATGCCCCAATCATGAGCTCTCGAGAGAAATAATTCTTCAAAGTTTTTATGCTCGGCTTTCTCACAATAATGAAACCATGCTCGATACTTCTTGTGCTGGTTCTTTTATGATGAAGACTATTGAATTTAAATGGGATTTATTGAATAGAATTAAATGCAACTCTGAAGATTGGGACCTCGACGAAGGTAAGGAGTCAGGTATGACACCTAAGTTTGATTGTGTTAAATCTTTTATGGATACCGATATTTTCCGTAAGTTTAGCACTAAATATGGACTTGACTCTGAGATAGTAGCTTCTTTCTGTGAATCTTTTGCTACTTATGTTAATCTCCCCAAGGATAAGTGGTTTAAATATCATCCTCCCATAAAAGTAAAAGTAGTTGCGCCTGAAGAAAAGACTGTCAGTTATAATGATCCTATTGTTCCTACCTCTTATGTTGAGAAACCACCTTTCCCTGTTAGAATAAAGGATCATGCTAAAGCTTCAACTGTGGTTCGTAAAAGCAATATTAGAACTTATACACCTCCTGAGCAAGTCAAAGTAGAACCTAATATTGCTATTGTTAAAGACCTCTTGTCTAATAATATTTATGGGCATGTTATTCAATTCTGTGGTGAATCTGCTAGAATTGCTAAACCTGGCGCTAAAGATAAACAGAGACCTGGGTAGGCGTGCCTGTTATTTCTGTTAAAATAGGAGATCATTGTTATCATGGCTTGTGTGATATGGGTGCTAGTGCTAGTGTTATACCTTATGACTTATATAAAGAAATTAAGCACGAAATTGCACCTGCTGAGTTAGAAGATATTGATTTCACAATTAAACTTGCCAATACAGATACTATATCAGAAGTGGGAATTGTTAGAGATGTTGAAGTCTTGTGTGGGAAAATTAAATATCCTACTGATTTTCTTGTTCTAAGTTCCCCACAAGATAGCTTTTGTCCCATTATATTTGGTAGGCCCTTCTTGAATACTGTTAATGCTAAGATAGACTGCGAAAAGAATGTTGTTACTGTTGGCTTGGATAATATGATTCATGAGTTTAATTTCTCTAAATTTAGTAAACAACACCGTGAAGAAGAATTGCCTAGTAAGGATGAAATTACTGGTCTTGCTTCTATTGCCGTACCTCCTAGTGATCCTCTAGAACATTATTTGCTAGACCATGAAAATGATATGTTTATGAATGAAAGAAGGGAAATAGATGAAGTACTTTAAACAGGAACCTATTCTGAAACACAATTTACCTGTTGAAATCCTAGGGGATCCTCCTCCACCCAAGGGTGATCCCGTGTTTGAGCTTAAACTGCTGCCTGATAATCTTAAATATGCTTATCTTGATGAAAAGAAAATATATCCTGTTATTATTAGTGCTAGCCTTTCAGAGCATGAAGAAGAGAGATTATTGAAAACTCTGAAGAAGCAACGTGCTGCTATTGGATATACTCTTGATGATCTTGAGGGCATTAGTCCCACTCTGTGTCAGCATAAAATAAATTTGGAAGAAGATGCCAAACCGATTTGTGATCATCAATGAAGGCTTAATCCTAAGATGAAAGAAGTGGTAAGAAAAGAAATACTAAAGCTTTTGGAGGCACGTATAATTTATCCCGTTGCTGATAGTCAGTGGGTAAGTCCTGTTCATTGCGTCCCTAAGAAGGGAGGTATTACTGTTGTTCCTAATGATAAAGATGAATTGATCCCGCAAAGAATTATTACAGGTTATAGGATGGTAATTGATTTCGGCAAATTAAATAAAGCTACTAAGAAAGATCATTACCCCTTACCTTTTATCGATCAAATGCTAGAAAGACTATGCAAACATACACATTATTGCTTCCTAGATGGTTATTCTGGTTTCTCTCAAATACCTGTGTCGGCTAAAGATCAATCAAAGACTACTTTTACATGCCCTTTTGGTACTTTTGCTTATAGAAGTATGCCTTTTGGTTTATGTAATGCACCTGCTACCTTTCAAAGATGCATGCTGGCTATATTCTCTGACTTTTGTGAAAAGATTTGTGAGGTTTTCGTGGACGACTTTTCCGTCTATGGATCCTCTTTTGATGATTGCTTGAGCAATCTTGATCGAGTTTTGCAGAGATGTGAAGAAACTAATCTTGTCTTGAATTGGGAAAAGTGCCACTTTATGGTTAATGAAGGTATTGTCTTGGGGCATAAAGTTTCTGAATGGGGCATAAAGTTTCTGAAAGGGGCATTGAAGTTGATAAAGCCAAGGTTGATGCTATTGAAAAGATGCCATGTCCCAAGGACATCAAAGGTATAAGAAGTTTCCTTGGTCACGCTGGATTTTATAGGAGGTTCATTAAGGACTTCTCAAAAATTTCTCGGCCTCTGACTAATTTATTACAAAAAGATATACCATTTGTCTTTGACGATGATTGTGTAGAAGCATTTGAAATACTTAAGAAAGCATTGATCTCTGCACCTATTGTTCAGCCTCCTGATTGGAATTTACCCTTCGAAATTATGTGTGATGCTAGTGACTATGCTGTAGGTGCTGTTCTAGGGCAACGAGTTGATAAGAAATTAATTGTTATCAATTATGCTAGTAAGACTCTAGAAAATGCTCAAAGAAATTATAATACCACTGAAAAAGAATTCTTAGCAGTTGTATTTGCATGTGATAAGTTCAGACCTTATATTGTTGATTCTAAAGTAACTATTCACACTGATCATGCTGCTATTAAATACCTGATGGAAAAGAAAGATGCTAAACCTAGACTTATTAGATGGGTTCTCTTGCTATAAGAATTTCATGTGCATATTGTTGATAGAAAGGGAGCTGAGAACCCCGTTGCAGACAACTTGTCTAGGTTAGAAAATGTTCTTGATGACCCACTACCTATTGATGATAGCTTTCCTGATGAGCAATTAAATGTCATAAATACTTCTCGTAGTACTCCATGGTATGCTGATTATGCTAATTACATCGTTGCTAAATTTATACCACCTAGTTTTACATACCAGCAAAAGAAAAAAAAATTCTATGATTTGCGACATTACTTTTGGGATGACCCACATCTTTATAAAGAAGGAGTAGATGATGTTATTAGATGTTGTGTACCTGAGCATGAACAGGAACAGATCCTACGCAAGTGTCACTCCGAAGCTTATGGAGGACACCACGCTGGAGATAGAACTGCACATAAGGTATTGCAATCCGGTTTTTATTGGCCTACTCTCTTCAAGGATGCCCGTAAGTTTGTCCTGTCTTGTGATGAATGTCAAAGAATTGGTAATATTAGTAGACATCAAGAAATGCCTATGAATTATTCACTTGTTATTAAACCATTTGATGTTTGGGGCTTTGATTATATGGGACCTTTTCCTGCCTCTAATGGATATACACATATTTTAGTTGATGTTGATTACGTTACTAAGTGGGTAGAAGCTATTCCAACTAGTAGTGCTGATCATAACACCTCTATTAAAATGCTTAAAGAAGTTATTTTTCCGAGGTTTGGAGTCCCTATATATTTAATGACTGATGGTGGTTCACATTTTATTCATGGCGCTTTCCGTAAAATGCTTGCTAAATATGACGTTAAACATAGAATTGCATATCCTTATCACCCACAGTCTAGTGGTCAAGTAGAATTGAGTAATAGAGAACTCAAATTAATTTTGCAAAAGACTGTCAATAGGTCTAGAAAGAATTGGTCTAATAAACTTGATGATGCATTATGGGCTTATAGAACTGCATATAAAAATCATATGGGTATGTCTCCATATAAAATGGTTTATGGAAAAGCATGTCACTTACCTCTCGAACTAGAACATAAGGCTTATTGGGCTATTAAAGAGCTCAACTATGATTTCAAACTTGCCGGTGAGAAGAGGTTATTTGATATTAGCTCACTTGATGAATGGAGAACCCAAGCTTATGAAAATGCCAAGTTGTTTAAAGAAAAGGTTAAAAGATGGCATGACAAAAGGATACAAAAGCGTGAGTTTAATGTAGGTGATTATGTATTGCTATACAACTCTCGTTTAAGATTTTTTGTAGGAAAACTTCTCTCTAAATGGGAAGGACCCTACGTTATCGAGGAGGTCTATCGTTCCGGTGCCATAAAAATTAACAACTTCGAGGGCACAAATCCGAAGGTGGTAAACGGTCAAAGAATCAAACACTATATCTCAGGTAATCCTATAAATATTGAAACCAATGTTATTGAAACCGTAACCCCGGAGGAATACATAAGGGATAGTTTCCGGAATGTTTCAGACTCCGAAAAGGAGTAGGTATGTGGTACGGTAATTAAACCGACTCCAAAACAATTTTTAAGGCAATATTTCTCCGTTTTGGAATATTTAGAAAAATAGAAAAATAAGTAGCAGTCCGGGAAGGACACGAGGGCCCCACGAGGGTGGAGGGTGCGCCCTACCCCCCTGGGCGCGCCCCCCTACCTCGTGGGCACCTCGTGTGCCTTCCGGACTCCGTTTTCTTGCACGATATGTATTTTGGTCGGTAAAAATTCATTATATATTCTCCCAAAGGTTTTGACTCCCGTATCACGCAATTATCCTCTGTTCTTGTTTCGACCTGTTTTCTGTCAGGGTTGTCAAGGCCAGGCATCATGTCGTCCCCCTCCTCCAACAATGGTGACAAAGATGCTTGGCTAATGAAGATAGAGCTTAATAAGGAATAACCCATGGATATCAACAAGGATCAAGGAATCAAGAAGGCCACGGAGGACCAAGCTCCGGCAGCAGAAGACACCCTTCAACTTGATCACAACTTTCTCACCCCAACTGAAATCGAAGCTTTCAAGATGATTGAGTTAGCTCGTATTCAAAACAAGTATCTCACGCGTGAAAATATTTTGTTGAAGGAGCATATCGTTGCACTCAAGGGCATTATTCGCAAGTTGGAGGACCTCTTACGCTCGATGTGCGACTATCCATCACCACCACCTTCTTCACCAGCAAAGGAGACATAATCACATGGGTATGGGCACTCCCCTTGGCAGCTGCCAAGCTTGGGGGAGTTGCCCCGGTATCATATCATAACCACATCTCCTATCTTTACCGTTTTTCTTAGTTCGATCCTATTAGTAGTATATCGATCTAGTAGAATAAAGTTTATGGCATGATCTAGTTTTGAGTTTTTTCTTTATGATCTCTTTATGTAATCGAGTCTGTGAGCTATATAATAAAGATTAGTGTTGAGTCAAGGGCTTGATTATTTTTCCATGATCTTGAGTGAATAAAATAATAGAGAAAAAGAATAAAAAGACACAAAAAGTTCATATTGATCTTATTGAAAGTGATGACTTCACATAGAAAGGGTATGATGATTGAAAGTTGTTGGGAGTTGGCAAACATAGCTTTGGTCATCGTTGCAATTAATAAGAAGTAATAAGGAAAGAGAGGTTTCACATATAGATATACTATTATTGACATCTTTTATGATTGTGAGCACTCATTAAAATATGACATGCTAAAGAGTTGATGTTGGACAAGGAAGACAACGTAATGGGTTATGTTTTCTTATATCTGAGATAAAGTATATTGTCACGGATCTCCCAACATGTTGAGCTTGCCTTTCCCCCTCATGCTAGCCAAATTCTCAGCACCAAGTAGAGATACTACTTGTGCTTCCAAAAACCCTTAAACCAGTTTTGCCATGAGAGTCCACCATATCTACCTATGGATTGAGTAAGATCCTTCAAGTAAGTTGTCATCGGTGCAAAGCAATAAAAATTTCTCTCTAAATATGTATGATTGATTGGTGTGGGGGAAATAAGCTTTATACGATCTTGTGATGTGGAAGAAATAAAAGCGACAGACTGCATAATAAAGGTTCATATCACAAGGGGCAATATAAAGTGACGTTCTTTCACATTAAGATTTTGTGCATCCAACCATAAAAGCGCATGGCAACCTCTGCTTCCCTCTGCGAAGGGCCTATCTCTTATTATTATCCTCTACCTTATGCAAGAGTCATGGTGATCTTCACCTTTCCTTTTTACATTTTATCCTTTGGCAAGCACAATGTGTTGGAAAGATCCTGATTGATATATCTAATTAGATGTAGGGGGCATGAGTTATTATTGTTGATATTACCCTTGAGGTAAAAGGTTGGGAGGCGAAACTATAAGCCCCTATCTTTCTCTGTGTCCGATTAAAACTCCATAACCACAAGTATCGCGTGAGTGTTAGCAATTATGAAAGACTAAATGATAGTTGAGTATGTGGACTTGCTATTAAGCTCTGACATAGACTCTTTCTGATGTTATGATAAATTGCAATTGCTTCAATGACTGAGATTATAGTTTGTTGGTTTTCAATAAAGTTTATGATTCGTACTCTGCATTGTGAATTGATTATTACTTGAACATAAGAAATCATATGACAATACCTATATATGTTGCTGTTATGAGAATAATCATGATGCCTTCATGTCCGTATTTTATTTTTATCGACACCTCTACTTCTAAACATGGGGACATATTTATCGTTATCGGCTTTCGCTTGAAGACAAGCGAGGTCTAAGCTTGGGGGAGTTGATACGTCCATTTTGCATCATGCTTTTATATCGATATTTATTGCATTATGGGCTGTTATTACACGTTATGTCACAATAATTATGCCTATTCTCTCTTATTTTACAAGGTTTACATAAGGAGGGAGAATGCCGGCAGCTGGAATTCTGGGCTGGAAAAGGAGCAAATATTAGAGACCTATTCTGCGCAACTCCAAAAGTCCTGAAACTCCACGGAACATCTTATAATAAATAAATAAATCCTCTCCAAAGATGAAGGCCAGGGGGCCCACACCCTGTCCACGAGGGTGGGGGCGCGCCCCCCCTCCTAGGGCGCGCCCCCCTACCTCGTGGGCCCCCTGGTGGCTCTCCGATGCCCATCTTCTGCTATATGAGGTATTTCGATGAAAAAAAATTATAAGCAACCTTTCGGGACGAAACTCCACCGCCACGAGGCGGAACCAATCTAGGGCTCCGGCAGAGCTATTCTGCCGGGGACACTTCCCTCCGTGAGGGGGAAATCATCACCACCGTCATCATCAACGCTCCTCTCATCGGGAGAGGACAATCTCCATCAACATCTTCACTAGCACCATCTCCTCTCAAAACCCTAGTTCGTCTCTTATATCCAATTCTTGTCTCCAAGTCCGGGATTGGTACTAGTAGGTTGCTAGTAGTGTTGATTACTCCTTGCAGTTGATGCTAGTTGGTTTATTTGGTAGAAGATCATATGTTCAGATCCTATATGCATATTAATACCCCTCTGATTATGAACATGAATATGCTTTGTGAGTAGTTACGTTTGTTCCTGAGGACATGGGAGAAGTCTTGCTATTAGTAGTCATGTGAATTTGGTATTTGTTCGATATTTTGATGAGATGTATGTTGTCTAGCCTCTAGTGGTGTTATGTGAACGTCGACTACATAACACTTCACCATTATTTGGGCCTAGAGGAAGGCATTGGTACGTAATAAGTAGATGATGGGTTGCTAGAGTGACAGAATCTTAAACCCTAGTTTATGCGTTGCTTCGTAAGGGGCTGATTTGGATCCATATGTTTCATGCTATGGTTAGGTTTACCTTAATACTTTTGTTGTAGTTGTGGATGCTTGCAATAGAGGTTAATCATAAGTGGGATGTTTGTTCAAGTAAGAACAGCACCCAAGCACCGGTCCACCAACATATCAAATTATCAAAGTACCGAACGCGAATCATATGAACGTGATGAAAATTAGCTTGACGATATTCCCATGTGTCCTCGGGAGCGCTTTTCCTAATATAAGAGTTTGTCCAGGCTTGTCCTTTGCTACAAAAATGATTGGGCCACCTTGCTGCAATTTATTTACTTTTGTTACTTGTTGCTCGTTACAATTTACCCTATCACAAAACTATATGTTACCACTTATTTCAGTACTTGCAGAGAATACCTTGCTGAAAACCGCGTATCATTTCCTTCTGCTCCTCGTTGGGTTCGACACTCTTACTTATCGAAAGGACTACGATAGATCCCCTATACTTGTGGATCATTAGCGATGTTCGTGTGGAGACGCACGGCGGTCATATTCTCCCACGGTACGCGCATTCTAGACTGAGGCCCCATGCATGTCTGTGTAGCGCTGAATGTTAGCTGATAGACGTTGTTAATCTCACTGTTTGCCAAAGTACTTTACAGTCAATATGCTCTACTTAAGAAGCTTCCTTGCCCTGTTCTGCACTCAATCTGCTTAGCTGAGATGGCATGCCAAGCCCGATTAGTTGCTAAAATATCCTTCCATATATTTCTTGTGACGTAGATTGCCATGGTCTAGTAGCCAATCTGTTAGGTGAAATAGCTCTACACCGTTTTATACTCGATCTTTGTTGATGCGATGGCTTTCGATTGTTCGATGGCTGTGAGCTCAGCCTCATTGACTGTTGAAACAGCCTGCCATAATTTTAGCACTCAAATCTGTTTGCTGAATTAGCTTTAAATATATTTTGTTACTTAGATCTGCTCGTCCAAATATCTTGCCATAGCTTTAGACATCGACCTAGGTATTTTTTTCTGGACTTCATAAAAAAGCATATATGTTTTTCCTGTAATATCTAGTAGAAGAACTAATTTGTATGTCTAACAGATGGACAGGACTTGGATAACTTCTGCTCGAAGGTTCTCCGCTGCATATGTCGAGGGGGTTGAAAAGTTCATGAACTTTATCAGAGCTGAGTACGGTGGTCCGAAATCATATGTGCTCTCCCGTGTAGCAGTTGTATGAATTCAGTTACAAGACCCCAATCAACTATGCAAAATCATCTACATTTGTATGGGATGTCGGTCACATATACTAGGTGGGTTCATCATGGTGAAGCTGTGAACGTCAATGTTACTGACTACGTGGAGGCAGCAGATCACCATGTTGATCTGCCTGATGCTCAGGTGGAAGAGGAGGAGGAGGTGGTGGCGGAGCCAGTGAGTTTGACCAACATTGAAACAATGCTACGAAATGCTCGTGCATTTCATGAACTTTCACCTGCAGAAGAAAAACGGTGGGCCCACATGTTGGAACAATGCAACGTGGCTGTCACCCCGGGAAATAACCTGTCAGTATTCAGCTATGGTCACCTTTCTTCAGGTGAACACATCTAAGCGGATGACCAACAAATCATTTGATGCGATGTTGGCTGCTTTCATAAAGCTTTCCCAGATCGTTTGAGCTGCCACACACCTCTGAAAGAAATGAAGAATTTCCTTTGTGCGGTTGGAATTGGATATGATATGATCCATGTTTGTAAGAATAATTGTGTTTTTTCCGGAAGGATTATGCCAACTTAAGTGAATGCCGAAATGCAAATCATCAAGATGGAAAGATGGCGATCTTGTCAAAAGGATTCCTCATAATGTTACGAGACATTTTCCAATTACACCAAGATTGCAGAGGTTGTTTCATGATGTGAAACAAGAGAGGATGTATTGTGGCATTCTAGGAACCAGAGTACAGAGATCGAGCGTAATGAGCTATCCATCACATGGTAGTGAGTGGAAAAGCTTCAATCGAAACACAAAAGTTTGTTGCTGACCGAGAAACATTAGACTTGGCTTAGCTTCAGATGGATTTAACCCATTTGGCCACAGGCGCCACATATAGCATGTGGCCGGTGCTTGTTATCCCTTACAACATGCCTCCAAATGTCTGCACCAAAGAATCAAACTACATGATGGCCTTGCTCATCCCAGGTCCAAAAAGTCCTGGGAAGGATTTTAATTTATTCATGGAGCCTCTTGTGGAGGAACTTCAACAGCTATGGAGGGGTGTTTTCAGTCGAGACCTATATAGCAGCCCACCAGCTGATTTCTTTCTGCGTGCTGTTATAATTTGGTGCATCCATGATTATCCGGCTTTGGGCACTATATTAGGGCGAACGACACATGGTTACGATGCATGTGTTCGCTGTGACAGGAATCCGCTGTCATATGCAATACTTAGCAAGATCTGTTACATTGGACACCGCCGTTTCCTTGCCAAGGACAAGCCACGTCCTACAAAATACCGAAGACATGTGTTCAATGCAAAGCATGAAAACCGTGATGCGCCAAAGAGGCTCACCACCAATGAGATGCAAGTAGAATTAGAGAAGGTCAGGCATATTACACCAGGAAACCATCCTAATAATGGTAGTGGGAAAAGGAAGCGTGGCAGGGCAGAAGAGAGATTATTGTTTACCCACAGGTCCACTTTGTGTGACTTGGAGTATTGGAAAGATTTGGATCTGCGGCATAATCTTGATGTGATGCACATCGAGAAAAATATATGTGACAGCATTATCGGCACACTTCTTAATATTGAAGGCAAGACGAAGATACCTTAAAATCTAGGATTGATTTGACACACTGGTATCGAGAAAGCATTTGCGGTGCAAGATGAAGGTAAACCACGGGATATGGCACCAGCTGTGTATGTCTTGGACAAGGCAAAAGAAAAGAATTCTACGAGGTCCTCATCACGTGTGAGATTCCCACATGGATTTGCTAACAACCACGAAAGGAGAGTCGGTCAGAGATGGAAACAAGGTACAAGGGTTGAAAACTCATGACTGCCACGTCCTACTTCAAAGGGTTTTACTGTTATCCTTAGAGAATTGGGCATACGACTTATCTGAGCGATTGCAGAGTTGGGAAAATTCTTTATGGAACTCTGTAGTAGAAATATCAGGGTAGATGCTTTGGAGCGTCCTAGAGACAAGATACCAACTATCCTATGCGACCTTGAGAAGATATATCCTCCAGCCTTCTTTGATGTGCTGGTACATTTGGCTATTCATCTATCTGATGAGGCACTACTTAGAGGTCCAGTACAGTATGGCTGGATGTACCCTATTGAAACGCGGCTCGGCACTTTCAAGGGCTATGTTAGGAACATAGCTAGACCCGAGGGTTCCATTGCAGAGGCCTACATTGCTACAGAAGTGTTGGCATTCTGCTCAAAATACAATGAAACAGTTGATCAGCTTAGCAAAGAGGTGGGTGAAGACAATCCCGGGCTCAATGTTTTCGATTATTATGTTCGAGTTACAGGGAAGAGTCGACAAGAGGACAAACCTAAAGATTTGGACAAAATGGTTTGGTATGTTTTGAATAACTGTCCTGAGATACTACCTTATATCAAGTAAGTGTTAATTACTGCAGCTTATACATCGTAATCTACTAAACTTGCAGCACATTCTTATATATTTAGATGTTTGACGAGATCACTATGTTGTGCAGCATCTACAAAAAGGCGTTACTGCCGCAAAATCCAAGAAACATTGACAAACTGGTTATGGCAGGATTTGCGAAATGGTTCAAGAGCGGTGTAAGCTTTTGAATTGCACTGTCAGTTTTTTTTAATATATTGAGTACATAAGATGATCAGCTTGTCTATTTTCTAACCATAGGTTAAGATGATGCGGAAGGATGGGCAGGCAGTTGATGATGCCCTATATGCACTAGCAATGAGTCCTAATACTTGGGTAAGACATTATGAATCTTGCATTGTTGGATATGTGCACTACAACACCATTGCACGCGACGAAGGTAGGAAGACACAAAACAGTGCCATCATGAGCACGGGTACGTACGGCAGAGAGACAACTGAAATGTATGCTAACATAACAAACATTGTTCAGTTGCATTATATCTCCAGTTTCGAGGATCATCGGTGTGTGGTTCTGTTGTGTTGTTGTTGCTATAACCTGTTTTCCAGGATCGTGAAACCCAGAGCTGATGATTATTTCAAATCCATCAATGTCAAGGCGGAGTACCAGACCAACGAGCCTTTTATTTTGGCAAATCAAGCAACACAAATACTTTTCTTGGAAGACACATTTGCACATAGCGATGACTGGAGAGTATTGCAAAGGTTTGAGCAGAGGAATTCGTTTAATGAAGTTGCACAACAAGATGATGCTTACACTGCTCCTGATGTACAAGATTCCAACAGATGTTCCTAATATCTTTGAGAACCATCACGTCAATGATGCTGGCGAAAAGATTGTCTGTCGTGCTGTGGACATACAAGAGTTGATCAAGAATAAGCCAACGTTCGAGGACATTGAGGATGAAGAAGAAGATGACACTCTGGGGAATTACGATTCAGACTGATACACATGGCGAAGATGTTGATGCTGCTGCTACAGATGATGATTAGATTGCTTTTGTCGTATTTGCCTGTCAGAAGACGTTTTTTTATCTACTATGTGAAATTGTGTTTGCTATGACAACTGAAACCTGATGAACGTGATGTTTAGTATTTTGCTGTGAGAACGTCACTTGTTATGTATGTTCATTTGTGTTTGGTGATTGTATGACGACTAAAACATGATGACATTGTTGTTTAGTTGTACTCATATTTGGCTGTGAAACTTGAATTTGATGACATAGTTTGTTGTTGGACTGCAATTTGCTTGACGTCTTCGAATGGGAACAAAGCTGACCCGACAGGGCCTCTACTAATTTATTTATTTATTACCAAAAGGGCCTTTGCTATTTATTTATTTATGAGCAAAAGGGGATACCCCCCGATCTCTGCTAATAGAAATCATTAGATGTTCACAACACTACACCCAGCCTGCTACATAGGTTTCATTCATTACTAGTTTCAGCAAAGTGCTCATGTCATAGCCACTGAATATATCACGAGTGCTACATACACTGCAAATAAAGAGACAATCATCCTACAGAGCACATCGATTTTGCCCATTATCTTCACAAGCTCTTTCATCTCCTCATTGTTGTCAAGGCCGTTCAACAGCAGTTGCTTGGCCATGATCAGAGGAACTACATCTTTAACCTTCTGATCTGCATCTTCCTCTTCTGCCGTTCCTTCGGTTACTTGTCCAACACCCCAACCTGCTGGTATTGGGATTCCTCGGCTAACCAAATAATCAGCATAGTTGCGTTCCGCCACATCAGCAACTTCCCAGAAATACATATCACATGAATCTTTCCTTTTCTACACGAATCAAATTGGAAGATCATCAACCAAACTATTAAAAATATCAACAACTGAAAGCAGCAGAACAACACTTAAACATATTATTACCCCATGATTCGGGCATTTGTAGAAGACTCAGCCAGGGTTGAGGATTGTGGTTAAGATGCGACGGATGACTCTGCGTGATTTGCAGCAGTGGCATCACACCAACGGCAGCGGGTTGCGATGAGCAACTGGCAGCGGTGCGTGTGTCGGCGGGGGTGTGATGAGACCCACAGGCGATGGTACAGGTGGCGACTTGGCGCATATCTGGTTGTTGCCTTCTGAAGAGCAGGTGAACGAGCAGCCAGCGGACATGGTTGCTGCGGCCAGAGCTTCTGATGCTAGGCAGAGTAAGTAGAGAAGAGGAGAAGCGAATGTTGGATATGTCAGTTTCATTACTTGCAGAGTAGCATAGCACCATATATAGTCATAGTCTAGGTTTGGATTCGAACCAGCTACAGGAGCACGTCTCTCTTTTTTCTAAAACTCAACAACGTCTCTTTGCTGGTACACTAGCTTGTTCTGTACGCCTTCTCAAGTCTTTGATTCTCTTTCTTTTTTTGCGAGGAAGGAAGGAGGACAAAATTGAGATTTCCCGGGACTCGAACCCAAACCTCTCGCTTGAAAATCAAGGGTGCTAGTCACTTATGTGGCGAACGTTCCCTGGGAGGAGGACGGCAGACAAACGCATTTTCCTCGCAGTTTTAGTTGCAACGCAAGATCGAACGGTCGCAGTTTCGGGAATGTTATCAGGTGAATGAGCCCAGTTTTTCTTTTCTTCCTACATATAAAAAAGTATGCTACTTGGTGTCAGCTTAGTCAACAAACGATTGTGCCAACCTTGACCGTTGGATTGACATTCAACGTCTGTCGTGTTTGTTCAGTCTCTTCTTCCTCCAGCCGCCAAAGCCAAACCAGCGTCGGCGGGACCGCCTGCTCCCGCCTCCCACGGCTGGCTGTGCTGCCGTGCACACATCATGGCCACATCGCACCCAAAAACCCTTTGCATCTTCCCCATCTCTTGTTCGTTCCCGTCCGAGGCCTCACCATTGTCCTCTGCCTTGGTTCGCTCGCTGCGGCGCCGCCCTCCGGTGTTGTCAACATGGTCAACAACCGAGAGGAATAAGGAGATGACTGTACATGGTGAGGATGACAGTAGGGACCCAGCAGTGCGCGCAATAATTTTGTTTTTTCGGGATGGAGAAGGGTATCAACTGGGTTGTTCGGGAGCTGTTGCCTATCTAGCACATGACCAGCCCAGTTTGTTTTTTTCCTTTCTGAAAATGTCTAGCCCAGCTATTTTGTTTTTTGCAGAATAACCAACGTAGGCCTACTTGTTTTTCTACGCCCTGTTGGGCCGAAAATCTTTCAAGACAAGGAGGGATGCATTTTGCCCAGAAAATGGGCTATAAGTAATAAGAAATGGGCTTTAAGTAATATTAAATGGGCTATAAAATGAAAAAATACAGCAAACAGGTAATTAGTTCCAAAATACTTTTTCTTTTGGATTTTGATATTTTAAATTTCATTGCTTTTGTGCGGGTAAAATTTCATTGGATTTAAATTAAGGTATGTTTAGTTTTTAAATTAATTTGAATCTGGCTAGAAATTTTGGGATGTATGCTATTTGGGACAGATTCGGAGGCTGACTTGTGGGTCTACTAGGTTGACGTGTACGAAAGGCTTTGTCAACTTAGTCCACAAACAATTCTAGCAGCAGTGACCATTGGATGTTAATCCAACGGCCGTGCTGCTTCTTCAATATCTGGTCTTCTTGCTCCAGCCACCCAAACCAGCGCCGGTGTGACTGCCTGCTCCCGCCTCCCGTGGCCAACTATGCTGCCGCACAGGCCGCACCGCCCCACCCCACTTCATTGCTGGCCAGGCCATTCCTCTACTCACCCACACCTCCTGTTATTTTCCAGCGACGGTGGCCAGGCCAGTAAACCCTCGTACTCCCCACCACGTGGGCAACCACTACCGTGTCTTCCCCAGCTCCGTGTCGTTCCCTTCCTAGGCCTCACCGTTGTCCACCGCCCTGGTGCTCTCGGCGCGCCGTAGTCAACGTGGTCAATGAACGACATCCATCGGACGTGGACTGTACATGGAGATGCTGACAGCTGGGTCCACGGCCGCACACAAGGAAATGCCTCCTTGTTACGCGCAAAATAATGATTCCTCCAGCTGACATCCGGGACCCACTGGAAGGGCCTATGTATTTCGCGAAAAAAACGTTCCCCCCGCTGACAGGTCGGACCCACCAGCTATATGTTCGCATGCAAGGAAGTGCCTCCTTATTACACATAAAAAGATGAATACTCCCCCTGCTAGCTGGGACCCACCATAGTGGGAGGCTGACATGTGGGCCTACTAAGTTGACGGGAGGGCTTTGTCAACTTAGTCAATATGAACGATTCTAGCTGTAGTGACCGTACGATGTCCATCCAATGGCCGTAGTGCTTCTTCAACCTCTGGTCTTCTTGCTCCAGCCGCCCAAAGCAGCATTGGTCGTGCCGCCTGCTCCTGCCTCTCGTGGCCGGCTGTGCTGCCGCAGAGGCCTCACCACCCCCAACTACTGCCACCGCTGGCCAGGCCCTGCGGCGACGGAAGCCTCACACCGCAGCCAAACCAATGAACCCTCGTACTGTGCATGGGCATCCACTGCCGCATCTTCCCCGGCTCCGCGTCGTCCCCTTCCTAGGCCTCGCCATCGTCCATCGCCTTGGTGCTCTCGGTGCGACGTGGTCAATGTGGTTAATGAGCGACTTCCATCGGAAGAGTACTGTACGTGGAGAGGCTGACAGCTGGGTCCATGGTTGCAGCAAGGAAGTGCCTCCTTATTACGTGCAAAATAATGATTCCTCCACCTGACAGCAGGGACCCACCAGACGGGCCACCGTATTTCAAAAAAAAAAACATTTCCCCCCTGACTGCTGGGACCCACCAGCTACATCTTCGCACGCAAGGAAGTGCCTGACAGTCGGGACCCACCCGGTCGAAGCGTATGTAGCGTTGTCATTCTGGTCGCGAACGTGTACGTACATACGATCGGTCTGTCTGCAGGCTGCAGCGATGAACCATGGCTGTGCAAGGAAGGGCACGTGTCGTAGTAGAGGCGCACACGTAGCATGTACAAGTATGTACAGCGACCAGGGTGCAAGAAAGTAAATACGGCCACGTACATACATATGGGCGGGGTCTCGAACGCCTACTCGTGCATACGTACGGCCATGGCTCATGTACATGGCTGGGTCAGAACGGAGAAACTACGTCGTCGTCGTGTTCATGGGGGAGCCAACGGAATGCATCGTGTTCACCGGGAGGCAACAGAACGTGTGCTATTCATCGGGAGCCAACCGGCTTGGACGGAATAAGCGATGGAAATGAGGCCTGGCATATAATGCAGAACGGAGGAAATGGCCTTGTATTCGACCAGCCACGGTGGAAACGGGATCCTGTTCATCAGGAGGGGTCTGGCATACCGCAAAACAGAGGAAATGGTCCTCCTACAATGGAAACATGGTCCTGTTGACCAGGAGGGGTGTGGCATACCGCAAAACGAAGGAAACGGACTTGTGTTGGAGCGCTATGGTCGAAACGGGGGTCCTGTTCATCGGGAGGGTGTGGCGTACCGCAAAACGGGACTCCACGGGATACTGTTCATCTCCACCATTGACTGCCTCCACGGGTTACTGTTCATCCACCGTCGACCTCCTCCATCCTCCACCTGCGACTGTTCATCCACGGGTTCCTGTTCATAATGCCTCCACCACGCGCTCCTCCACCGGCTACTGTTCAATCATCCCTCTCCACGGGGTCCTATTCAACCACCCCTCCATGGGCTACTGTTCATCCAGTCCTCCACCGGCTACTGCTCAACTAGCCCTCCACGAGGTCGTCCTATTCATCCAGCCCTCCACGGGGTCCTGTTCATCCACCCCTCCACCGTCTCGATCGATCGGGGTCCTGTTCATCCAACGGCAATGGTCTCTACTACCACGGGGTCCTGTTCATCCAACCCCCCACCGGGAATTGTTCATCCAAACCCCCCTTACTAATGCCCGTAGTAGTGCCTGGGTATTTGATACTGGTTATGTTGCTCATATTTGCAACTTGAAACAGGGGCTACGAATTAAGCGAAGATTGGCTAAGGGCGAGGTGACGATGCGCGTGGGAAATGGTTCCAAAGTCGATGTGATCGCCGTCGGCACGCTACCTCTACATCTACCTTCAGGATTAGTTTTAGACCTGAATAATTGTTATTTGGTGCCAGCGTTAAGCATGAACATTATATCTGGATCTTGTTTGACGCGAGACGATTATTCATTTAAATCAGAGAATAATAGTTGTTCTATTTATATGAGTAATATCTTTTATGGTCATGCACCCTTGATGAGTGGTCTATTTTTATTAAATCTCGATAGTAGGATACACATATTCATAGTATTGAAGCCAAACGATATAAGTTTAATAATGATAGTGCAACTTATTTGTGGCACTGCCGTTTAGGTCATATTGGTGTAAAGCGCATGAAGAAACTCCATGCTGATCGGCTTTTGGAATCACTTTATTATGAATCACTTGATGCTTGCGAACCATGCCTCATGGGCAAGATGACTAAGACTCCGTTCTCCGGAACAATGGAGCGAGCAACAGACTTATTGGAAATAATACATACTGATGTATGCGGTCCGATGAGTGTTGATGCTCGCAACGGGTATCGTTATTTTCTCACCTTCACAGATGATTTGAGCAGATATGGGTATATCTACTTGATGAAACATAAGTCTGAAACATTTGAAAAGTTCAAAGAATTTCAGAGTGAAGTGGAGAATCATCGTAACAAGAAAATAAAGTTTCTACGATCTAATCGTGGAGGTGAATATTTGAGTTACGAGTTTGGTATT
This sequence comes from Aegilops longissima, assembly GCA_021605205.1. Lineage (NCBI taxonomy): Eukaryota > Viridiplantae > Streptophyta > Magnoliopsida > Poales > Poaceae > Aegilops > Aegilops longissima. Next base: position 583,291,391 of record CM038677.1, on the reverse strand, counting down.
CATTTGAAACAATGCGGAATAGTTTCGCAACTTACGCCACCTGGAACACCACAGTGTAATGGTGTGTCCTAACGTCGTAATCGAACTTTATTAGATACGGTGCGATCTATGATGTCTCTTACTGATTTACCGCTATCATTTTGGGGTTATGCTTTAGAGACGACTGCATTCACGTTAAATAGGGCACCATCTAAGTCCGTTGAGACGACATCGTATGAACTGTGGTTTGGCAAGAAACCCAAGTTGTCGTTCCTTAAAGTTTGGGGCTGCGATGCTTATGTGAAAAAGCTTAAAACTGGTAAGCTCGAACCCAAATCGAAGAAATGTGTCTTCATAGGATACCCAAAAGAAACTGTTGGGTACACCTTCTATCACAGATCCGAAGGCAAGATATTCGTTGCTAAGAACGAATCCTTTCTAGAGAAGGAGTTTCTCTCGAAAGAAGTGAGTGGGAGGAAAGTAGAACTTGATGAGGTAGTTGTACCTTCTCTCGAATTGGAAAGTAGTTCATCACAGAAATTAGTTCCAGTGATTCCTACACCAATTAGTGAGGAAGCTAATGATGATGATCATGAAACTTCAGATCAAGTTACTACCGAACCTCGTAGGTCAACCAGAGTAAGATCCGGTAATCCTGTTCTATAGGTCATGTTACTTGACCATGATGAACCTACGAACTGTGAGGAAGCGATGATGAGCCCGGATTTCGCAAAATGGGTTGAGGCCATGAAATCTAAGATGGGATCCATGTATGAGAACAAAGTGTGGACTTTGGTTGACTTGCCTGATGATCGGCAAGCCATAGAGAATAAATGGATCTTCAAGAAGAAGACTGACGCTGACGGTAATGTTACCGTCTACAAAGCTCGACTTGTTGCAAAAGGTTTTTGACAAGTTCAAGTAGTTGACTACGATGAGACTTTCTCACCCGTAGCGATGCTTAAGTCCGTCCGAATCATGTTAGCAATTGCCGCATTTTATGATTATGAAATTTGGCAAATGGATGTCAAAACTGCATTCCTTAATGGATATCTTAAAGAAGAGTTGTATATGATGCAACCAGAAGGTTTTGTCGATCCAAAAGGTGCTAACAAAGTGTGCAAGCTCCAGCGATCCATTTATGGAATGGTGCAAGCATCTCGGAGTAGGAATATACGCTTTGATAGTGTGATCAAAGCATATTGTTTTATACAGACTTTTGGAGAAACTGTATTTACAAGAAAGTGAGTGGGAGCTATATGGATGACATATCGTTTATCGGAAATGATACTGAATTTCTGAATGGCATAAAAGGATACTTGAATAAGAATTTTTCAATGAAAGACCTCGGTGAAGCTGCTTATATATTGGGCATCAAGATCTATATAGATAGATCAAGACGCTTAATTGGACTTTCACAAAGCACATACCTTGATAAAGTTTTGAAGAAGTTCAAAATGGATCAAGCCAAGAAAGGGTTCTTGCCTGTGTTACAAGGTGTGAAGTTGAGTCAGACTCAATGCCCGACCACTGCAAAAGATAGAGAGAAAATGGAAGTCATTCCCTATGCTTCAGCCATAGGTTCTATCATGTATGCAATGCTGTGTACCAGACCTAATGTGTGCCTTGCTATTAGTTTACTAGGGAGGTACCAAAGTAATCCAGGAGTGGATCACTGGACAGCGGTCAAGAACATACTGAAATACCTGAAAAGGACTAAGGATATGTTTCTCGTTTATGGAGGTGACAAAGAGCTCGTAGTAAACGATTACGTCGATGCAAGCTTTGACACTGATCCGGATGACTCTAAGTCACAAACCAGATAAGTATCTATATTGAATGGTGGAGCTGCAAGTTGGTGCAGTTCCAAGTAGAGCGTCGTGGCGGCATCTATGTGTGAAGTGGAGTACATAGCTGCTTCAGAAGCAGCAAATGAAGGAGTCTGCATGAAGGAGTTCATATCCGATCTAGGTGTCATACCTAGTGCATCAGGTCCAATGAAAATCTTTTGTGACAATACTGGTGCAATTGCCTTGGCAAAGGAATCCAGATTTCACAAGATAACCAAGCACATCAAGAGATGCTTCAATTCCATCCGCGATAAAGTCAAGGAGGGGGACATAGAGATTTGCAAGATACATACAGATCTGAATATTGCAGACCCGTTGACTAAGCCTCTCTCACGAGCAAAACATGATCAGCACCAAGACTCCATGGGTGTTAGAATCATCACTATGTAATCAAGATTATTGACTCTAGTGCAAGTGGGAGATTGAAGGAAATATGCCCTAGAGGCAATAATAAAGTTGTTATTTATATTTCCTTATATCATGATAAATGTTTATTATTCATGCTAGAATTGTATTAACGGGAAACTTAGTACATGTGTGAATACATAGACAAACAGAGTGTCCCTAGTATGCCTCTACTAGACTAGCTCGATAATCAAAGATGGTTAAGTTTGCTAGCCATAGATATGTGTTGTCATTTGATGAACGGGATCACATCATTAGAGAATGATGTGATGGACAAGACCCATCAGTTAGCTTAGCACTATGATCGTTTAGTTTATTGCTATTGCTTTGTTCATGACTTATACATGTTCCTATGACTATGAGATTATGCAACTCCCGAATACTGGAGGAACACTTAGTGTGCTATCAAACGTCACAACGTAACTGGGTGATTATAAAGATGCTCTACAGGTGTCTCCGAAGGTGTTTGTTGAGTTGGCATAGATCGAGATTAGGATTTGTCACTCCAATTGTCGGAGAGGTATATCTGGGCCCTCTCGATAATGCACATCACTATAAGCCTTGCAAGCAATGTGACTAATGAGTTAGTTGCAGGATGATACATTACAGAAGGAGTAAAGAGACTTGCCGGTAACGAGATTGAACTAGGTATGGTGATACCGACGATCGTATCTCGGGCAAGTAACATACCGATGACAAAGGGAACAATGTATGTTGTTATGCGGTTTGACCGATAAAGATCTTTGTAGAATATGTAGGATCCAATATGAGCATCCAGGTTCCGCTATTGGTTATTGACCGGAGATGTGTCTCGGTCATGTCTACATAGTTCTCGAACCCGTGGGGTCCGCACGCTTAACGTTCGATGACGATTTGTATTATGAGTTTATGTGATTTGATGACCGAAGGTTGTTCGGAGTCCCAGATGAGATCACGGACGTGACAGGGAGTCTCGAAATGGTCGAGACATAAATTGATATATTGGACCATGTTATTTGGACACCGGAAGTGTTCAGGATGGTTTCGGGTAAAACCGGACTGCCGGTGGGGTTACCGGAACCCCCGGGGGAACTAATGGGCCACCATCGGCCTTAGTGGAGAGAGAGGAGGGCAGCCAGGGCAGGCCACCCCCCTTGCAGTCTGAATTGGACAAGGGAAGGGGAACGGCGCCCCACTTTCCTTCTCCCTCTCTCCCTCTTTCCTTCCTCCTCTCTCCCTCTTGGTGGAATCCTACTAGGAATTGGAGTCCTAGTAGGACTCCCCTCCTTGGGTGCGGCCCCTAGGGCCGGCCGGCGTCCTCCTCCCCTCCTTTATATATGGGGGAGAGGGGCACCCCATAGACACACAAGTTGATCTTTTAGCCGTGTGCGGTGCCCCACTCAACAGTTACACACCTCGATCATATCGTCGTAGTGCTTAGGCGAAGCCCTGCGCCGGTGAACTTCATCATCATCATCACCACGCCGTCGTGCTAACGAAACTCTCCCTCGGCCTCAACTGGATCAAGAGTACGAGGGACGTCATCAAGTTGAACGTGTCCTGAACACGGAGGTGCCATATGTTCGGTGCTAGGATCGGTCGGATCGTGAAAACGTACGACTACATCAACCGCATTGATAAACGCTTTCGCTTTCGGTCTACGAGGGTGCGTGGACACACTCTCCCCGCTCGTTGATATGCTTCTCCTAGATAGATCTTGCGTGATCGTAGGATTTTTTTTTGAAATACTAAGTTCCCCAACAGTTTGGTATATCAATCTACTACAAATTTATCTCACTTCCGTTTGCCTACTTGAGGCGTCGTACCCCAGAAGGAATTGACAACCCCTTTAACACGTCAGGTTGCGAGGATTTGTTATTGCTACTTCTTGAGCACTCCGTTGGATTTCCTTGAAGAGGAAACGGTGATGCAGCAGAGTAGAGTAAGTATTTCCCTCAGTTTTAGAGAACCAAGGTATCAATCCAGTAGGAGGCTACACGCAAGTCCCTCGTACCTAACAAAACAAATAGCTCCACGCAACCAATGCGATTAGGGGTTGTCCATCCCTTCATGGTCACTTACGAGAGTGAGATCTGATAGAGATGATAGATAATATTTTTGGTATTTTTGGTATAAAGATGCAAATTAAAATAAAAGGCAAAGTAAAAAAGCAAAGCAATAATAAAGTGATGGAAGATTGATATGATGAGAATAGACCCGGGGGCCATAGATTTCACTAGTGGCTTCTCTCAAGAGCATAAGTATTCTACGGTGGGTGAACAAATTACTGTTGACCAATTGACAGAATTGAGCATAGCTATGAGAGTATCTAGGTATGATCATGTATATAGGCATCACCGCTATCCAGCATGCATCTAGAGTATTAAGTTCAAGAAAACAGAGTAACGCCTTAAGCAAGATGACATGATGTAGAGGGATAAATTCATGCAATATGATAAAAACCCCATCTTGTTATCCTCGATGGCAACAATACAATACGTGTCTTGCTGCCCCTACTGTCACTGGGAAAGGACACCGCAAGATTGAACCCAAAGCTAAGCACTTCTCCCATTGCAAGAAGAACCAATCTAGTAGGCCAAACCAAACTGATAATTCGATGAGACTTGCAAAGATAACCAATCATACATAAAAGAATTCAGAGAAGATTCAAATATTGTTCATAGATAATCTTGATCATAAACCCACAATTCATCGGTCTCAACAAACACATCCCAAAAATAAGATTACATCGAATAGATCTCCACGAGAGAGGGGGAGAACATTGTATTGAGATCCAAAAAGAGAGAAGAAGCCATCTAGCTACTAAGTATGGAACCGAAGGTCTGAGGTAAACTACTCTCACTTCATCGGAGAGGATATGGTGATGATGTAGAAGCCCTCCGTGGTGGATTCCCCTTCCGGTGGAGCTCCGGAACAGGCCCCAAGATGGGATCTCGTGGGTATAGAAGGTTGCGGCGGTGGAATTAGGTTTTTGGCTCCATATCTGATCGTTTGGGGGTACGTAGGTATATATAGGAGGAAGGAGTACGTCGGTGGAGCGAAGGGGGGCCCACGAGGCAGGGGGCGCACCCTAGGGGGGGCCTCCACCCTCGTGGCCGCCTCCCTCCTTTCTTGACAGAGGGTCCAAGTCTCCTGGATCATATTTGTTGAGAAAATCATGTTCCCGAAGGTTTCATTCCGTTTGGACTCCGTTTGATATTTCGTTTCTTCAAAACACTGAAATAGGCAAAAAAAACAGCAATTCTGGGCTGGGCCTCCGGTTAATAGGTTAGTCCCAAAAGTAATATAAAAGTGGAAAATAAAACCCAATATGGTCCAAAACAGTAGATAATATAGCATGGAGCAATCAAAAATTATAGATACGTTGGAGACGTATCAGGCATCCCCAAGCTTAATTCCTGCTCGTCCTCGAGTACGTAAATGATCAAAAAGAATTTTTGATGCGGAGTGCTACTTGGCATAATTTCAATGTAACTATTCTTAATTGTGGTATGAATATTCAGATCCAAAAGATTCAAGACAAAAGTTTATATTGACAAAAAAAATAATACTTCAAGCATACTAACAAAGCAATTATGTCTTCTCAAAATAACATGGCCAAAGAAAGTTATCCCTACAAAATCATATAGTCTGGCTATGCTCTATCTTCACCACACAAAGTATTTAAATCATGCACAACCCTGATGACAAGCCAAGCAATTGTTCCATACTTTTGACATTTTCAAAACTTTTTCAATCTTCACGCAATACATGAGCGTGAGCCATGGATATAGCACTATATGTGGAATAGAATGGTGGTTGTGGAGAAGACAAAAAGAGGGGAAGATAGTCTCACATCAACTAGGCATATCAACGGGCTATGGAGATGCCCATCAATAGATATCAATGTGAGTGAGTAGGGATTGCCATGCAACGGATGCACTAGAGCTATAAGTATATGAAAGATCAACATAAGAAACTAAGTGGGTGTGCATCCAACTCGCTTGCTCATGAAGACCTAGGGCAATTTGAGGAAGCCCATCATTGGAATATACAAGCCAAGTTCTATAATGAAAAATTCCCACTAGCATATGAAAGTGACAAAATGAGAGACTCTCTATCATGAAGATCATGGTGCTACTTTGAAGCACAAGTGTGGTAAAAGGATAGTAACATTGTCCCTTCTCTCCTTTTCTCTCATTTTTTTATTTTTCTTATTTGGGCCTTTCTCTTTTTTTGGCCTCTTTTTTTTCGTCCGGAGTCTCATCCCGACTTGTGGGGGAATCATAGTCTCCATCATCCTTTACTCACCTGGGACAATGCTCTAATAATGATGATCATCACACTTTTATTTTTCTTACAGCTCAACAATTACAACTCGATTACTTAGAACAAAATATGACTCTATATGAATGCCTCCGGCAGTGTACCGGGATATGCAATGAATAAGAGTGACATGTATGAAAGAATTATGAACGGTGGCATTGCCACAAATACGATGTCAACTACATGATCATGCTAGAAATATGACAATGATGGAGCGTGTCATCATAAACGGGACGGTGGAAAGTTGCATGGCAATATATCTCGGAATGGCTATGGAAATGTCATGATAGGTAGGTATGGTGGCTGTTTTGAGGAAGGTATATGGTGGGTGTATGATACCGGGGAAAGGTGCGCGGTATTAGAGAGGTTAGCAATGGTGGAAGGAAGAAAAGTGCGTATAATCCATGGACTCAACATTAGTCATGAAGAACTCATATACTTATTGCAAAAATCTAGAAGTCATCAAAGCAAAGTATTACGCGCATGCTCCTAAGGGGATAGATTGGTAGGAAAAGACCATCGCTCGTCCCCGACCGCCACTCATAAGGAAGACAATCAATAAATAAATCATGCTCCGACTTCATCATATAACGGTTCATCATACGTGCATGCTACGGGAATCACAAACTTTAACACAAGTATTTCTCAAATTCACAACTACTCAACTAGCATGACTCTAATATCACCATCTTCATATCTCAAAACAATTATCAAGCATCAAACTTTTCTTAGTATTCAACGCACTCTAAAGAAAGTTTTACAAATCTTGAATACCAAGCATATTAAGATTATTAAGAAAATTACCATGCTATTTAAGTCTCTCAAAATAATCTAAGTGAAGCATGAGAGATCAAAAGTTTCTATAAAACAAATTCACCACCGTGCTCTAAAAGATATAAGTGAAGCACTAGAGCAAAACTATAAAGCTCAAAAGATAAAAGTGAAGCACATAGAGTGTTCTAACAAATTCCAAATCATGTATGGCTCTCTCAAAAGGTGTGTACAACAAGGATGATTGTGACGCCCCCGATTTAATCCTACACTAATCATACACGCAAACGTGTACGATCAAGATCAGGGACTCACGGGAAGATAACACAACACAACTCTAAAACATAAAATAACTCATACAAGCATCATAATACAAGCCAGGGGCCTCGAGGACTCGAATACAAGTGCTCGATCATAGACGAGTCAGCGGAAGCAACAATATCTGAGTGAAGACATAAGTTAAACAAGTTTGCCTTAAGAAGGCTAGCACAATCTGGGATACAGATCGAAAGAGGCGCAGGCCTCCTGCCTGGGATCCTCCTAACTACTCCTGGTCGTCGTCAGCGGGCTGCACATAGTAGTAGGCACCTCCAGTGTAGTAGGAGTCGTCGTCGACGGTGGCGTCTGGATCCTGGACTCCAGCATCTGGTTGCGACAACCAGAAAGAAAGGAAAGTGGGAAAAGGGGGGAGAAAGCAACCGTGAGTACTCATCCAAAGTACTCGCAAGCAAGGAGCTACTCTACATATGCATGGGTATATGTGTAAAGGGCCATATCAATGGACTGAACTGCAGATTGCCAGAATAAGAGGGGGATAACTAATCATGTCGAAGACTACGCTTCTAGCAGCCTCCATCTTGCAGCATGTAGAAGAGAGTAGACTGAAGTCCTCCAAGTAGCATCGCATAGCATAATCCTACCCGGCAATCCCCTCCTCGTCGCCCTGTTAGAGAGCGATCACCGGGTTGTATCTGGCACTTGGAAGGGTGTGTTTTATTACGTATCTGGTTCTAGTTGTCATAAGGTCAAGGTACAACTCCAAGTCATCCTGTTACCGAAGATCACGGCTATTCGAATAGATAAACTTCCCTGCAGGGGTGCACCACATAACCCAACACGCTTGATCCCATTTGTCCAGACACACTTTTCTGGGTCACGCCCGGCCTCGGAAGATCAACACGTCGCAGCCCCACCTAGGCCAACAGAGAGGTCAGCACGCCGGTCTAAACCTAAGCGCACAGGGGTCTGGGCCCATCGCCCTTAGCACACCTGCACATTGCGTGGGCGGCCGGAAGCAGACCTAGCAACCTCCATTACAAAGGAAGTCACGTTACGCGGTCCAATCTGGCGCGCGCCGCTCAGTCGCTGACGTCACGAAGGCTTCGGCTGATACCACGACGTCGAGTGCCCATATCTTTTTCATGTAGTTGGTTAGTGCGTATAGACCAAATGGCCAGACTCAGATCAAATACCAAGATCTCGTTAAGCGTGTTCAGGATGTAACCGCGGACATAGACCAGGGCCAGGCCCACCTCTCACCTAGGCGGTCTCAACCTGCCCTGTCGCTCCGCCATAAAGATCCACACAGAGGGCCGTTGGGACAAAGGTCCTTTCAGCCCCAATCTGTGAATCACTCATGGTGCTCCACGAGCCGACCCGACTTTAGTCACCACATGTATCATGTATAAAGTATATAGTATATACCCGTGATCACCTCCCTAGTGATCACGGCCCGATAGTATAGCATGGCAGACGGACAAGAATGTAGGGCCACTGATGAAACACTAGCATCCTATACTAAGCATGTAGGATTGCAGGTAAAGGTAACAACAGTAGTAGCAAAGACAGGCTATGCATCAGGATAGGATTAACGAAAAATAGTAACATGCTACACTACTCTAATGCAAGCAGTATAGAGAAGAATAGGCGATATCTGGTGATCAAGGGGGGCTTGCCTGGTTGCTCTGGCAAGAAGGACGGGTCGTCAACACCATAGTTGAACTGGGGGTCACCGGCAGCCTCGGGGTCTACCGGAAAGAAGTAACGAAGGGGGAACACAATAAATAACAGAGCAATCAAAGCATCATAAAGCGTAACATGGCAATACGCGGTGCTAGAGGTGACCTAACGCAGTAGGAGGTGATACCGCGAAGGGGGAAAACGTCCGGGAAAGTATCCTCGGTGTTTTGCGTTTTCGGACAGATGAACCGGAAGGGGGAAGTTGTGTGTTAGCTATGCTAGAGATGTGTGGCGGACGAATAGGCTATGTATCCGGATTCGTCTCATCGTTCTGAGCAACTTTCATGTACAAAGTATTTCCATCCGATTTACGGATTGTTTATATATTCATTTTCAAAGTTTATTGCATTTTCTAGAATTAATTTAATTTGAAAAAAGAACAGATTATAATTTTGTCACCTAGTGCTATTAAAGCCATAGTGTATGACAGGTGGGGACAGTGAGGTTGGGTTGACCCGGTCAAATGTTGACTGGTTAACATATGAATAGTGTAAGTGGGTCCCACATGTAATAGGCTTAGACTAATTAATTAACCAACTAATCTAAACTAAATTAGTTTAGACCTAATTAAACTAGGCCGGCCACACACCTGCTGGCACAGCTTCGCCACACACAAAGCACACACACAACGCTAGGGAGTAACTCTATTCCTTTTAACACAAGATAGCATTTTGTGATTTTTGTAGGATTTAATCCATGCATTATCTGAAGTAGGTCCAATGGAAAAAAATGAGGCTTGTTACGTCTACTTTCCGATCATATAATTTTTACCCATGTTAGAACTTATCTTAGCGCTGTTTAGTGTCAGTTAAGAAGGCTAGCCATTGTAGAAATACAAAAGCTAGCTACTGCTACAGTAACTGGATGTTACTGTAGCCGTGTAGCATAGCAGCAGCATATTCTTGGGAGCAGCAAAGCTGCTGCGAAGCAAGCGGCATGGACACGGCCGCATGCTTTGGCGCAGGGAGGGACGGACGCAAGGCGTGGGCGGCCGCGGCGCGAGCAGTGGCTCGGGTTGAGCGCAGGCACGGCTCCGGCGGCAACTAGGGCAGACTGCAGCAACGCAGCGGCAGTACAAAGCAGCCAAGCAGCAGAGTAGCGCAAGGAGCAGCAGCAGGTAGCAAGCAACAGCTGCCGAGCAACAGTAGTGGCACAGCAGCAGGCACGCGGGCGCGGCCAAGGCCCGGCCGACGCACGGGCTGGGCGCGGATGTTCAGGGGCGCGACGGACGGGCGTGAGCGCGAGCTCGGGCAACGGCTGCTACGGCGATAGATCGACGTGAAAAAGAGGGGAATCGGCTCGGGGCTCACAGCGGGGGTCGGTGGCGAGGTCGAGGAGGTCGGGGAAGGTCGGGACGCGACGAATCCGCCGCCGAACAAGGTCGGCCGGGCTTGAGGACGACGTTCGTTGGCGATGAGCGGGGGCCTTCAGCTCGAACTTGCTCTCGCAGGTGAAGTGGACGACGGAGGCGCGTCTCCTGGAGACCTTGGAACGACGAACGCTGGCCGGTGGACACCGTGACGATGAAGAAGACGATGAGCGCGGTGACAGTAGCTCGGGCGCGAGGAAAACCGAGAGGGAGAGGGGCGAGAGCGGGGAGGGGAGGCGATCTAGGGTTCGGGGCGCCGCGGGGCAGGTCTTGTAGGCGTCGGGGAGCTGCCGGATGGCTGCCCCGTGGCCATCGGCGCCGTGGACGGACGCTCTGCGTCCACGGTGGCTGAACGGGTGTTGGGCTGGCCTTGCCAATTTGGCCTAGTGGCTGAGAGGAACAGGGGGGACCTTTTCTTTTCTATTTGGTTTTTCTTTTTAAAACTTATCGGTTTTCTTTTTTTAGTTTCATTTTATTTTTAGTTTTATAAAATATAACACCAGCCCCTAAATTAGTATTTAGTAAATAGGCCACTGCCATAATTTATTTGGTACATTAATTAAATAGTTGGCATTTGTTTATTTAATTAAAAGCATTTAATAAATGTTTTCATCTATTGTTTTATTTATTTTAAAGTATTCAAACATTTTATAATGGTGTAGTTTTTCTACGATAATTACCTATGCATTATTTGGCATTACACGAATATTTTGGTTTTAATATTTGAAAACTTTCACCGTTTGACTTTAATTGAAATTTAATTTTAATCTATCTTAAACTAACGCGAGTTTATTGACAGTAACCGAGGCGACGTGGCATCATTAGCAATGGTTCACTGTAGCTTAATTATCCGGGCGTCACAATTCTCCTCCACTACAAGAAATCTTGTCCCGAGATTTTAAGAGGTGGAGTAAGGGGGAACGGTCTGGTTACGAAATTCTAAGGAATCTTCTCGGTCTTGATTGCTCTTCTCGAAGAGGTCGATCCACTACATTGATGTCTTCATTTCTCTGCTCCAGGTCATCATGATGATGGCGTCTTCCTTTCTTCGAGAACTCCATCGTACTTACGAAAGAATAAGGGGGGGGGGTATTCCGGGGGAACGGACCTCTGCACGGTTGACTAACCGGTAGATAACATCAGCGAAGGTGGCGGAAAATAACTCTCGAATTGAACTTAAGAAGATATCGAGAGCAAAGTAAGAAGGTACCATAAGAAGTTTCAAGCGGATAGACAATCACCATTGCCTGAAACAGCGCATGAAAGGGGTTCAGAGCAACGAGAATTAGTTTTGTGTATGATACTAGAATTGACGATCTCTCGGAAGGTGGCTTGTGAATTACATACGAGGCCACGCGCGAGGAATAACTTTGGGAACAGGGGGTGTACAGGAGAGTCAGGTTTCGATCCTGTGGAACTGTGAGTTATGGGCCCACCATGTGGGTTAAAAGTAGGATGAGTGGTGAAATCTTGCACGGTTTTGATAGCAAGGCATGTCAGAGGGTGGCCTATCAGTTATGTCGGCAACAAAGTCGGTACCAAGGGCGAGGGACGAAGAGAACCATTTTCCTGCTCGTTGAAACAAGGCGGACCAATAGGCAAAGTTCTCATCCATCGGTGGTTACCGGAATGCCATCAACAAAAGCAACAAGGTCTTACCGACACGGTTGTACACCAAGGTGTTTACATAAGTAGGAGAATATTACTGCTTAGATCATATAGATCACCAGTAATGTTAAACAAAACAATGGAAAAGAGAAGGTGATCATCAGTTTAAACAGAACAATGGAAAGGACAATGTGTCTAAACACATATTTCAGGGGTATATCCTTCCCAAGGGAAGCAGAGCATGATATCCATGACATGATATAATGTAGAAAACCCTTTAGGTAAGGCGAGAAAATTTCATGACATTAACCATACAACAGTGTTTGGATAATAGAGCAAGAAACATTTAGCATTGGGCTTCAAATGTTCTTGTTGAAAATCAGAGTACCACAGACATGCTTCGAGATAGCATTGCATGGTCTTCAAGCAAATGTTGGACTTGGATACACAAAGGATTCATCAGGAACAACTTATATAATAAGTCTTACAATTTCCTCATGGAATAATGGTTAACCTTGCTAAAAAGGAAACTATAACAGCAGGTCCTCCGGCCAGGTGTGCTAGGCATGACATCACCTTACCAGGTCATATAAATACCAATATTATAACTCTTGGAAATATGTTCCAACCATCATATCTGACCGGGATTCAGATCTGATTGGTGTCAGGATACCTCAGACTCAGGATGCCTGAGATGAAAAGGTGCAACACAAATTGACGAGACGACATTGTAAGATTCTCGGGAAATGAACTTTGGAAGTGAGTTCCAAAACAAGAGTTCATCATTAAATCAAGGAGAGGGTGAGGAGGCTGACGGACTCGGCGACAATTCATTGAGATTTACTCAAAAGATGGATTTCCACAATTATGTGAACAAGGAGATAACATTTGTCATATCAAATATATAATGATGTATGCTCGAGGAAAACATACAAGATCAATCATTAGTTGAAAGGTGTGCCCGATGTATGACCTTAGGCAGCAAGATCAATGTTAGAGTGACGATTCAATAACCAACAGTCTAAGAACGAACTGTCGATCGTTAACTTCAAAGCAATAGGGTTGCTAGAAGTACATAACTCAAACAACATCGTTAGCATATTGGTATCCTGGTTAAAAACAACACAGGGACAAAGGAAGAATGGTGATGGTGCGAAGTATCATCATACCGAGAATTTATAAGAGGTGGAGCAATCCCCACAACATTCTCGACAGAAAAGACAGTAATACTTCAAGGCAGAACACAACACTAGCTGGAGAGCAAGTTGTATTCATAATGTGGACAAGTTCGCGATGAAAGGAAGTCAAGGGCGTTGTTGATGATAATAAAATCATCGAGGGCAAGGAGGGTATTTCTCATCATGAACACAGTTGACATCTCGAAAGAAGTCAAAGTGTTGAAGGTGATCCGACACATTTGCCGGGAGGTTTCAAGAGGATGCAATCAAACAACAACGACAACAAGCAAGGAAATGACGAAGTGGCAAGTTATAGGATCAATATATAAGATGCAAGCTCGGGACCAAAGTTGCCTTTCAAGACAAGCAACATGATGTTGAAAGCTCGACGTAAGTCGTGCTCACTGAAGAATTCGTGCACTAGAGAAGGATGAGGTAGCACAGTTAAAGATAACAAGACCAGGATGCAGCCGATAGTCTAGAAATGACCAGATTGAGTTTAGAATTTCCTAGTAAAAATACTAGGGGTATTTGATTTGTAGTGCGGAATAATTTCACTAGTCGGTGTCCTCGATTGACAATGAACCCAGAACCCGTAGAGTGATTACGACAAGGAAAGACATTACTTCAACAAAAGTTCATAAGTAGTTTATTGGCATGATATCCTCGAGATTCCAGGGGTAATACTCGAAGGTAGAACCTAATAGAGGTTGGGCAGGCGCATTGATCTATAGAAGACAAGTGCTTTAACTTTTCCGAGAAATGGATCAAAGAAGAACAATCATGGTCGGAACCACGATTGCAAAGGATCATTCCACAGATACCAGATGATATTTATCAAGGAAATAGTTATTATCACAAGAAGCTTCCATGATAGGATCTACATCGTGTCCATGGGCATTAACAGAAAGTTCAAGGTCGACTCCCACTTCTTCAACGTATAACCTTTCAATCACTTCTCGCTCTTATTAAAAATGAATTGATTGTGGAAACCTACCTGGTGAATTACCAGAGGAGTATGACCCATGAAAACTTTTGGGGTCACACAAATTAGGGAAGGTATATGTTCAACCCATCGGGGCATCTTAGAAACATATACTACAAGCTTCAATAGTAGATAACACAAGCTCAATAGTAGAGCATGGGTGACAAAACGAGATGATACAATTTACCGAAGGCATTATGTATCAGGGAAAGAACTTCTCGAGGTTTTGTATACGAAGGACACTGTCGGATGATATTTCAACAAAGGATCCGACGGTCCATAGCGAAGCTAATGTGAGTATCGGCACACAACCAGAGGAAGAAACAATGCGAAGGCATTGGATTATAGAAGCAACTGGATAATTCAAATCTCAATGCAAAGGAATTATGATTTCGAATTCAAGGGATCAGAACCAAACGCTCTGATTAAGGATGGATAAGTTGAATAGACTTAGGGGTACAATCGACGACAATTTAATTGGTTGAGAACCAACTCGTGTTCAAACTGATATTGAGCCGGAAGGATGAATTCTAGGATTCGACTGAGGAATGCGAGCATCCTTAACATATTGAATGAACAGACTTAAAATGATAAAGTCAAGGGATACCAATAGGATTACGAGACTTATGGGATTGACCATAAAGCAAGCAAGAATTTCAAGAGCAATAGGCTGCTCAGGATTTTCGGAAGATCGAATGGTATTTCGAAGTCTTTTGCGAAACACTTGATCAGTGGGATTGAGCGGATACTCGGTAAGTGCGAGGAATTATCCGTAGGGGGTATTCATGTGGCAAGAACTGCAAGGCAGTAGGCAGAAAGTATTCTCAGAACAATAGAGAGAATTTCAGGGTATCTTGTAATAACAAGTTCAACTGGGAATAAAAGTAAGAACGACAAGTGTATGTAATTATCCATATGGATATTTCGGTGGTAGGGGATTGCAAAAGCAACAAGCTCAAAGTCTCGAGAGAACATCGGAGAGTATCTTCGAAATCCTTCGGTGGACCAAGTAATCATCTGGAGTAAGGGGCTCTCCGGGTGGAAGTAGTTACGAGAACCTAGAGTCGGCGTTACTAAAATCATTTAACCCGAATAGAAGAGAGATCAGAATCCCAGAGTATAGATCGAGGATTAAAAGATCCTAATACCACCCAATGGCTATGTGGATCCGTAAGCCGCACAACCATGTTAGTAAAAACTTTTTCAATGACTAGACTCGACTTCGGCCAAGGAGTTGGAAAGGGGGATTCCTACAGGCAGTCGGCTCTGATACCAACTTGTGACGCCCCTGATTCAATCGTACACTAATCATACACGCAAACGTGTACGATCAAGATCAGGGACTCACGGGAAGATATCACAACACAACTCTAAAACATAAAATAAGTCATACAAGCATCATAATACAAGCCAGGGGCCTCGAGGGCTCGAATACAAGTGCTCGATCATAGACGAGTCAGCGGAAGCAACAATATCTGAGTACAGACATAAGTTAAACAAGTTTTCCTTAAGAAGGCTAGCACAAACTGGGATACAGATCGAAAGAGGTGCATGCCTCCTGCCTGGGATCCTCCTAACTACTCCTGGTCGTCGTCAGCGGGCTGCACGTAGTAGTAGGCACCTCCAGTGTAGTAGGAGTCGTCATCGACGGTGGCGTTTGGCTCTGGATTCCAAAGATCTGGTTGCGACAACCGTAAAGAAAGGAAAGGGGGGAAAGGGGAGAAAGCAACCGTGAGTACTCATCCAAAGTACTGCAAGCAAGGAGCTACACTACATATGCATGGGTATATGTGTAAAGGGCCATATCGGTGGACCGAATGCAGAATGCCAAAATAAGAGGGGATAACTAATCCGTCGTCAAGACTACGCTCGCAGCCTCCGCCTTGCAAAGATGTAGAAGAGAGTAGACTGAAGTCCTCCAAGTAGCATCGCATAGCATAATCCTACCCGGCAATCCCCTCCTCGTCGCCCTGTTAGAGAGTGATCACCGGGATGTATCTGGCACCTGGAAGGGTGTGTTTTAATAAGTATTCGGTTCTAGCTGTCATAAGGTCAAGGTACAACTCCAAGTCGTCCTGTTACTGAAGATCACGGCTATTCGAATAGATAAACTTCCCTGCAGGGGTGCACCACATAACCCAACACGCTTGATCCCATTTGGCCGGACACACTTTTCTTGGTGGCCTCGGAAGATCAACACGTCGCAGCCCCACCTAGACCAACAGAGAGGTCAGCATGCCGGTCTAAACCTAAGCGCACAAGGGTCTTGGGCCATCGCCCTTAGCACACCTGCACGTTGCGTGGGCGGCCGAAAGCAGACCTAGCAACCTCCATTACAAAGGAAGTCACGTTACGCGGTCCAATCTGGCACGCGCCGCTCAGTCGCTGACGTCACGAAGGCTTCGGCTGATACCACGACGTCAAGTGCCCATATCTTTCCCACGTAGTTGGTTAGTGCGTATAGACCAAATGGCCAGACTCAGATCAAATACCAAGATCTCGTTAAGCGTGTTAATGATGTAACCACGGACACCGACCAGGGCCAGGCCCACCTCTCACCTAGGCGGTCTCAACCTGCCCTGTCGCTCCGCCACAAAGATCCACACAGAGGGACGTTGGGACAAAGGTCCTTTCAGCCCCCAATCCGTGAATCAATCGCGGGTGCTCCACGAGCCGACCCGACTTTAGTCACCACATGTATCATGTATAAAGTATATAGTATATACCCGTGATCACCTCCCTAGTGATCACGGCCCGATAGTATAGCATGGCAGACGGACAAGAATGTAGGGCCACTGATGAAACACTAGCATCCTATACTAAGCATGTAGGATGCAGGTAAAGGTAACAACATGATAGTAGCAAGGACAGGCTATGCATCGTGATAGGATTAACGGAAAACAGTAACATGCTACACTACTCTAATGGAAGCAGTATAGAGAAGAATAGGCGATATCTGGTGATCAGGGGGGCTTGCCTGGTTGCTCTGGCAAGAAGTACGGGTCGTGAACACCATAGTCGAAGTGGGGGTCACCGGCAGCCTCGGGGTCTACAGGAAAGAAGTAACGAAGGGGGAACACAATAAATAACAGAGCAATCAAAGCATCACAAAGCGTAACATGGCAATACGCGGTGCTAGAGGTGACCTAACGCAGTAGGAGGTGATACCGGTGAAGGGGGAAAACGTCCGGGAAAGTATCCCTGGTGTTTTGCGTTTTCAGACAAATGAACCGGCGGGGGAAAGCTGCGTGTTCGCTATGCTAGGGGTGTGTGGCGGACGAATTGGCTATGTGCCGGATTCGTCTCATCATTCTGAGCAACTTTCATGTGCAAAGTATTTCCATCCGAGTTACAGATTATTTTATATTCATTTTCAAAGTTTATTGCATTTTCTAGAATTAATTTAATTTCAAAATAGAACAGATTATAATTTTGTCACCTAGTGCTATTATAGCCATAGTGTATGACAGGTGGGGACAGTGGGGTTGGGTTGACCCGGTCAAATGTTGACAGGTCAACATATGAATAGTGTAAGTGGGTCCCACATGTAATAGGCTTAGACTAATTAATTAACCAAATAATCTTAACTAAATTAGTTCAGACCTAATTAAACTAGGCCGGCCACACACTGCTGTGGCACAGCCCACGCGCACACAGCGCACACACACAACGCTAGGGAGTAACTCTATTCCTTTTAACACAAGATAGCATTTTGTGATTTTTGTAGGATTTAATCCATGCATTATCTGAAGCAGGTCCAATGGAACAAAATGAGGCTTGTTACGTCTATTTTCCCTTCATATAATTTTTACCCATGTTAGAACTTGTCTTAGCGCTGTTTAGTGGCAGTTAAGAAGGCTAGTCATTGTAGAAATACAAAAGTAAGCTACTGCTACAGTAACTGAATGTTACTGTAGCCGTGTAGCATAGCAGCAGACAGCGGCTGCGGGAGCACCAAAGCTGCAGCGAAACAAGCGACATGCACACGGCCGCGCATGCTGGGCGCAGGGAGGGACGGACGCGAGCAGTGGCACGGGTTGAGCGTGGCCACGGCTCCGGCGGCGACCAGAGCGGACTACAGCAACGCAGCGGCAGTACCAAGCAGCAGAGTAGCGCAAGGAGCAGCAGCAGGTAGCAAGCAACGGCAGCCGAGCAACAGTAGTGGCACAGCAGCAGGCACGCGGGCTGGGCGCGGATGTTCAGGGGCGCGACGGACAGGGGTGAGCGCGAGCTCGGGCAACGGCTGCTTCGGCGATAGATCGACGGGAAAAAGAGGGGAATCGGCCCGGGGCTCACAACGGGGGTCGGTGGCGAGGTCGAGGAGGCCGGGGAAGGTCAAGACGCAACGAATCCGCCGCCGAACAGGGCCGGCCGGGCTTGAGGATGACCTCCGTTGGCGACGAGCAGGGGCCTTCAGCTCAAACTTGCTCTCTCAGGTGAAGTGGACGACGGAGGCGCGTCTCCTAGAGACCTTGGAACGACGAACGCTGGCCGGTGGACACCGTGACGACGAAGAAGACGATGAGCGTGGTGACAGTAGCTCGGGCGCGAGGAAAACCGAGAGGGAGAGGGGCGAGAGCAGGGAGGGAGGCGATCTAGGGTTCGGGGCGCCGCGGGGCAGGTCTTGTAGGCGTCGGGGAGCTGCCGGATGGCTGCCCCGTGGCCATCGGCGCCGTGGACGGACGCTCTGCATCCACGGTGGCTGCATTTTTTTGAGGCAAACTCGCAAAGCTTTTTATTCATCCGTCACACAGTTTATAGGGACGAAGCAAAGATCTCCAGGGTGACCTAGCCAAACATGACGGCCGGTACCCAGAGTTAAAGCATGCTTTGCGAGCTTGTGGGCCTCAACATTTGAGGTTCTAAACTCATGCGAGAAAATGCAAGAAATAAAATTCCTAGACGACTGCTCTATCTCAAGCACCACTGCTCCATAACAAGATGATGAAGCACCCCTTGTAACTGCCTCGACTGCCGCCTTACAATCCGAAGCGACAGAGATCCTTGAGGCGTATAGATCATTGGCTAGTGCCGACGCTTCTCTTATTGCCAAAACCTCAAGAACCTCAGGATCTTCAATGTGCTTGAATTTAAGAGACGAAGCACCCTGAAAAGATCCTGATTCATCCCTGCACACGACCCCAACTACACCAAAGCCTCCGGATCTAGATGTCGCAGCATCGACATTGATCTTCAAGTGATCGCTATGAGGTTTGACCCAT
Source organism: Aegilops longissima (assembly GCA_021605205.1). Lineage (NCBI taxonomy): Eukaryota > Viridiplantae > Streptophyta > Magnoliopsida > Poales > Poaceae > Aegilops > Aegilops longissima. Next base: position 583,271,700 of record CM038677.1, on the reverse strand, counting down.
CCGGTTGGTTTCGGTGGCGCTGGATCCTTAACTCTGGTAGTGGGTTTTGCCGTGACTTGTATATCAGACAAGAATCTCTGCACGAAAGCATTTGTGGAAAATGGGGTCTGTAGGATTCCTTCGTGAATCACTTTTCGTCTGGCATACCAGATAGCCCACAACGTGACTATCATGGTGGTAAAATCTTGTGATGATAAAGAGCTACTCATAACAAACAGCCAGTCCTTTGCGTTTTCTTCTCCACTCAAGCGCATGTGCTGAACCAGCTCGTCATCAGATAATGCCCACACGCTCCTTGAGAGTGTACAATCCAGTAGTGCATGCCTCCAGCTGTCTTCTGCGCCACAGATTGCGCAGACTTGACTAGGCACCATCTTTCGGTGTTTTAAGAGATCGTAGGTGGGTAGTGAATGTTGTGCCAATCTCCAAGTAAAAACCTTCAACTTTGATGGAACCTGAAGACTCCAAACCGACGACCAGCCCCTCCTCTCTCCTGTCGAGTCAGACGTCGTCTCAGTACTTTCCATCCAGGCTTCTCTTCCTGATTTTATGATGTATATTAGTTTATATGCGGACCGTACTGAGAACAAACCTCGAGGATCTGCAGACCATGCCCAGAAGTCATCAACTTGTCTCGTGCAGATCGGTATCTTGAGGATATCTTCAGCATCAATCGGTAAGAAGACTTGGCGGACCAGCTCTTCCTTCCACATTGCCGATGTTTGGTCAATTAGCTCAGACACTCGCTGGGGTGGATTAAGTACAAGAGAAGTGATCGGTCTCGGCAAACCTGCACGTGGGATCCAGTTTTGACTCCAGATTTCTGTAGAAGTTCCATCGCCGATTCTGCGGATGATACCAAGTTTCATTATGTCCCGTCCATCTACTATGGCTCTCCATATTTGGGAGGGGTGTGACCCAAGTTCTGCCTCCAGGATTGACGAGTCTGGGAAGTAAATGGCTCGAAGTAGCCGGGCACTCAAGGACTGGGGATCCTGGAGAAGGCGCCAGGCCTGTCTTGACAGTAAGGCAAGGTTGAATAATTCCATGTCTTTGAAGCCCAGACCTCCAAGGTTCTTTGGTTGCAGAATAACATCCCACGAAACCCAACAAGGCATTCTCTTCCCTTGCTTACTCCCCCACCAAAACTGCCGAATAATTGTTGTGATGCTATCACAAACGCCCCTTGGTAGTCTAAAGCATGACATGGAGAAGACCGGGATCGCTTGTGCCACTTCTTTGATGAGAATTTCTTTGCCAGCCGAGGAAAGTAACGATAGGCTTGAGTGGGATTATTTACAAGCGATCATCCACGGTGGCTGCATGAACAGGGAGGAAGGGGATGAACGGGTGTTGGGCCGGCCTTGCCAATTTGGCCTAGTGGCTGAGAGGAACAGGGGGCCTTTTCTTTTCTATTTGGTTTTTCTTTTCAAAACTTATAGGTTTTTTCTTTTTTTAGTTTCATTTTATTTTTAGTTTTATAAAATATAACACTAGCCTCTAAATTAGTACGTATTTAGTAAATAGGCCACTGCCATAATTAATTTGGTACATTAATTAAATAGTTGGCATTTGTTTATTTAATTAAAAGCATTTAATAAATGTTTTCAGCTATTGTTTTATTTATTTTAAAGTATTCAAACATTTTATAAAGGTGTAGTTTTTCTACCATAATTACCTATGCATTATTTGGCATTTCACGAACATTTTAGTTTTAATATTTGAAAACTTTCACCGTTTGACTTTAATACAAATTTAATTTTAATCTGTCTTAAACTAACGCGAGTTTATCGACAGTAACCGAGGCGACGTGGCATCATTAGCAAAGGTTCACTGTAGCTTAATTATCCGGGCGTCACAATGATTGTGGTAAACTAAAAAGCAAAGACTCAAATCATACAAGACGCTCCAAGCAAAACACATATCATGTGGTGAATAAAAATATAGCTCCAAGTAAAGTTAACGATGGAAGTAGACGAAAAGGGGATGCCTTCCGGGGGCATCCCCAAGCTTTGACTTTTTGGTGTCCTTAGATTATCTTGGGGGTGCCATGGGCATCCCCAAGCTTAGGCTCTTTCCACTCCTTGTTCCATAATCCATCCAAAGATTTCACCCAAAACTTGAAAACTTCACAACACAAAACTCAACAGAAATCTCGTGAGCTCCGTTAGCGAAAGAAAACAAAATACCACTTCAAGGTACTGTAATGAACTCATTCTTTATTTATATTGGTGTTAAACCTAATGTATTCCAACTTCTCTATGGTTTATAAACTATTTAACTAGCCATAGACTCATCAAAATAAGCAAACAACACACGAAAAACAGAATCTGTAAAAAACAGAACAATCTGTAGTAATCTCTAACTAACGCAAACTTCTGGAACTCCAAAAATTCAGCAAAAATGGGACGACCTAGGAAATTTGTTTATTGATCAGAAGCAATTGGAATTACTATTTTATCGCATTCTGGTGATTTTTAACAATTGTTTTCGTGAAGAGAAAGTTTCTGGAAATTACAGCAAGATCAAATAACTATCATCCAAGAAGTTCCTATAGGTTTAACTTGGCACAAACACTAATTAAAACATAAAACCACATCTAAACATAAGTTATATGGATTATTCATTCGTAATACAAAAAGCAAAAATTAAAATAAAATTGGGTTGCCTCCCAACAAGCGCTATCGTGTAACGCCCTTAGCTAGGCATAGATAATTTTAATGATGCTCGCAAGAGAGACAAGAATTGAAGCACAAAGAGAGCATCATGAAACACATGACAAACACATCTAAGTCTAACATACTTCCTATGCATAGGCATCTTATAGGCAGACAAATCATAGCAAGCAAAAACTAGCATATGCAAGGAAGCGGAAAGAAACAATAGCAATCTCAACATAACGAGAGGTAATTTATTATCATGAAAATTTCTACGACCATATTTTCCTCTCTCATAATAGTTAAATGTGGGATCATAAGCAAATTCAAAAATATAGCTATCATATAAAATATTTTCAACATGATCCACATGCATGCAAAGTTGACACTCTTCCGAAATAGTGGGATTAACATTGACTAAAGTCATGACCTCTCCAAACCCACTTTTATCAAAAATTTCATAAGATTGAATATTGTCCAAATATGTGGGATCTAAAGTTGACACTCTTCCAAAACCACTTTCAATGTTATTGCAAAAATTATTATCAATCTCATATTCATCATGTGGCTTAAATAAAATTTCAAGATCAAAAGAAGAATCACCCCAATCATGATCATTGCAACAAGTAGTAGACATAGCAAAACTAGCATCCCCAAGCTTAGGATTATGCATATTATTACCACAATTGACATCAAGAGAATTTATAGTAAAATCATTGCAATCATGTTTTTCATTGAAGGAACTAACAATTATGGGTGCAATAGCAATGATCTCATGTTTAACATAAGGGACTATAGCAAATTCATCTTCATAAATATTGGCATCATGGCCACAAGAATAGCAAGCATCATGTTCATCAAGGGATATTTCAATCAAATCATCG
>CM038677.1:582887886-583268059 GCA_021605205.1 Aegilops longissima | reverse complement strand
CTCATATACCCAGTAAAACATCCGAGAGCACCATTTAAACCCTATTTCCACCGCCGCAACCTTCTGCATCGTGAGATCCCATCTTGGAGCCTTTTTCCAATTTCCACGGAGGGGGAATCGATCATGGAGGGCTTCTACATCAACACCATGGCCTCTTCGATGATGTGTGAGTAGTTTACCACTGACCTTCGGGTCTATAGTTATTAGCTAGATGGATTCTCTCTCTTTGGATCTCAATACAAAGTTCTCCTCGATCTTCTTGGAGATCTATTCGATGTAATTCTTTTTATGTGTGTTTGTAGAGATCCAATGAATTGTGGGTTTATGATCAAGATTATCTATGAACAATATTTGAATCTTCTCTGAATTCATTTATGCATGATTTAATTATCTTTGCAAGTCTCTTCAATTATCAGTTTGGTTTGGCCTACTAGATTAATCTTTCATGATGGGAGAAGTGCTTAGCTTTGGGTTCAATCTTATGTGTCCTTTCCTAGTGACAAGTAGGGCAGCAAGGCACGATTGTATTGTTGCCATCGAGGATAAAAAGATGGGGTTTATATCATATTGCTTGAGTTTATCCTCTACATCATGTCATCTTGCCTAATGCTACTCGTTTTATGAACTCAATACTCTAGATGCATGTTGGATAGCGGTCGATGTGTGGAGTAATAGTAGTAGATGCAGAATCGCTTCGGTCTACTTGTCGCGACGTGATGCCTATATACATGATCATGCCTAGATATTCTCATAATTATGCGCTTTTCTATCAATTGCTCGACAAGAATTGCTCACCCACCGTAAATTATGCTATCTTGAGAGAAGCCACTAGTGAAACCTATGGCCCTCCTGGTCTATCTTCCATCATATTGCTTTCCTATCAATTTACTATTTCCTCTATCTTTTATTTTGCAATCTTTACTTTCCAATCTATACAACAAAAGTACCAAAATATTTATCTTATTATCTCTATCGATCTCACTTTTGCAAGTGGTCGTGAAGGGATTGACAACCCCATTATCGCGCTGGTTGCAAGGTTCTTATTTGTTTGTGTAGGTACGAGGCGATTTTGCGCGTAACCTCCCACCGGATTGGTACCTTGGTTCTCAAAACTAAGGGAAATACTTATGCTACTTTGCTGCATCACCCTTTCCTCTTCAAGGGAAAACCAACGATGCTCAAGAGGTAGCAATCAGTGGATGGATTCGAGCTGCTGTATGCGGAGATGACTTGCGATTTAACAACGGTAGCACAGTTGAAACTTGTGCCCACCTCGGCGGACTGCCCGCCAACAAAGAACTTGTTGGTCTTGGCGACTGCTGGTGCTTCCCAACATCGATCTAGCTTCTGATCACCGTATTTTGAAGGAAATAGCATCAACAGCCACGAAGTTGATGCTCGGGACTTGTAATGCGCCCAATCGACTCCATCGAAAGCCGACGGTCTCAACGATGTGTTGATTTGACAGTTTGGTGGTACCGCTAGACGCTACACACAACTTGCCGAGAAAAGTTGATCAGATCCACCCGACACACAAAGGACGCACGGATTAAATTCCTGCCTCGGCGGATTTCACAACGACGATGATGGGCAAAACTATAACCCTAACTTTTCCTCCTCGCCTATGAGTTGCTGCAGATGTCCGATGAACTTTGTCGGCTCTTTTTCATCTCAAGAATTGTGAACTCCTCGATCCTCGAGAGATCCTCCAAGAACTCAACACCACTGCGGCGCGAGCCCCACTGGGCGCCAACAAATATGGAATTGTCACATCGATGTCCTAGTGTGAAGACTTAGTCGGAGGCCAAGGCATCTATGTGGTAGCTTGAACGGGCTGGTCGGAATCGAGAGACGGAAGCGGAATAACACATAGGACAAGGGTTTAGACAGCTTCAGCCCCGGAAACATCATCCGCTAATAGCCCTACATGCCGCTTATGGCTAAGTCTCATTATGCTCATGAGGGAGTCACCGTAAGCCGGCCCCTTTAGTTGTCTTAGAGATTATTTTATGTCCTTCTTGGGGTGCCCTTCCTCTGCCGGTGTCAAACCGCGGATCTCGGTAGGGGGTCCCGAATCGCAGCGCCTAGGCGATGGTAACAGGAGACGAGGGACACGATGTTTTATCCGTGTTCGCCCTCTTGATGGAGGTAAAACCCACGCCCCGCTTGATTGATATTGATATTGTGGATGTTTACAAGAGTGGATCTACCACGAGATCAAGGAGGCTAAACCCTAGAAGCTAGCCTATGGTATGATTGTAAGGGTTGTTGTGTCCACGGACTAGAGCCATCCGGTTTATATAGACACCGGAGAGGGCTAGGGTTACATAGAGTCGGTTACAATGGTAGGAGATCTACATATCCAGACGCCAAGCTTGCCTTCCACGCCAAGGAAAGTCCCATCCTGACACGGGCTAAGTCTTCAATCTTGTATCTTCATATTCTTGGAGTCCGGTCGATGATGATAGTCCGCCGATGATAGTCCGCCGATGTCGGTAGTCCGCCATCCCGACACCCCTAATCCGGGACTCCTCACCCTCCTTATATATGTTGAAGGGCGGTTACATGACTAGTCCTAGTAGGATTAGGATTACTCTATTACAAGTGGAGTCCTAGTCTTGCTTCCTTTGTAGGAGAATATTCCTTATGCTTACTCTTAAGCCGCCCCACCATAACATGAGCCGCCTTCCGGGCCTTGGGCCTAGTCTCTATCTCGACCCACCTGTCGGGCCGTCCGTGAGTCGCCAGCTCGTGAGTCGCAGCACAGTGAGCCGCTGCACTCAGAAGTCACCAATCCTCCGGCGGGTTACCAATGAAACGCTAAGTCCCACCGGTCATACCGCAGGTATATCCTCAAATTAGCCCCCACTTTAATTTGATATATCCATGTTAAATCGATCCCGCAAAATAACTCAAGAACAGATTTGACAAAGTTGTGCTCCGGTTAAATATTCTTGTAAGTCGACACCGATCATCCTTAAGTCCTTGTCATTTCCTTCTAGAAAATCCGGTCAATAGACCAGCTTCCTACCAATTTGTCGACGCTGGTTTCTCGTAAATATTGTGAAGAATAATTCATTTGACTCAGCTTCCAATGCTCTAGCTTGACAAAATATTGCTCCTTAAATACTCATCTGATTTTCAGCCGCTTAAAGATGTAAAACTTGCCAATTTATGATTACCAAAATTGTCGGGTTATAAATGATGATGCCGAGTCATAATTGTAGCCGACGTCCGGTCATAATTATTGGTGACGCCGGTCGATTGCTGCGCATAACCGGTCAATCTGGTTTACTCAAACCGAGAATTTGAAGATATTTCTCCCTTATATCCATATTACTCGTAGCCCCAAGTCTTGAGCGTAACAAAGTGATGACTTAAGACTTGCTTCAATATAAATGTTGCAAACTTGAAGAAATCCAGTTGTTCATCTCAATCACTAGTCAAAACTTCATACTCCACATATGTAGCCCCAAGTGTCGGGTTGTCATGCTTGCAAAGAACCTCGACTTGTAATTGCCTTATACTCATGAAATCTTCAACCAGTGTAGCCCCCAAGGGCCGGGTCATTATGCAATAATGAGCATGTACTTTGTAAATATGATCATATAAACCATGGGGCTCGAACCCACGTCCACAAGGTTAAGAACTTTTCTACTCTACCAACTGAGTAGCGGACCTTTCAATATAATGGATTAAGGCTTGTGTACCTTGAATTTTTGACAGGAGTAATTGGTAGTCCCCAAGGGCCGGCTCATTACAATGTGATGAGCCGGTCTTCAATACGTTGAGCAAAAAATGACTTTGCATTAGCCCCCAAGTGCCATGGTGCATGCTGGCAGTGATATGGGACTTGCATATTTGATGTAATATCAACTTGAATAATGTAGCCCCCAAGTGTCGGGTCGTAAGCCTGCAACGACTCGACTATTCCTTCCGCTGTAGAATAAATCATATCCATTGATAAAATAATAGCCATTGCGCTAAAGCTTACTTTTGAAAACCTCAATCATAATATTGGTCATTGATAACCATAATAAAAATCCAGCCATGTTGGCTATTCAAGATTTGAATAATATAATCTGTATGAAAACTCAATCATTTAATATTATCACTACAAAAAAGACACATCCGTGACATTTTGGGTCAATAATTTTTTTTTTCTGTCATACATATGACACTTCTATGACGATAATTGTGACAAAACCCAGATCATTATAGATGTGGTTGGCTCCTACTTCTATGACAAAAATCATGACAAGAATGGATTTTTCGTCCCGGGCGGGCCGAGACGCAGCTGCATGACATTCTTTGGGTCGCCCATGATGGAAAAACCGTGGTAGAAGCGAGGGGAGGAAAATTTCGGGAGTTCCCGGTTACGGTGGGAGGTCGGGGCCGAGCGATGCGCTGCTTTCTCAGACACGCAGGAGGCGTTGGTTTCTAACTAAACCCGAAGCGAGGCGTTGGCTCTAATCAACTCCGAAGCGACAGTAATCGCAGCTACGTGTTATCGAACCCGAGCGATCGATCGATGGATGTTAATCAACTGACGAGTGATTTCTTCGCCATCGCTGCTAATCAAGCCGATCGATTGATGAACAAAGGAGCACTCCGGGGTTGATGAATAGGAGCAAGGGCGCTGTTCTCCGGATGAACAGACCCCGTGGTGTGGAGGGCTAGATGAACAGAGACGGTGGAGGGGTGGCCGTGGAGGGGTGGTTGAACAGACCCCGTGGTGTGGAGGGCTGGATGAACAGAGACGGTGGAGGGGTGCCCGTGGAGGGGTGGTTGAACAGAGTCGGTGGAGAAGCGCGGTGGAGGCTGGATGAACAGAGCCCGTGGAGGCTGGAGGAGGTCGACGTAGCCCGTGGAGGCTGGAGGAGGTCGACGGTGGAGATGAACAGATCCCGTGGAGTCCTGCTTGCGGCACGCCACACCCCTTCCAATGAACAGACCCTGCCGACCACCGAAGCGCCCAACACAAGTCCGTTTGTCCGCTTTTGCGGTACGCCACACCCTCCACCCACGCTTTCGACCGTAGGAGGTCCGTTTCGTCTGCTTTTGCGGTACGCCACACCCTTCCCGATCAACAGACCCCTGCTTGACCGTAGGAGGTCCGCTTCTCCGCTTTTTGCAGACGCCACACCCTCCCGATCAACAGGACCCGCCCAACGTAGGAGGTCCGCTTCTCCGCCAGCGGTACGCCAGCCTCGCTTCCATCGCCTGTTCCGCCCAAGCCGGTTGGCTCCCACGCTGCCTGCTGCTTCCCGGCGAACACGACGCATTCCGCTGTTCTCTCGGCGAACACGACGCATTCCGCTGCTCTCCCATGAACACGACGACGATGTCAAGCTCCGCTCGACCCAGCCATGTACACGAGCCCTCGGCCGCACGACGCGCGCGCAGTAGGCGTTCTAGACCTCGCCTGCGGTGTACGACGCGGGTCAGATTTTCTTTCTTGCACCTCGCCGATGTACGACGCAGTACATGCTACGCGGCGCTTCTACTATGACACGCGCGCCGCTTCTACCAACGATCAAGATGTACGCACACATTCGCACCAGAATGACAATGCTACGACGCTTCACCTGTGTGAGTCCCGACCGCCGTGCACTTCCTTGCTCGCGAAGATGTAGCTGGTGGGTCCCAGCAATGTGGGGGCTAATTGTTTTTTTGCCCTGACGCACTTCCTTGCGTATAAGATGTAGCCTAGTGGGTCCCAGCAATGTGGGGAAACGTTTTTTGTGAAATATGGTGGCCTGTCCGTGGGTCCCCTCTGTCGTGGAGGAATAATTATTTGCGCTGTAATAAGGAGGCACTTCCTTGTCGGCGTCAGGACCCACTGCCCCTCTCCACGCATACCCACGTCCGATGGAAGCCATTCCTGACCATGTTGACCACGCCGCACCGAGAGCACCTGTGGTGGTGGACGACGGTGAGGCCTAGGAAGGGGACGACGGAGCCGGGAAGACGCGGGCAAGGATGCCCACGCCAGAGGAGTACGAGGGTTCACCGTTCGTCATGCGGTGTGAGGCTGCCGCCGCCAATAACAGGGGTGTGGGTGAGTAGAGGGATGGCCCGCCAGCGTGAGAGTAGTAGAGGCGGTCAGGCCTCCGTCAGATCACAGCCGGCCACGGGAGGCAGGAGCAGGAGGCACGACCGGCGCTGGTTTGGGCGGCCGGAGCAAGAAGACCAGAGGTTGAAGAAGCACTACGGTCATTGGATGGACATCGACGGTCACCGGAGCTAGAATCGCATATTGACTAAGTTGATAAAGCCCTCCATCCCCTCAACTTAGTAGGCCCACAAGTCAGCTCGCCACTATACCGGGTCCCAGCCTAACAAGGGAGTATTCATTTTTTTGTGCGTAATAAGGAGGCACTTCCGTGCTTGCTAAGATATAGCTGGTGGGTCCGAGCTGTCGCCGACGGTAACGTTTTTTTTGAAATACAAAGGCCCTTTCGTGGGTCCCTGATGTCGTGGAGGAATCATTATTTTGCTGTAATAAGGAGGCATTTCCTTGCATGCGGCCGTGGACTCCAGTGGCGGCCTCTCCACGCATACCCACTTCAGATGCATGTCGGTCGTTGACCATGTTGACCAGGCCGCGCCGAGAGCACCGTAGGTGGACGACGGTGAGGCCTAGGAAGGAATGAAACGGAGGTAGGGAAGACTCGCAGCTTGTTTCCACGCGGAGGGGAGTACGACAGACGAGGGTTTACTGGTTCGTCTCGCCGTCGCCGGAGAATAACAAAGACGTGTGGGTAAGTAGAGGGATGGCTAGGCCAGAACGGAGTACGGTGGGCGGTGAGACTGCTGGCAAGACACAGCCGACCATGGGAGGAGGGAGCAGCAGTCGCCGGGCGCTTGTTTGAGCGGCCGAGCAGAAGAGCAGAGATTGAAGAAGACGACGGCCGTTGGATGGACATCCAACAACAACGCTAAAGGCCAACCTTTTTTAGGAAAGCCTCAAATCTGTGGAGAACAACATACAGCCCATCTGCCATTATTTCTAATAATTTACAACCCATTTGCTAATTCTAAGGTTTTTAGCCCATATTCTTTTGTTAGCATTACAGCCCATATTGTGGCCACGGTTAAAAAATTATATGAAATTTTGCATATTTCGGTGCGGTCCGAACTGTTTTTAATCCTGAAATTTCGACTCACATTCATACTGATTTAAAAAAAATATCAATATAAAATCCAACAAATTCTCCACGCATAAAAATTAATGTAATTTAAAATCTCGAAATGAAAAAAAGATATTTGAAACTAATTGCCGGTTTGATGTGTTTTAAAAATGTACAGCCCATTTCTCATTCGATAGGCCATTTTCTTGACCAGCCGAATGAAGCTCTCCTCGCCTTGAAAGATTTGCAGCCCAACAGCCCGATAAAGCGATTTACTTGGCAAATCACAAAAACTGGATGTGGTCGTGGACCCACCGCCCACCTCTCCGTCGATAGTACTCTTCCGATGGAAGTCGGTCGCTCACCACATTTGCCGAGAGCACCAAGGCGGTGGACGACGGCGAGGCCTAGGAAGGGGACGACGCGGAGCCGGGGAAGACGTGGCAGTGGATGCCCACGCGGAGAGGAGTACGAGGGTTCATCGTTCGGCTGCAGCGTGAGGCTGCCGCTGCTGCAGAATAACAGGGGGGTGGGTGAGTAGAGGATACCCGGGCCAGGGTGGGAGTAGTAGGGCGGTGAGGCCTCCATGCATCACAGCCTGGCCACGAGAGGCAGGAGCACGCGGCACGACCAGCTGCTTTGTAGCGGCCGAGCAAGAAGACCAGAGGTTGAAGAAGCACTATGGTCGTTGGATGGACATCGACGGTCACCGGAGCTATAATCGCTCATATTGACTAATTGACAAAGCCCTCCGCCCTCGCCAACTTAGTAGGCCCATTAAGTCAGCCACCCACTATGGTGGGTCCCAGCTGGGTGGGGTATTCATTTTTGGTGCGTAATAAGGAGGCATTTCTTGCGTATAAGATATAGCTGGTGCGTCCGACCTGTCGCCGGGGAACGTTTTTTCATTTAAATCTGAAGCCCTTCCCACGCATAAAGGCACGAGAGTGTGTAATAAGGAGGAACTTTCCTTGCGTGCGACCATGGACCTCATGGGTCCCAGCCACAAGCTCTCCACGATAGTCCTCTTCCGATGACTCTCAGATGTTGACCACGCCGCCGAGCGCACCGAGGCAAAGGGACTACAGTGAGGCCCCGCATCGGAATGACCCGAGATGGGGAAGACGCGGCAAAGGAGTCGCAGACGGAGAGGAGGGAAACTTGACTGGTTGGTGCGGGGTGGGCCTACACTCGGCAGGGGAATAACAGAGGTGCGGAGGGAGGGATGGCTCGCCATCGGCGGGTAGCGTTACCGAGGAGCGCAAAACAACGCTACGGACGCCAAGGGTGGAGCAAAGCGGTTCCGCAGCGCTGGGCCAAGAAGACGAGAGATTGAAGAAGAATGTCGGCCGTTGGATGTAAACCAACGCCTTCTTAGGCTTCACCCATCGCCCACATGTCGGCCACCCATTTGTTTTTAGTCCATTTGGTGGCTGGGTGAAACAATGATGTAGCATCTATGCAGCCCGCTTAAATCCCAGCTTGCATTTTTCTCAAACCATGGACTTGCTGGGCTGGGTGAAAATATCATGTTGGGCTAGACGGAGAAATGTTATAAAATATAAGCACATGATTGCACGTCAAGAAAATCTTTGCAAGCTTATGTACGCAATCACTAGGAGTTAACTTGGCAAGTTATATATAAAAAATTATTATTGGAGTATTATTTCGTAAGAACTTTCAACTTACGAAATAAAATATCATTTTAATTTGATGAGTTAATAGTACGTGGGGTGTTATTATTTTTTAGGCTAGACGTGGGATAGTTGAGTTGGTTCTAGGGGAAAGTACTGGGAGAAAACTTAGTTTACATCGAAAAAGAAAGTGGGAGAAAATTCAGAGACCTGTTGGGTCCACCTGAGGAGAGGAATATGTTGGGAGGAAGGAGATTCAAAGCACGGCAGCCGAGTGAACTAGTTTTTTTACGGACAAGTGAACTAGTTTACATACATAAGCAAATAGCCACTAAAAAAGCAATCAGGTTAATGGGTTCTTGAAAGAAATATTTCGAACAAAACAGATAATTACGACACATAGGCTAGTGCATGAAACACTCAGATGATAAAGGTGCTTATAAACAGATAAAGTACAACATCTAGACCTTCCCGCACGCTTGATCATGACGCTATGCGCTGTCTCATGTACTCGCCGGTTACGGGAAGTAGACACTGCGTGTTCAAGATCTGCATGTACATGTCGAAGATGCGATGCGCCCTGGCCGCAGAGGTTATGTAGGCTAGATTCAGAGGTACCTCCCACGATTCAGGTCGCCTTCTTTCATGTTGGCGTATGGGTCGGTGATGGTCTCAGCGAGGTCAACCACGGAGTCCTTCTCCTACCCGTTGTCGATGATCTTGTATTGCTTCGGATGTCGACAAGCTTGTTGCACCGTATGGCCGAAGTCGTCTCGTTCTTCCTTCTCCACCATAGAGAAGGTGCATCGGCGCGCTGCCGATGAAACGGGCGAATGCTCCGTAACCTGGTGCAGCCATAGGACTGAGGCGAGGCGAGCTTCACCGAGTCCGTATCGCTGGTGTACATCACATTCAACTTGGTGCAGCCATAGGATGAATGGCGATCTCAAAGGGGAACTCCTTGTCAAGTCCATATCCAAGCAGCTCACCCTCGATCGCCATTGAGTCTCTTCGAGTGAACGAGTGTGTAGGCGTAGGGATGGCAATGGGTACCCATTACCCGTGTACCCTGTGGGCAAAAACCCTATTAGGCAAGGGTATAGGTTAGAAAAATACCCATGGGTACACAAATAGAAAAATTTAAAACCCATTAGTAGATGGTACGGTATGGTTTAGTATAACCCATACCCGTGTACCCATGGACCCACATATAATTTCATTAATAAGCAATTAATATTATTTATCAACATATTAAATGATTTTTACATAAATACCTCGTGTAGCCCGCAGCCACAACGAAGCCACAAGCCCACAATCGAATCTGATATGTGATACGATCTAGGTGATTGATTCTAAAAAGACGATCTAGGTGATTGATTGATGTCCGAATTGCCTCCTTCCTTATATGGCTATATCAAGCATGATTGACATCCAGAATTACTCGCAGGCTCGTGATCAGCCAGATCACATCTTCTCCGCCTACCACCGCTTAGCGCCCGGGCTCCGGCCGCTTGCTGCCTCGCACCACCACCCCTGCTCATGTCGCATGGACGGAAACCGTGAGGTGGAGCTGCAGCTCGGCGACCACCACGGCTAGGAGTATGGCACGCCTACCTCGAGCGCAAGCTCAATCCTATTGTCGATGGTGCCTTCCACCTCCGCGCCAGAAGGAATCAACTCCCGGCCGATGCTGTGGTTCGCCACCTCGTGCTCGGGTCCAAGGAGTAGCACTCACACAAAGACTACGCCCGAGACATCCGTGAAGCAGCGACGCCCTAGCATGCTTAGCAATGGTTGATCTGCCGATGCCGCCAAGCACAAGAAAACACGAGCAAGGCTATTTTGGCTAGGTGAGTTTTGATTTTTTTTATGATTTTATGATAACGAGCACGGATCTTACAATTTGAATATATTTGTTAAAACTACAGGCACGCCTAGCTCGGCACGCAAGTTTACCAATTAAGTATGAAATATTTTGTTTCCAATAGCAATTATTTCTGTATGTATGTTCTGTGGATATATTCATGTACATCAAGACACATTACCCTTAATTTCTGCATAGAGATGCATGATATACATGTAAGTATGAAATTTTGTGTTATGATGATTGAGTACAAATATTTTATTTTCACAAAAATATGTTTTCCATATATAGATGATGTGATCTATTCATGTACGTGAACACTGAATTTTGCAAAGGATACAAGCACCAACATCAAGTAGATGTTCATTTTGAATCGGTCGATGATACATCTGCCCTAACAAGCACCAACATCAAATAGATGTTCATTTTGAATCGGTCGATGATACATCTGCCTCAATGTACGAAGATGAAGGCCGTGTTGTTATTACAAGTTGTTGTTTATGATTATGTAGTGCTCCAATTGATGTGTTGCAAATCTAGGTAATTTTACCCATGAGTACCCATTTACCCTGTCGGGTGATGGGTATGGGAAAAATTTGTACCCGTCGACGGGTATGGGTACAGGTGATGGGTAAAGTTTGGAGTGACGGGCAAGGGTATAGGGTGGCTCCACCCGTACCCAAACCCGGCGGGTGCCATCTCTATGTAGGCGGCGGCAGCAGTTTGTTTTTCAGCTCTTGGGAACCGGATTCAACAAGAAGCTGAGTGTGTACAAAGCGACAACAAGCATTACCCTCCTCTTCCGCTGCACGCCCGCAGAAGATGCACCTCGCGCATTCAAACGCCCATTAAGAAACCTACTCCGCCACACGTTCATGAGCGGTCTGTATTGGTACTGTAATAACAGGAGTTAGTGGTCACTTTACTTAAATTTAATTAGCTTTAGTAGAAATTTATACTTAAAACAAGCAATGCATTCGCCGTTCTATCAAGGCCACAGATCAACATGCACAACAATTAGAATTATTATTCTCGTGACGCATTAACGATCAGCACATTTGTCGCACTTTCACAAAGATAATACTACCAAGTTTGAACTGTTTGTTATGGTTGTTATCCTCTGCATCATCATGCCGTGTTTCCCAGCTTGCAAGATTCAGAACCAACAAATAAGATCCAAATAATAAGTACAACAAAGATGCCTATACATCTTATTGATTCCCAGCTTGCAAGATTCACAACCAACAAATAAGATCCAAATAATAAGTACAACAAAGATGCCTACACATCTCATTGATTCCCAGCTAGCAAGATTCAGAACCAACAAATAAGATTCAAATAATAACTACAACAAAGATGCCTACACATCTCACTAATTCCCAGCTTGAAAGATTCGTAACCAACCCATTAGAGCCTTTTGATAAAGTGAATATCGGGATTAAATCCATCTTGGCTAGCCATGTCATACAATCAAGAACTTGGCTAATGCTCTTGACCGTCACAACATCTCAGAAGTTGAGTATTCCTGTTTGCACAAAGATGTTTGCAAAGACAAACAAGGAGATAGGAGAGCATGATTTCACTTTAATAGCGGCCTCCTTGAACTCAACCTCCAGCTCTACTTGGATGAGGTCTGCACTCGAGTTCCATGATTCAATTCAGCGCTTTTTTCTCATAGTTCAATTAAATGAAGTAAAGATTGCATCATTCACTAGCAAGAAGTACTTGCTCTTGTGAGCTGGCAGGTTCTTCTTTAGTAGTTGCACTAAAATTGAGGAACATTAAGGTTGGTTGTCCGGCTCATGTAAGGTGCAACTATAATTTTCTTATCCTTTGTGCAATTCCACTAAAATAAAGTGTCATTGTGGTGACAAAGGATGGCTCCATCTTGCAAAGGCTAATAAAATGTTGCACGAGATTACCAAAGAGAACTTGACGAAGATTTTGAAACTCCAATCACCATTTTGTGCAGTTTCGCCAAAATTGAGAGATGTTGCCCACGTGACATTTTAGTTGAACCGCACAAGACACTCATTCCAAAAAAGTGTTTTGTGCAGTTCACCAAAAGGTCAAAATAGCAACAAGGTGAAATGGATATCCCTATCCGCACAAAATGATAGAAAGTAAACATTGTCTGGTCAATAAGAATATACGAAACATATACAAAATGAAAAGAAGCATATTAATTATGTTCATGGCAATCACGCAAGGACAAGAGAAATTTTAAAACGTCAAGAATGCTTCATGTTACCGTAGCATTACGATCAACAATGAGATTCCTCAAATATGGGATTACTTTAATGGTGGCATTGCTTGTTTACTGCATACAAGAAATCAACAGCAGCTAAAGAGTTGGTTTAAGGGCATGGGACCGTGGGGACACCAGGACACTCAAAGCGTAAAGGAGCAACTTACTTATCATACTGGGAAAACATCAGAGTGCTATTTGTGACACAGCTTTAATTGCATCTTATCATTGGAGGCATTAGATTAACAATAACACTGTTAGACATGTCCCTAAGGTAACAGCAGTGATCGCTTCATTTTACATGCGCCTTACATTAACAACAAGAAAAGGTTGGTATAAGGACATGTGACAAAGGACGATCAAGATAATGTACCTACAAGGAGGCATAAAGTGGTGATGCCGAGCTTGTTCACGCTATGTGAGGGCAGCAAACCTAATCCTCGAGACCTTGTACTATGTGAGGGCAGAAAATCTAATCTCGAGACCTTTACTATGTGAGGGCAGCAAATCTTATCCCGAGACCTTTTACTATGTGAGGGCAGCAAATCTAACTCGAGACCTTTACTATGTGAGGGCAGCAAATCTAATCCTCGAGACCTTTTACTATGTGAGGGCAGCAAATCTAATCCTCGAGACCTTTTACTATGTGAGGGCAGCAAATCTAATCCTCGAGACCTTTTACTATGTGATGGCAGCAAATCTAATCCTCGACATACTCTGCTGACTTGTCCACCACCGCCACTTTCTATCCTTTTTCAACCAATAATAGATCTGTTCCTTATCCAGTTTGTTGTGCTGTTTTCTCATTATTTCCTTTTCAACCAAGAGATCGGTTGGGTATCCGGTCTCTACTACTTTCACCATATTATTTCCTCTTTGAATCAAGTCCTAGATTCATGCTACAACTTTCCCCTTTCTTTGTTGTTTGAACAAAGCCCTAGATTCAATGCATGAAGTAGCTTTACCTCTAATAATACTAAAAATTAGGTGGCTTTGGAAGAGCTGATGGGAGTAGAAAAGATGCACATGAAGACACGTGGGGAGCTGGGCAGTAGAGCAAGGCCGCTTCAAGAACTTATACCGAGGGTCGCCGGATGTTGGCGGCGGCAGTCGGATTCATGGACAATACGGCAGGGAGGAAGAAGGGTCGAGGACCTCCCGAGCCGACGCCGTGGTTTCGGAGAGAACAGCACGGGCAGAGGATCGGCCCCCCGCAGCTGTGGGTTTCTCCTCGGTGGCGATGACCGCGTGAACGATGCACCTTTTAGTCCTTTCACACACGCCGCCAAGGATCCGCCGGATCTGTGACCAGCGGTGAGCAGAGAGAAAATGTCGCTACCGCTGTCTTGTTTATATCTCGAAATGATGAGAGAATGAAGAGAGCAACCCTAGTAAAGCAAGCGCCAGGCCCTCAAGGCCCATATATAGTGGAGTGATTATCTTTTTCTCTCCACAACAAGCGCTTTCAATTTGTGTACGTGGCATTAAAGAAAAGAAACTCTCTATTTAAGGTTCACTTGTGCTCCCGCCTCCATTCATTGAACAACCCCACGGTGAATAAACATACAAGAAGTCTTGTATTTATATAGAATGAACAAGCTCAAACTATTTCGCGTAGTTAAAAGTTAAGGGCGGGCTTTACCCGGCAAGAAGACGGCGATTTTGGTAGGCGGTTTGACAGAGAGGCGAGGAGGGTGAGCGAGTGGGGCTGTGCTATTTGACGGCGACATCGCTGGAAAGACTTGTGATATGACCACTCACTATAGTCATGAATTATCGGCGCCCGACCGGGTGATGCCCCTTCCGCTCAGCGCCTAATCTGGTGCATGACACGCCGATCCGGATCTGGCTCTCCCACATGTCGGAGTAGTAAGAAGGAGCAAAGAATGATGCGGTATATACTAGTATTATACTACTCCTCCGTTCCTAAATATAAAGTCTTTGGAGAGATTTCACTATGGACCACATGCGAGAAAAATGAGTGAATCTACACATAAAATGCATCTATATACATCCGTATGTGGTCCACAAAGTGAAATATCTACGAAGACTTATATTTAGGAATGGAGGAGTACTACTCAGTCTGAGGAGTGCGAACCACGGCATCCCAAAGGAACCAGAAGGCGAACCACGGTAGCCCAAAGGAACCAGCAAGAGAAAACAATGTGGTGATATGGCCATAAAAACAATGTGCTACGGTCCACATTGTAGCATGTACAAGAAGACTCCTCTTTGTTTGGATCCCGAGTTAGAGCTAGTTTGGGTTGAAATAGCCTCAAATTATCGAAACAAGATGGGTTAGTTTGAGCTAGTTTTCTAACCCACTAAAAAATCTAGCTTGGTGGAGAGGTTCTAATTGGGTTAGTTATCCTCAGCCCACTAAAAGAGAACTAAAAGATCTCACTTGCCCGCACTGCATCGCTCCCCCCCCTCTCGCACGACTTCTCTCTGTTCCCCATAGGGGACGCCAAGCGCCGCCGCCTCTCTCCTCCGCCGCCTCTCCTTCCGCCTCCGCCGCCCTACTCCGCCGCCTCTCCCTCGGCCTTGAAGGTCGCCTCCCCCTTCACTAGTCGCTTTTTTCTCCCTCTGTCAGTGCTGGCGGCGCATCTACCGGGGAGGTCGCGAGAGGGTGAGTTTGTTCTTTCCTTCACTGCCTCACGGCCATATCATTGATCTTGCTTGCTCTAGCGCTAATTCTGATTTGGAAAAGTAGATCCCGATCAAACTTGCTATAGATTTGTGGTGCACGATGGAATTGTTTGATGCTGCTTGAGGAGGTAATAAATCTTTCTAGAGGCCCAAAGATTCAGGTCACCTTTCTAGGTATTTCAATTTCAGTGCTTGCATTATTTGTAGAGGCCCAAAGATTCAGTTCACCTTTCTAGGTATTTCAGTTTCAGCTTGCATTATTTCTAGAGGCCCAAAGATTCAGTTCACCTTTCTAGGTATTTCAGTTTCAGCTTGCATTATTTCTAGAGGCCCAAAGATTGAGTTCACCTTTCTAGGTATTTCAGTTTCAGCTTGCATTATTTCTAGAGGCCCAAAGATTCAGTTCACCTTTCTAGGTATTTCAGTTTGTGCTTGCATTATTTCTAGAGGCCCAAAGATTCAGTTCACCTTTCTAGGTATTTCAGTTTCAGCTTGCATTATTTCTAGAGGCCCAAAGATTCAGTTCACCTTTCTAGGTATTTTAGTTACTGTGCTTGCATTATTTCTAGAGGCCCAAAGATTAAGTTCGGTCGGTGGCAAGCCGCCTGCTACCCATGCCGGTGTCGACCTCAACTCGCAAGGGCCGGGCACGAGGGGTTCCGGGGCTTGGGCTCTCTGAGCCTTCCTACAGAGCGACGATGGCTTAGCTCCTCCTCGGTGCGTGAGGGCTCCTGCCCTCCCTATCGTGAATGACTTCGTGATGAGTTAGCTCATTCTTTGTTTCATGAAGTGTTTTTTTATTTTGTGAAGCTTGATTGACGACTTGTATGTTTAAGTGGGATATCTCATTTGTATGGACAAAGTAAAAAAATATCATGTTTTGCATGCTTGATTTGTATAGATGGTTCGTTTATGTCAATTATGAGAGGGAGGAGGCCACAGAAGAGCCGGCCACACCAAGAGGGTGCTTGGATCCAATGGACTTATTTTAGTCTGACTAAAAATAGGGTCCAAAGTAGTCAAATGATTGAGATAGAGCATTTATTGTCAATCTAACCCTGCCATCCATACACCTCTTTGGTTTAGAGTTAGTTCAGGTTAGAATCTAACTCTAACCTCTAAGCGAGTTAGAGTTCTCCTCGTCTCGGTTCATCGCCATCATACTTTCCCCATTCTTGTGTTTTCAGATCCTGCGAATCAAAGAGGCCCTTTTTTATGGAAAATCAAAGAGGCCCTTAGACTGGTTTAGGTCCGGCCATTTTTATAAACGTGTTATGTCCAAAATTTAATGAACGTGTTCGTTTCACGAAAATAATCCGTTTCATGTAGTAATTCATTCATTTATTTATTCTTCTCATGGGGTTTGTATGTAATTCGTGAGGTCTGAAATGTAAAGTACCCTAAGATATGCTCCAGTCGCATGCACTACGACCCAGATGCTCTATGTCCCACATGTCGGCAAATGGGAGCACGTGGAAATAGCCTAGAGTACATATAGGAGGATAAATGCGTGAAAAAATATGTACTGTGAAGCGAGTCAGCGGTTCAAAAGGAGACCTAAAGTGATGATGTTATAGGTCGTGACGCACCCAACTAGTGGTACTAGACATACGACTAGTTTTTCCTCAAAAAAAGAGGCACAAGTGCTCAAGATTCTATTCTATAAACACGAGTCCCATCTCGACCACAGCGTCTGTAGCTACAGCCTAGCTCTCCTCCCTCGCTTTCTCTTCTAATTCTAAACTTGGCTAACGCCTGGGTGGGCGGGTGGGTTTGCTCAATCATGCCCCACCTCACAAAGGAAAACGTTACGATCGAATAAAATACCATATACTCCCTCCGCTCATAAATATAAGCCTTTTTAGATACTAGTTCAAATGGAATACAAGATACGATGTATGTAGACATAGTTTAGAGTGTAGATTCACTCATTTTGCTCCGTATGTAGTAGTCACTTGTCGGAATCTTTAGAAAGACTTATATTTGGGAACGGAGGGAGTACTATACTAATAAAACATTAAGGCCACGAGGGATGCAAGGTTGGTTACAGGAGGCAAGAAGAAGAGATGCATCCATCGATGACGCCCACCTCCTCGACTCAGGCGCCGCCCACCGAACGACGCCTAAGTAGCAGCCGCTTTTGTGGCTGGTCGACGTGCTTCTCGAACAATGGTGTCCAAAGATTCCAGCCATTGGAAGAAGGCCAACGTCTTTTCGTCTCTTGCTTGCCTTGTAGTGGCCTATGTAGACAATTTCCTCATAGACGGATGTGCAGGTCGACAGCTTGCATGGCGAGGCGCTTACGCGCGGCGAAGCGCGCCTCGAGGTGCACATTCTTCGTCGCGACCTCCGGCACTGCAGGCCACCAGTGGCTTGAAAGAGTTCGCCACCATGTAGGCCGATGAGGGTGGCAGGCAATGAGGAGCCCGGGCGCTGGCTGGAGCAAGACGGCAAGGTCGTCCGCAAGGCGCTTGACGGCGGTGAACTTGCGGATGGAGTTGACCATCATGTCGCCCATGCGAGAGGCGGCCGGGCCGGCGAGGGCTACGATGCCGCGGTCGCCAAAGACCGTCTAGAAAGCTGCGCGGTGCGGGGCCGCAGGCCGCGCTTTGATGATTTGGCATAGCCGATCGCCTGGCCCATCGCCTCCATAGGTGCTTGTGGCTTCGTCACTTGGTCTTGGATTGGAGTGAGCAAGTGTTGCAGAGACTTGGGAGTAGATGGATTGGAGTGGTGGGGCGCCTTTATTATATGAGAGTCCAAACTCGTTGCATTCACATCGTGGTTGGCTCTATTCTCGCTTCTCCAATTAATTCCTCCGCATGTAATTGAGGATGCATCATTGACTGCTCAACGCCTCGGGAACATCTACCCTCTTCCTCCTTGGCATTCAAGCACCTATGGACCCGCCGACGACGAGGTGCCTATGGTGACTTCAGAATTTCAAGATGATAGTGTCGCATGTGTGCGCTCATAGGGGTGAGTGTATGCGCGTGTATATGAGCGCCATGCCTGCATGCGTGTCCAAAAACGTAAATGCGTGTCAAAAAGAGACTAGTCAAGATACTCAATATTGTGCACCTCGGAGAGGAAAACAATAGAACTAGTACGTATTTATTTATGGTGCAGATTCACTCATTTTGCTCCATATGTACTCCGCCTCGTGTAGTCTAGTCACTTGTTGAAATCTCTAGAAGGGCAAATACTCCTTTCTCGTTTATGTGGCTATACTAGCAAGTAGTTGTACGTACTAGTACAATAGTGGACTCACATAGCAATTTTGTCTCATGCAAGAGCTCGCTATATGCGTGCTCCAATGTTCGCGAATCGCAACGCTCGGTTTGCGCTGGCTCTTCGCCTCTTCGAGAAGACGAACAATGATGTTACTACTACTACTTACAAAGGTCGAATCCATCGCTGCATGTCCGCCCACCGCAAGCGGGCGGATAGCTTGTTGTAGAAGTACTACTAAGCAAAGCCTGTCCTCGCTTGCGAGCAACCGCGTGCATGGGCGTAGGAGAAGGCGTAGTAAAATCAAGCTTCTCCTCGCTGTAATGAAGTTGACGCGACACATCATAGCACCGCCCCACATGCTTGTTGGGGAACGAGTAATTTCAAAAAATTCCTACGCACACGCAAGACCATGGTGATGGCATAGCAACGAGAGGGAGAGTGTGTCGCCCACGCACCATCGTGAGACCGTAAGCGGAAGCGTTATAACAACACGGTTGATGTAGTCGACGCCTTCACGATCCGACCGATCCAAGTACCGAACGACGGCACCTCCGAGTTCAGCACACGCTCAGCTCGATGACGATCCCGGCTCCGATCCAGAAAGCGTCGGGATGAGTTCCACAAGACGACGGCGCAGGACGATGATGATGCTCCACCGACGCAGAGCCGCTTAAGCTCCGCGACGATATGACTTCTCCGTGCAGGGCTTCGCTTAAGCTCCACAACGATATGACCAAGTGGAATATGGTGGAGAGGGCACCGACACGGCTAAGGAACGATCCGTAGATCAACTTGTGTGTCCCGGGTGCCCCCGCCTCAGATATAAAGGAGCAAGGGGTGCGGCCAGCCCAAGGGGGCTGAGGAGTCCTACTCCCACCGAGTAGGACCCCCTTCCTAGTTGGAATAGGATTGGGAGGGAAGGGAAGGAGCGCCGCCTCTCCTTGTCCTATTCGGACTAGAGGGGGGGGCGCGCGCCTGCCCCGGCCGCCCTTCCTCTTCTCCCTATGGCCCATCAAGGCCCATTGACTTCGGGGTTCCGTAAACCCCTGTTCCAGAAGAACTTCCTGCTTTCATCCGAACCTTCCAAGTCCAAACATAGGCTTCCAATATATCAATCTTTATGTCTCGACCATTTCGAGACTCCTCGTCATGTCCATGATCACATCCGGACTCAACAACCTTCGTACATCAATACTTATAAACTCATAATGAACTGTCATCAAACGTTAAGCGTGCGGACCCTACGGGTTCGAGAACTATGTAGACATGACCTAGAACCATTCTCGATCAATAACCAATAGCGGAACCTGGATGCCCATATTGGTTCCTACATATTCTACGAAGATCTTTATCGGTCAAACCGCATAACGACATACGTTGTTCCTTTGTCATCGGTATGTTACTTACCCGAGATTCGATCGTCGGTATCCAATACCTAGTTCAATCTCGCTACAAGAAGTCTCTTTACTCGCTCCGTAATACATCATCTCACAACTAACTCATTAGTTGCAATGCTTGCAAGGCTTATGTGATGTGTATTACCGAGAAGGCCCAGAGATACCTCTCCGACAATCGGAGTGACAAAACCTAATCTCAAATACGCCAACCCAACAAGTACCTTTGGAGACACCTGTAGTACTCCTTTATAATCACCCGCCACGCTAGACGCTTGGTAGTACCCAAAGTGTTCCTCCGTAAACGGAGTTGCATAATCTCATAGTTACAGGAACATGTATAGGTCATGAAGAAAGCAATAGCAATATACTAAACGATCAAGTGCTAAGTTAACGGAATGGGTCATGTCAATCACATCATTCTCCTAATGATGTGATCCCATTAATCAAATGACAACACATGTCTATGGTTAGGAAACATAACCATCTTTGATTAATGAGCTAGTCTAGTAGAGGCATACTAGTGACTATCTGCTTGTCTATGTATTCACACATGTATTATGTTTCGGTTAATACAATTCTAGCATGAATAATAAACATTTATCATGATATAAGGAAATAAATAATAACTTTATTATTGCCTCTAGGGCATATTTCCTTCAGCCTCCCACTTGCACTAGAGTCAATAATCTAGATTACACAAGAATGATTCTAACACCCATGGAGTCTTGGTGCTGATCATGTTTTGCTCGTGGAAGAGGCTTAGTCAACGGGTCCGCAACATTCAGATCCGTATGTATTTTGCAAATCTCTATGTCTCCCACTTGGACTTGGTCCCGAATGGAATTGAAGCGCCTCTTGATATGCTTGGTCCTCTTGTGAAATCTGGATTCCTTTGCCAAGGCAATTGCACCAAGATTGTCACGAAGATCTTCATTGGTCCCGATGCACTAGGTATGACACCTAGATCGGAAATGAACTCTTTCATCCGACTCCTTCATTTGCTGCTTCCAAGCAGCTATGTACTCCGCTTCACATGTAGATCCCGCCACGACGCTTTGTTTAGAACTGCACCAACCGACAGCTCCACCGCTTAATAAAAACACGATCCGGTTTGCGATTTAGAATCGTCCGGATCAGTGTCAAAGCTTGCATCGACGTAACCATTTACGACTAGCTCTTTGTCACCTCCATATACGAGAAACATATCCTTAGTCCTTTTCGTATCTCAGATGTTCTTGACCGCTGTCCAAATGATCCACCTCGATTACTTTGGTACCTTCCCGCCAAGCTTATCGCTAAGCATACGCCGCCTGGTACACAGATTGCATACATGATAGAGCCTATGGCTGAAGCATAGGAACATCTTTCATTTTCTCTATCTTCTGCTGTGGTCGGGCATTGAGTCCGACTCAATCTTACACCTTGTAATACAGTAAAAACCTTTCTTTGCTCGATCCATTTTGAACTTCTTCAAAACTTTATCAAGGTATGTGCTTTGTGAAAGTCCAATTAAGCCGCCTTGATCTATCTCTATAGATCTTGATGCCCAATATGTAAGCAGCTTCACCGAGGTCTTTCATTGAAAAACTTTTATTCAAGTATCCTTTATGCTATCCAGAAATTCTATATCATTTCCAATCAATAATATGTCGTCCACATATAATATCGTAAATGCTACAGAGCTCCCACTCACTTTCTTGTAAATACAAAGCTTCTCCAAAAGTCTCAGATAAAACCATATGCTTTGATCACACTATCAAAGCGCTTATTCCAACTCCGAGAGGCTTGCACTGCACCATAAATTGATCGTTGGAGCTTGCACACTTTGTTAGCACCCTTTGGATCAACAAAACCTTCTGGTTGCATCATATACAACTCTTCTTCTAGAAATCCATTCAAGAATGCAGTTTTACATCCATTTGCCAAATTTCATAATCATAAAATGCGGCAATTGCTAACATGATTCGGACAGACTTAAGCATCGCCACGGGTGAGAAAGTCTCATCGTAGTCAACCCCTTGAACTTGTCGAAAACCTTTCGCAACAAGTCGAGCTTTGTAGACGCTACATTACCATCGGCCGGTCTTCTTCTTAAAGATCCATTTATTCTCAATGGCTTGCCGATCATCGGCAAGTCAACCAAAGTCCATACTTTGTTCTCATACATGGATCCCATCTCAGATTTCATGGCTTCCAGCCATTTCATGAATCTGGGCTCACCATCACTTCTTCATAGTTTGTAGGTTCGCCATGGTCAAGTAAAATGACTTCCGTAATAGGATTACCGCACCACTGTGCGATTTTATTCTGGTTGACCTCTGAGTTCAAGAGCAACTTGATCTCAAGTTTCATGATCAACATCATTAGTTTCCTCACTAATTGGTGTAGTTGTCACAGAACCGTTTCTTGTGATGAACTACCTTCCAATAAGGGAGCAGATACTGATTATCTCATCAAGTTCTACTTTCCTCCCACTCACTTCTTTCGAGAGAAACTCCTTTCTAGAAAGGATCCGAATTTAGCAACGAAAATATTGCCTTCAGATCTGTGATAGAAGGTGTACCCAACAGATCTCCTTTGGGTATCCTATGAAGACACATTCGATTTGGGTTCGAGCTTATCTGGTTGAAGTTTCTTCACATAAGCATCGCAGCCCCAAACTTTAAGAAACGACAACTTTGGTTTCTTGCCAAACCACAGTTCATACGGTGTCGCCTCAACGGACTTAGATGGTGCCCTATTTAACGTGAATGCGGCCGCCTCTAAAGCATATCCCCAAAACGATAGCGGTAAATCAAGAAGAGACATCATAGATCGCACCATATCAAGTAAAGTACGACACGACGCTCGACACACCATTTCTCCGTGGTGTTCGGTGGCGGAGTTGCTAAACTATTCCACATTGTTTCAAATGTAAACCAAACTCAGAACTCAAATAATCTCCTCCACGATCAGATCAGAAACTTTATTTTCTTGTTACGATGATTTTCCACTTCACTCAAATTCTTTGAACTTTTCAAATGTTTCAGATTTGTGTTTCATTAAGTAGATATACCCATATCTGCTCAAATCATCTCGTGAAGGTAAGAAAATAACGATACCGCCGCCAAGGCCTCAACATTCATTGGACCACAAACATCAGATGTATGATTTCCAACAAATCAGTTGCTCGCTCCATAGTTCCGAGAATGGCGTTTTAGTCATCTTGCCCATGAGGCATGGTTCGCAAGTACCAAGTGATTCATAATCAAGTGATTCCAAAAGCCCATCAAGATGGAGTTTCTTCATGCGTTTTACATCGATATGACCCAAACGGCAGTGCCACAAATAAGTTGCATTATCATTATCAACTCTGCATCTTTTGGTTTCAACACTATGAATATGTGTATTACTACTATCGAGATTCAATAAAATAGACCACTCTTCAAGGGTGCATGACCATAAAAGATATTATTCATATAAATAGAACAACCATTATTCTCTGTCTTAAATGAATAACCGCCTCGCATCAAACAAGATCCAGATATAATGTTCATGCTTAACGCTGGCACCAAATAACAATTATTTAGGTCTAAAACTAATCCCGATGGTAGATGTAGAGGTAGCGTGTCGATCGCGATCACATCGACTTTGGAACCATTTTCACGCGCATCGTCACCTCGCCCTTAGCCAATCTTCACTTAATCCGTAGTTCCTGTTTCGAGTTGCAAATATTAGCAATGTAACCAGATCAAATACCTGTGTACTATGCGAGTATTAGTAAGGTACACATCAATAACATGTATATCACATATACCTTTGATCACCTTGCCATCCTTCTTATCCGCCAAATACTTGGGGCAGTTCCGCTTCAAAGGACCAGTTTGCTTGCAAGAAAACACTCGGTTTCAGCTTAGGTCCAGACTTGGGTTTCTTCTCTTGAGCAGCAACTTTCTTGCTGTTCTTTTGAAGTTCCTTCTTCTTTCCTTTGCCCTTTTCTTGAAACTAGTGGTCTTGTTGACCATCAACACTTGATGCTCTTTCTTGATTTCTACCTCCGCTACTTTTAGCATTGCTAAGAGCTCGGAATTGTCTTGGTCATCCCTTGCATATTATAGTTCATCACGAAGATCTTGTAGCTTGGTGGCGTGATTGGAGAATTCATCAATGACACTATCATCCGGAAGAGTAACTCCCAGTTGAATTAAGTGATTATTATACCCGACATTTTGAGTATATGTTCACCGATGTAACTATTCTCTCCATCTTGCAGCTATAGAACTTATTGGAGACTTCATATCTCTCAATCCGGCATTTGCTTGAAATATTAACTTCAACTCTGGAACATCTCATATGCCCCATGACATTCAAAACGTCGTTGAAGACCCGGTTCTAAGCCGTAAAGCATGGCACATCGAACTATAGAGTAGTCATCACTTTGCTCGCCAGACGCTCACAACTTCCGGCGTTGTTCTGCAAAGCAGTTCGGCACCCAGCGGTGCTTCCAGACGTAATTCTTCCAGTGCAGCAATGAGGATAATCCTCGTTACGGACCCAGTCCGTAATTGCTACCATCATCTTTCAACTTTGCTTCTCAAGGAACGCATTAAAATTCAACGGAACAACAAAGACGAGCCATCTATCTACAAGAAACATAGACAAGCAAAATACTATCGGTACTAAGTTCATGATAAGTTTAAGTTTAATTAATCATATTAAAACTCCCACTTAGACAGACATCTCTAGTCATCTAAGTGATTACGTGATCCAAATCAACTAAACCATGTCCCATCATCACGTGAGATGGAGTAGTTTCAATGGTGAACATCACTATGTTGATCATATCTACTATATGATTCACATTTGACCTTTCGGTCTCCGTGTTCCGAGGCCATATCTGTTATATGCTAGGCTCGTCAAGTTTAACCTGAGTATTCTGCGTGTGCAACTGTTTTGCACCCGTTGTATTTGAACGTAGAGCCTATCACACCCGATCATCACGTGGTGTCTCAAAGATGAAGAACTTTCGCAACGGTGCATACTCGTGGAGAACACTTCTTGATAATTTTAGTGAGAGATCATCTTATAATGCTACCATCAATCAAAGCAAGATAAGATGCATAAAGGATAAACATCACATGCAATCAATATAAGTGATATGATATGGTCATCATCATCTTGTGCTTGTGATTCCATCGCCAAGCACCGCCATGATCACCATCATCACCGTCGCGACACCTTGATCTCCATCGTAGCATCGTTGTCGCCTCGCCAACTATTGCTTCTACGACTATCGCTATCGCTTAGTGATAAAGTAAAGCAATTACATGGCTTTTGCATTTCATACAATAAAGCGACAACCATATGGCTTCTGCCATTGCCGATAACTCGTTACAAAACATGATCATCTCATACAATAAAATATAGCATCACGCCTTGACCACATCACATCACAACATGCCCTGCAAAAACAAGTTAGACGCCCTCTACTTTGTTGTTGCAAGTTTTACGTGGCTGCTACGGGCTGAGCAAGAACCGTTTTACCTACGCATCAAAACCACAACGATAGTTTGTCAAGTTGGTGTTGTTTTAACCTTCGCAAGGACCGGGCGAGCCACACTCGGTTCAACTAAAGTGAGAGAGACAGACACCGCCGGTCACCTTTAAGCAACGAGTGCTCAAGCGGTGAAACCAGTCTCGCGTAAGCGTCTGACGTAATGTCGGTCCGGGCCGCTTCATCTCACAATGCCGCCAACCAAAGTATGACATGCTGGTAAGCAGTATGACTTATATCGCCCACAACTCACTTGTGTTCTACTCGTGCATATGACATCAACGCATAAAACCTGGCTCACACGCAAGACCATGGTGATGGCATAGCAACGAGAGGGGAGAGTGTCTGTCCACGCACCCTCGAGAGCGAAGCGAAGCGTTATAACAACGTGGTTGATGTAGTCGACGCCTTCACGATCCGACCGATCCAAGTACCGAACGAGGGCACCTCCGTGTTCAGCACACGCTCAGCTTGATGACGATCCCGGGCCCGATCCAAAGAAAGTGCGGGGATGAGTTCCACAAGACGACGGCGTGGTGACGATGATGATGCTCCACCGACGCAGAGCTTCGCCTAAGCTCTGCGACGATATGACTTCTCCGTGCAGGGCTTCGCTTAAGCTCCGCAACGATATGACGAAGTGGAATATGGTGGAGGGGGCACCGACACGGCTAAGGAACGATCCGTAGATCAACTTGTGTGTCCCGGGTGCCCCCTGCCCTCAGATATAAAGGAGCAAGGGGGTGCGGCCAGCCCTGGGGCGCTGAGGAGTCCTACTCCCACCGGAGTAGGACTCCCCCTTCCTAGTTGGAATAGATTGGGGAGGGGAAGAGGAGGGCACGCCCCCCCCCTCTCCTTGTCCTATTCGACTAGAGGGAGGGGCGCGCCTGCCCTGGCCGGCCCTTTCCTCTTCTCCTATGGCCCATCAAGGCCCATTGACTTCGGGGTTCCGTAAACCCCGGTGTTCCGTAACTTCCTGCTTTCATCCGAACCTTCCAAGTCCAAACATAGGCTTCCAATATATCAATCTTTATGTCTCGACCATTTCGAGACTCCTCGTCATGTCCGTGATCACATCCGGACTCAACAACCTTCGTACATCAATACTTATAAACTCATAATGAACTGTCATCAAACGTTAAGCGTGCGGACCCTACGGTTCGAGAACTATGTAGACATGACATAGAACCATTCTCGGTCAATAACCAATAGCGGAACCTGGATGCCCATATTGGTTCCTACATATTCTACGAAGATCTTTATCGGTCAAACCGCATAACGACATACGTTGTTCCTTTGTCATCGGTATGTTACTTACCCGAGATTCGATCGTCGGTATCCAATACCTAGTTCAATCTCGCTATCGTAAGTCTCTTTACTCGTTCCGTAATACATCATCTCACAACTAACTCATTAGTTGCAATGCTTGCAAGGCTTATGTGATGTGTATTACCGAGAAGGCCCAGAGATACCTCTCCGACAATCGGAGTGACAAAACCTAATCTCAAATACGCCAACCCAACAAGTACCTTTGGAGACACCTGTAGTACTCCTTTATAATCACCCGCCACGTTGTGACGTTTGGTAGTACCAAAGTGTTCCTCCGTAAACGGAGTTGCATAATCTCATAGTTACAGTGAACAAGTATAGGTCATGAAGAAAGCAATAGCAATATACTAAACGATCAAGTGCTAAGCTAACGGAATGGGTCATGTCAATCACATCATTCTCCTAATGATGTGATCCCATTAATCAAATGACAACACATGTCTATGGTTAGGAAACATAACCATCTTTGATCAATGAGCTAGTCTAGTAGAGGCATACTAGTGACTATCTGTTTGTCTATGTATTCACACATGTATTATGTTTCCGGTTAATACAATTCTAGCATGAATAATAAACATTTATCATGATATAAGGAAATAAATAATAACTTTATTATTGCCTCTAGGGCATATTTCCTTCAATGCTTGCCTCTAAACTTGGCTGAAAGACCCGCAGTGTACAATATATTTGCTGCAACCTCTAACATTTGCCCACCACAAATTTAAATATATGTGGTCGTATGCATCGTTCTGATGCAGAGGCCGGGGAGTCCCCCCTTTTCGAAAAAAAACAAATTAAAATATATATTCCTGTCTTGACCAGATGAGCGTGCAAACTACAATCACCAGGGTGGTAGGTAGGGCCAGAAGACTATTTTAATTTAAAAAAAAACTTCAAGACAGCCAGATAGCATGGAGCCGACCCCAACGATTTTAAGCTTACAGGCACGGTACACACTATCTATACTACTCTACACATGAAACTGCCACACGAGCGTTCGGGCTGCGCTTGGCTCTTCACCTCTTCGGGAAGTCGAACAATGATGGAGTACTACTGCACTGGAGGAGTACTACAATACGCTTCATCCATCCGACACCGATTGAACTGCTGCATGTCCACCGCAGAGGGAGGGAGAGCGTAGCTTAAAGCTTCTCCTAGTCTTGCCAGCCACCACGCCATGGGCGAGGGAGGGACGCCCTGCCTTTGCGTGTATGACAGTGGGCCCGACAGTGTGTGGCCAACCTGTCATACAGCCAAAGGCAAAGTGTGCTTAAGTCCGCGAGGGAGAGGATAATTAAACTTCTTATTGATGTACGAGTTGACGCGACACATCAAAGCATTGCACTCGATATACTTCCTCCTTTCCGGTTTATAAGGCTCAATTCAAAAATCTCACCAACCAAGGTATTAGATGGTGAGTGGTGGAATATTTTTGTAGTTTGCAAAAGCACCCAATTAGTGGTCTTGTTTTTCTCAAAAGAGTATGTTTATCAATGCATTAATTGTAATGCATGCATGCATAAATTACATGCATTGGTCAATTTTCTCTTAATACTTGCATGCAATGATTTAATGCACCTTGGAATCTGAACATGTGATGGGGAAAAACCAAATTGAGCCTTATAAAATGGAAAAACAGAAATTTTGAGATAAGCCCTATAAACCGGAAAGGAGGAGTATTTCAATAATTTATGTTTACCGATGCATTAATTACAACGCATGCATGCATGCCGTGACTCTTCTTTTGATACTACTTGCATGTGTTGATTTAATGCACCTTGAAGTAGTACTATATGTTGGGGAACGTTGCAGAAAATTAAAAAATTTCCTACGGTTTCACCAAGATCCATCTATGAGTTCATCTAGCAACGAGTCATGGAGAGTGATTACATCTACATACCACTTGTAGATCGTGATGCGAAGCGCTCAATGGAACGGGATGATGGAGTCGTACTCGCCGTGATTCAGATCACCGATGACCTAGTGCTAAACGGACAGCACCTCCGCTCAACACACGACGGAGCGGATGGCGCCTCCTCCTTCTTGATCCAGCAAGGGGAGGAGAAGTTGATGATTATCCAGCAGCACGACGGCGTGGTGGTGGATGCAGCAGAACTCTGGCGCAGGCTTCGCTAAGCAACCACGGAGGAGGAGGAGGTGTTGCAGGAGGAGGAGGCGCCAGGCTTATGGGTGCGGCCACCCTCCCTCCCTCCCTTTATATAGGTGCAAGAGAGGGGAGAGCGCAGCCTTGCCCCTTCCTCCAAGGAAGGGTGCGGCCAAGAGGGGAGGAGTCCATCCTCCCAAGGCACCCCTGAGGTGCCTTCCCTTTAGGACTCTCCCTTTTCTTATATCTTGGCGCATGGGCCTCTTGGGGCTGGTGCCTTGGCCCATATAGGCCAAGGCGCACCCCTACAGCCCATGTGGCCCCCTGGGCAGGTGGACCCCGGTGGACCCCGGACCCCTTCGGCACTCCGTGATAATACCGATAACGCTAAACTTTTCCGCGACCAAAATAAGACTTCCTATATATAAATCTTTACCTCCGGACCATTCCGAACTCCTCGTGGCGTCCGGATCTCATCCGGACTCCAAACAACATTCATTTTGCTGCATACTCATATTCATACAACCCTAGCGCCACCGAACCTTATGTGTAGACCCTACGGGTTCGGAGACATGCGACATGACCGAGACGGCTCTCGGGCAATAACCAACAGCGGATCTGGATACCCATGTTGGCTCTACATGCTCCTCGATGATATCATCGGATGAACCACGATGTCGAGGATTCAATCAACCCAGATACTATTCCTTTGTCAATCGGTATTTTACTTGCCCGAGATTCGATCGTCGGTATCCCAATACCTCGCTCAATATCGCTGCGGCAAGTCACTTTACTCGCATCAGTAATGCATGATCCCGTGACCAAACACTTGGTCACTTTGAGCTCATTATGATGATGCACTACCGAGTGGGCCCAAGTGATACCTCTCCGTCATACGGAGTGACAAATCCGAGCCTCGATCCGTGTCAACCCAATGACACTTTTGGAGATACCGTAATGCACCTTTATAGTCACCAAGTTACGCCAGACGTTTGGTACACCCAAAGCACTCCTACGGTATCCGGGAGTTACACGATCTCATGGTCTAAGGAAGAGATACTTTACATTGGAAAAGCTCTAGCAAAACGAACTACACGATCTTGTGCTATGCTTAGGATTGGGTCTTGTCCATCACATCATTCTCCTAATGATGTGATCCTGTTATCAATGACATCCAGTGTCCATAGTCAGGAAACCATGACTATCTATTGATCAACGAGCTAGTCAACTAGAGGATCACTAGGGACATATTGTGGTCTATGTATTCACACGTGTATTACGATTTCCGGATAATACAATTATAGCATGAATAAAAGACAATTATCCTGAACAAGGAAATATAATAATAATACTTTTATTATTGCCTCTAGGGCATATTTCCAACAGTCTCCCACTTGCACTAGAGTCAATAATCTAGTTACATTGTGATGAATCGAACACCCATAGAGTTCTGGTGATGATCATGTTTTGCTCGCGGAAGAGGTTTAGTCAACGGATCTGCGACATTCGGATCCGTATGCACTTTGCAAATTTCTATGTCCCCATCTTGAACATTTTCACGAATGGAGTTGAAGCGACGCTTGATGTGCTCTGGTCTTCTTGTGAAACCTGGGCTCCTTGGCAAGTGCAATAGCTCCAAAGTGTTGTCACAGAAGAGTTTGATCGGTTCCGATGCATTGGGTATGACTCCTAGGTCGGTGATGAACTCCTTCACCCAAATTGCTTCATGTGCTGCCTCCGAGGCTGCCATGTACTCGCTTCACATGTAGATCCCGCCACGACGCTTCGCTTGCAGCTGCACCAGCCATCGCTCCACCATTTAACATATACACGATCCGGTTTGTGACTTTGAGTCATCCAGATCGTGTCGAAGCTAGCATCGATGTAACCCTTTACGATTTAGCTCTTCGTCACCTCCATAAACGAGAAACATGTCCTTTGTCCTTTTAGGTACTTAGGATATTCTTGATCGCTGTCCGGTGTTCCTTGCGGGATTACTTTGGTACCTTCCTACCAAACTTACGGCAAGGTTTACATCAGGTCCGTACACAAGATGGCATACATAATAGATCCTATGGCTGAGGCATAGGGATGACACTCATCTCTTCTTTATCTTTTGTCGTGGTCGGGCATTGAGCCGAGCTCAATTTCACACCTTGCAAAACAGGCAAGAACCCTTTCTTGGACTGATCCATTTTGAACTTCTTCAAAATCTTATCAAGGTATGTGCTTTGTGAAAGACCTATGAGGCGTCTCAATCTATCCCTATAGATTTTGATGCCTAATATGTAAGCAGCTTCTCCAAGGTCCTTCATTGAAAAACTCTTATTCAAGTAGGCCTTAATGCTGTCCAAAAGTTCTATATTATTTCCCATCAAAAGTATGTCATCTACATATAATATGAGAAATGCTACAGAGCTCCCACTCACTTTCTTGTAAACGCAGCTTCTCCATAAGTCTCAAGATAAACCCAAACGCTTTGATCATCTCATCAAAGCTTAATGTTCCAACTCCGAGATGCTTGCACCAGCCCATAAATGGATCGCTGGAGCTTGCATACCTTGTTAGCATTCTTAGGATCGACAAAACCTTCCGGCTGCATCATATACAGCTCTTCCTTAAGATAACCGTTAAGGAATGCCGTTTTGACGTCCATCTGCCATATCTCATAATCATAGTATGCGGCAATTGCTAACATGATACGGACGGACTTAAGCTTCGCTATGGGAGAGAAAGTCTCATCGTAGTCAATCCCTTGAACTTGTCGATAACCCTTAGCGATAAGTCGAGATTTATAGATGGTAACATTACCATCCGCGTCTGTCTTCTTCTTAAAGATCCATTTGTTTTCTATCGCTCGCCGATCATCGGGCAAGTCTGTCAAAGTCCATACTTTGTTTTCATACATGGATCCTATCTCGGATTGCATGGCTTCAAGCCATTTGTTGGAATCTGGGCCCGCCATCGCTTCTTCATAGTTTGAAGGTTCACCATTGTCTAACAACATGATTTCCAGGACAGGGTTGCCATACCACTGCAGTGGAACGTGTCCTAGTGGACCTACAAAGTTCAAGAGCAACTTGATCCAAGTACCTTGATCATCATCATTAATTTCCTCTCCGATCGGTGTAGGCACCACAGAACATTTTCCGAGCTGCACTACTTTCCGGTTCAAGAGGTAGTACTTCATCGAAGTTCTACTTTCCTCCCACTTACTCCTTTCGAGAGAAACTCTTTTTCCGAAAGGATCCTTTCTTGGCAACAAAGATCTTGCCTTCGGATCTAAGGTAGAAGATATACCCAATGGTTTCCTTAGGGTATCCTATGAAGACGATTTTTCCGACTTGGGTTCGAGCTTTTCAGGTTGAAGTTTCTTGACATAAGCATCGATCCCCAAACTTTTAGAAACGACACTTAGGTTTCTTCCCAAACCATAATTCATACGGTGTCGCCTCAACGGATTTAGACGGTGCCCTATTAAAGTGAATGTAGCTGTCTCTAGAGCGATCCCCAAAATGATAGCGGTAAATCAGTAAGAGACATCATAGATCGCACCATATCCAATAGAGTGCGACACGACGCTCGACACACCGTATTACGCCGAGTTGTTCCAGCGGCGTGAGTTGTGAAACGATTCCACATTTCCTTAAGTGTGTACCAAATTCGTGACTTAAATATTCTCCTCCACGATCCGATCGCAAGAATTTTATCTTTCGTCACGTTGATTCTCTACTTCATTCTGAAATTCCTTGAACTTTTCAAAGGTCTCAGACTTGTGTTTCATCAAGTAGACATACCCATATCTACTCAAGTCATCGGTGAGAGTGAGAACATAACGATATCCTCCATGAGCCTCAACACTCATTGGACCGCACACATCGGTATGTATGATTTCCAATAAGTTGGTTGCTCGCCCATTGTTCCGAGAACGCGAGTCTTGGTCATCTTGCCCATGAGGCATGGTTCGCATGTGTCAAATGATTCATAATCGATAGACTCTAAAAGTCCATCAGCATGGAGCTTCTTCATGCGCTTGACACCAATGTGACCAAGGCGGAAGTGCCACAAGTATGTGGGACTATCGTTATCAACTTTACATATTTTGGTATTCACACTATGAACATGTGTAACATTACGTTCGAGATTCATTAAGAATAAACCATTGACCATCGGAGCATGACCATAAAACATTTCTCTCATATAAATAGAACAACCATTATTCTCGAATTTAAATGAGTAGCCATCTCAGATTAAACGAGATCCCGATACAATGTTCATGCTCAAACTTGGTACTAAATAACAATTATTGAGGTTTAAAACTAATCCCGTGAGGTAAATGTAGAGGTAGCGTGCGACGGCGATCACATCGACCTTGGAACCATTCCCGACGCAAGCATTGACCTCGCCCTTCGCGATCTCGCTTATTCCGCAGCTCCTGCTGTGAGTTACATATATGAGCAACGGCACCGTATCAAATACCCGTGAGTTACTACGAGTATCGGTAAGGTACACATCAATTACATGTATATCAAATATACCTTTAGTGTTGCCGGCCTTCTTGTGCGCTAAGTATTTGGGGCAGTTCCGCTTCAAAGGACCCTTCCTTTGCAATAAAAGCACTCACCTCGTGCTTGGGTCCATTCTTTGACTTCTTCCCGCAAGCTGGCTTACCGGGCGCAGCAACATCCTTGTCGCCCTTCTTGAAGTTCTTCTTTCCTTGCCCTTCTTGAACTTAGTGGTTTTATTGACCATCAACACTTGATGCTCCTTCTTGATTTCTACCTCTCACGACTTCAAAGATTGAAAATACTTCAGAATAGTTTTCACCATCCCCGTGATATTGTAGTTCATCACAAAGCTCTTGTAGCTTGGTGGGAGCGATCAAGGATTCTGTCAATGACCGCCTCGTCCGGGAGGTTAATGTCCAGTGGGACAAGGCGGTTGTGCAACCTGGACATTTTGAGTATGTGCTCACCGATGTAACTATTTTCCTCCATCTTACAATTGTAGAACTTGTCGGAGACTTCATATCTCTCGACCGGGCATGAGCTTGAAAACTAGTTTCAGCTCCTCGAGCATCTCATATGCTCCGTGTCGCTCAAAACGCCTTTGGAGCCCCGGTTCTAAGCTGTAAAGCATGCCGACCGAATGAGGGAGTAATCATCAAGACGAGACTGCCAAGCGCTCATAACGCCTTGGTTCTCTCGATGGTGCTTCACCTAGCGGTGCTTCTAGGACATATTGTTTCTGGCAGCTATGAGGATAATCTCGGGTTCGGACCCAGTCCAATAGTTTCTACCATCATCTTTCAGCTTGGTTTTCTCTAGGAACGCGTTGAAGTTCATGGTGACATGAGCGTTGGCCATTTGATCTACAAGACATTTTGCAAAGATTTTAGACTATTGTTCATGATAATAAAGTTCATCTAATCAAATTATTTAATGAACTCCCACTCAGATTTGACATCCCTCTAGTCATCTAAGAGATACATGATCCGAGTCGACTAGGTTGTGTCCGATCATCACGTGAGACGGACTAGTCATCGTCGGTGAACATCTCCATGTTGATCGTATCTTCCATACGACTCATGTTCGACCTTTCGGTCTCTTGTGTTCCAAGGCCATGTCTGTA
Source organism: Aegilops longissima (assembly GCA_021605205.1). Classification (NCBI taxonomy): domain Eukaryota; kingdom Viridiplantae; phylum Streptophyta; class Magnoliopsida; order Poales; family Poaceae; genus Aegilops; species Aegilops longissima. The sequence goes on along the minus strand of CM038677.1, from coordinate 583,233,303 downwards.
CATGCTAGGCTCGTCAAGTTAACCTAAGTGTATTGCATGTGTAAAACTGTCTTACACCCGTTGTATGTGAACGTAAGGATCTATCACACCCGATCATCACGTGGTGCTTCAAACGATTTAACTTTAGCAACGGTGCACGTTAGGGAGAACACTTTCTTGAAATTGTTATGAGGGATCATCTTATTTACTACCGTCGTTCTAAGTAAACAAGATGGATAAACATAATAAACATCACATGCAATTATATATAGTAGTGACATGATATGGCCAATATCATATAGCTCCTTTGATCTCCATCTTCGGGGCTCCATGATCATCCTGTCACCGGCATGACACCATGATCTCCATCATCGTGTCTTCATGAAGTTGTCACACCAACGACTACTTCTACTTCTATGGCCAACACGTTTAGCAATAAAGTAAAGTAATTTACATGGCGTTCTTCAATGACACGCAGGTCATACAAAAATAAAGACAACTCCTATGGCTCATGTCGGTTGTCATACTCATCGACATGCAAGTCGTGATTCCTATTACAAGAACATGATCTCATACATCACATATATCATTCATCATTCATCACAACTTTGGCCATATCATATCACAAAACACTTGCTGCAAAAACAAGTTAGACGTCCTCTAATTGTTGTTGCAAGTTTTACGTGGCTGCAATAGGGTTCTAGCAAGAACGTTTTCTTACCTACGTGAAAGCCACAACGTGATTTGTCAACTTCTATTTACCCTTCATAAGGACCCTTTTCATCGAATCCGCTCCAACTAAAGTGGAGAGACAGACACCCACTAGCCACCTTATGCAACTAGTGCATGTCGTTCGGTGGAACCGGTCTCACGTAAGCGCGCACGTAAGGTCGGTCCGGCCGCTTCATCCCACAATGCCGCTGAAGCAAGATAAGACTAGTAGCGGCAAGAAAGTTGACAACATCTACGCCCACAACAAATTGTGTTCTACTCGTGCAATAGAGAACTACGCATAGACCTAGCTCTGATACCACTGTTGGGGAACGTTGCAGAAAATTAAAAAAATTCCTACGGTTTCACCAAGATCCATCTATGAGTTCATCTAGCAACGAGTCATGGGAGAGTGATTACATCTACATACCACTTGTAGATCGCGTGCGGAAGCATTCAATGGAACGGGATGATGGAGTCGCATCGCCGTGATTCAGATCACCGATGACCTAGTGCTGAACGGACAGCACCTCCGCTCAACACACGACGGAGAGGATGACGTCTCCTCCTTCTTGATCCAGCAAGGGAAGGAGAGGTTGATGATGATCCAGCAAGACGACGGCGTGGTGGTGGATGCAGCAGAACTCTGGCAGGCTTCGCTAAGCAACTACGGAGGAGGAGGAGGTGTTGCGGGGAGGAGGAAGGCGCCAGGCTTATGGGTGCGGCCACCCCTCCCTCCCTCCCTTTATATATGTGCAAGAGAGGGGAGAGCGCAGCCTGCCCCTTCCTCCAAGGAAGGGTGCGGCCAAGAGGGGAGGAGTCCATCCTCCCAAGGCACCCCTGAGGTGCCTTCCCCTTTAGGACTCTCCCTTTTCTTATATCTTGGCGCATGGGCCTCTTGGGGCTGGTGCCCTTGGCCCATATAGGCCAAGGCGCACCCCCTACAGCCCATGTGGCCCCCCGAGGCAGGTGGACCCCCCCCCCCCATGTGGACCCCGGACCCCTTCGGCACTCTCAGACAATACCGATAACGCGAGAAACTTTTCCGGCGACCAAAATAAGACTTCCTATATATAAATCTTTACCTCCGGACCATTCCGAACTCCTCGTGACGTCCGGATCTCATCCGGACTCAACAACATTCAGTTTGCTGCATACTCATATTCATACAACCCTAGCGCCACCGAACCTTAGTGTGTAGACCCTACGGGTTCGGGAGACATGCGACATGACCGAGACGACTCCGGTCAATAACCAACAGCGGGATCTGGATACCCATGTTGGCTCCTACATGCTCCTCGATGATATCATCGGATGAACCACGATGTCGAGGATTCAATCAACCCGTGATACTATTCCCTTTGTCAATCGGTATTTTACTTGCCCGAGATTCGATCGTCGGTATCCCAATACCTCGCTCAATCTCGCTGCGGCAAGTCACTTTACTCGCATCAGTAATGCATGATCCCGTGACCAAACACTTGGTCACTTTGAGCTCATTATGATGATGCACTACCGAGTGGGCCCGGTGATACCTCTCCGTCATACGGAGTGACAAATCCCAGATCTCGATTCGTGTCAACCCAATGAGACACTTTTGGAGATACCTGTAATGCACCTTTATAGTCACCCGATTCGTTGGACGTTTGGTACACCCAAAGCACTCCTACGGTATCCGGGAGTTACACGATCTCATGGTCTAAGGAAGAGATACTTGACATTGGAAAAGCTCTAGCAAAACGAACTACACGATCTTGTGCTATGCTTAGGATTGGGTCTTGTCCATCACATCATTCTCCTAATGATGTGATCCCGTTATCAATGACATGCAATGTCCATAGTCAGAAACCATGACTATCATTGATCAACGAGCTAGTCAACTAGAGGCTCACTAGGGACATATTGTGGTCTATGTATTCACACGTATTACGATTTTCGGATAATACAATTATAGCATGAATAAAAGACAATTATCATGAACAAGGAAATATAATAATAATACTTTTATTATTGCCTCTAGGGCATATTTCCAACACTACAAAATATGTGACGGTAAAGCTTTGTAATACCCCGGCCCAAGTCGAGAGATGGTTGTGCACGAGGAGGGCGAGATCATGCAGACCGAACAGGACCCGACGATGGAGCTCTCTAAGGTCTCGATGGACCTCACCGTGCTCCACTGCCCCTTGTGCCTCCGCCCCTGGACGCCTCCAGTGTATGAGGTTTGAATACTCCTCGTCCGTTCGACTGATTGAGCAAGGTGCAGGTTTCTTGATTGATGTGTTGTTTGATTGATTTCTGAAGTGCAAGGGAGGGCACCTGGCCTGCGCGGACTGCCGCGTCGAACGCCCCGGGAACCAACGGCAGTGCCAGAAGTGCGAGCGCGGCGGTGGCTTCGACATGGGGAACACGGCGGTGGACTCCGTCCTTTCGTCGGTGAGGGTGGAGTGCCCGCACGAAGGTTGTGGGCTCTACGTCACTTACCACAAGCTCGCCAATCACCAGAGCGTGTGTCCGCTCGCGCCCTGCAAATGCCCTGTGCCCGTCTGCGACTACGAAGGCCCGCCGCCGGCGCTCTACCACCACATCAGCACCACGCATCCCATGCCCGTGCACAGGATCCAGTACGGCAAGGTGCTCCAACTGCAAGTGCCACTGTCGGAGCCACGGCTCTTGCTGTTCATGGAGGAGGACCGCCGCGCGTTTTTCTTGGTCGGCGGCATGCTCGACATCGGCGCGCCTATCGTCGTGTCGGTCGTGCGATTAGAGCGGGGCGCCCCACCGCCGCACTACTTGGCCAAGCTGTGGGCGAACGGTTCACCGGGGAGCCTAAAGGCACGACCGACGCCGCTTCACGTGGAAATGGAGGTGACAAGCAGCAAGGATCCCGCGACGCCGACGTGCGTGAGCTGACCTTCTTGACAGTTCCACCCAATCTGTTGGCGGGGCTAAGCTTGTGCCCTCCACATTGAGATTGACAAGCTCACGCCCCTAAATGTTTCTACAAAGTGCCTTCTGCTTATCTTAGTAATATGCTAATATAGGGATTACCTTGGTCTACTTTAGCTTAAGAAATGGTGGGTTTTGGTGGCGATGCAGCAATTACTTCGACATCAGATCAGTAATTTCCAACAGTTGAACGGATATAAAGTTCCTTTGGGTAAGAAGTACTACTTGTCATCAAAATGGATTAAAGAAAATGTATGTTGACGTATTTTAGTTCTAGATACGTCCCTTTTTTATCCATTTTGATGACAAGCACTCCCTTCGTTCCACAATACATGCCTTCCATTTGTTAAAATATAGATGTATCTAGACATGTTTTAGTATATAGGTACATCCATGATAGAGCAGATCGGATGGTTGAGAACACTACAATTCGTAGCTACAGATGCGTGTGTGACTCCCAGATGCAGAGGCCGGGGGTCATCATCCTCCTTTTCGAGAAAAAACAGACGCGTGTGTGAGAGGACGAGTGCGTGCGTGCACCTCTTCTCTTCCTGTATAACGTACTACTAAACTCAGAGTACAAGTTTTTGTGGGTGGCACGATGGTGCGTGCGAGAAGTCCCGAGAGATAGGTTTAATACGTCTGAAAAAAGGACTAGCCTAGAGCTCGCTACGCGGCTATTCCTGTCGAACGCCCCATTAACCGTAAGATATGTATACGACGGTGCCAGTTATTGCACGTACACAGCAGTACTCCCTCCTTTTCGGTTTATAGGGCTTAATTCAAAAATCTCACCAACCAAGATGGTGAGTGGTGGAATATTTTTTGTAGTTTGCAAAAGCACCTAATTAATGCTCTTGTTTTTCTCAAAAAATTATATTTATCAATGCATTAATTGCAATGCATGCATGCATAAAGTACATGCATTGGTCAATTTTATTTTAATACTTGCATGCAATGATCTAATGCACCTTGGAATCTAAACATGTGTTGGGGAACAACCAAATTGAGCCTTATAAAATGGAAAAACTAAAATTTTGAGATAAGCCCTATAAAACCGGAAAGGAGGGAGTAGAAAAAGAAGTACTCCATCCGGGAATAGTGCCGCACTTCGAAACTAGAACCGTCAATAAATTTTGAGCTTGCGTCTCGTCACATTCCAAATTACTCCATGCTATATTGAATTGCAAACCTGTTCACACCGATCACAACCTAAACGGTTTCCCACTTAGGAGCGTATTAGTACCACGCTATATTGAATTCCAAACCTGTTCACACCGATCACAACCTAAATGGTTTCCCACTTAGGAGCGTATTAGTACTCGGTTATAAATACTAGTATGCCAAGATGACTATGAAAATTATATTATTGGAAGCTCCTTTAACATACAAATTTGAAGGTATGCTTTGTGTAAGTTGCAAGTCATATATTATTGCTCTAACGTTTGGTCAAAGGTAGCCTCGAAAAATGCATTAGGACCTATATAGATGGAAGGAGGGAGTAGAAATTCACCCGAGGACACAAATGTGATTTTTCAACCAACTTTGGTGCACGGGAGCATGTGCTTGTAGTTCAAATTTGAATTATGCACATTAAATGACCAAAAACTCAATTAATGTGTAAATAAGGCCAAACGAAGCCGGAATAATTCCAAAATTTAACAGGGCACTCATGTAGTTCTATGTTGCCTTTGTAAATAAACTCAAGGGGGACAACATATATCGTTTCGCACTCAAAGGTGGCACGTTCCCCTCTCAGAACCATGAGCCTTCTTGAGAGAAGCTTCGGTTTGCAAGAAGCTTATACCAAAATATGTTCCTATTCGGCCATTTTTTTACCACAACATGGTAGTACCATGACATGACATCCATGACAAGTTTCATGATTTTCAGACATGTTTTGGATTTACAAGAATTTTAAAACCAAGTTTCTCAATGTTCTCGGTCGAGCCACGATGCCCAAATGTTTTAATTTTATTCTCATTTCTTGCATCGGACCTAGAAATTCACCCGAGGACACAAATGTGATTTTTCAACCAACTTTGGTGCACGAGAGCATGTGCTTGTAGTTCAAATTTGACTTGTGCACATTAAATGACCAGAAACTCAATTAATGTATAAAAAACGACAAACAAACCCGGAATAATTCCAAAATTTAATAGGGCGCTAATGTAGTTCTATGTTGCCTTTGTTAAGAAACTCAAGGGGGGCAGCGTATATCGTTTCACACTCAAAGGTGGCACGTTCCCTCTTAGAACCACGAGCTTCCAAATCGGCCCAATTTTTTACCACAACATGTTAGTGCCATGACATGACACCATGCCAAGTTTCATGTTTCCAGCCGAGTTTTGGATTTACATGAATTTAAAATCTAATTTTCTCGATGTTCTCGGCAGAGTCATGACGCCCATATGTTTGAATTTCATTCTCATTTCTTCCATGGGACCTAGAAATTCAAGCAAGGACACACATGTGATTTTTTAACCCACTTTGGTGCACCGGAGCATGTGCATGCAATTCATATTTAGATTATGCACATTAAAAGTCCAGAAACTCAATTAATGTATAAAAGGCCAAATGAACCGAAATAATTCCAAAATTTAACAGGCACTCATATAGTTCTATGTTGCCTCTGTAAATAAAATTAGGGGAGGCAGCGATATCGTTTAGCACACAAAGGTGACACGTTCCCTCTCAGAACCACGAGGCTTGTTGAGAGAATCTCCGGTTTTGCAAGAGGCTTATACCAAAACTTGTCCCAATTCAGCCAAAAATTATACGTATGAAAAATGGTTTAGATTATCCCGAACATCTCGCTACCTAGACCACTAATGTACTATGATTTGAATTCAACATAAAATAGATACAAATATTTGAATTGGAGAGCGTATGGTACATGTAGTTCATAGTGAAATATGATTACTGCTATATGCATGTCTTTTTGTTATCAAGATAATATTTAAATTATTGTATAACTTGACAACAATCGTATTCAAATAAGGAAAATTGATTCAAATTTAGTCCATATGGTAGACGACAATATATATGTTCACATGGTGGAGTAAAATGTTCATATATGATGGAAGATCAAAATGTACGACTACATCAATTATAAACCGCAAGGTCACCTAATGATATATTCAATTCAACATCACGTGGATTCAAAAATTGAAATTCGAGATCATGGCATCTGTAATCATATAAAAGGGACATTACTCTTTCTTTGGTGGGAATTGATTTGTTTTTGTTGTTGTTGAGGGAAGTGCTAATCGATTTGGTACTTGCAGGGTAATCTTGTTCTCCGATTTTTGTACATTTTTCTTGTAGTTTTTCAATGGCATCTATAGCAATATAGTAAAAGGGGACATGACTCTCTTGTGTCTTGTATGAATTGTTTTTTTACACGTTAAGTTTGTTCTGCCGAACAAGGAATCCGCACCTTGTTATCCCGAAATTTTCAAGCTCGAGTATCTTTTGTCTCACCTGCTTTGAAACTCCTGCTTCTTCAACCCGCGCCGCGCCTTGTTATCTCGAAATATGGACGCGCGCGAGAACTCCCTCCTCATCCGAAATCGCTCCCGCAGCCCAAACACGCGAAATCCCCCTTCTACACCTCAGCCGGAAATGAAGCTCCACGTCGCGGTGTCAAAACCGGTGGGGGTATGCTGGTAACTTACCCTACATTTCGGACAAGCACGTCCCTAAGCTTGGCTCCCCCCTCCCCCTTCCCCCATTCATACACCAAGGCCGCCAAAACCCGCTGAAACCCCACGCCTCCGCCGCCTCCCGACCGCCACCCACGGAGACTCTTCCCGACCACGCCGCCCACCACAACAGCTCGCCGTCCCTCATCCACCACAACGGATGAGGATCCGTTGTCGATCTCGTCGTCCGCCGGATCAGCCGCCTGCCCTCCACCTCCAAGGAGCTGCCCGACGTTCGCTTCGCCTATCACGCCACCTCAATCCCCACAGCGCCGTCTTGACCTGCCCCACCGAACCGCAGCACCTCACCAATTCCTCCGATGAAGCTAAGGCCAACTCGGCGCCGCCAAGGAGGTTCTGCACTCACCGCTACATTTTATATTTTATTCGATCTCACGGGCTGCTGGTGCTCGACATCGAAAGCAGACATGGCGTCTCCATCGACGGCGCCGTCACCGGCCACATCATCCACGGTGTCTCTCCCCCATGTCGTTGCTTCCTCGGCGGCGACTTCCACAACGGCACTAGCTGCAGCTGCTCCGGCTCTCGCTCGCGCTGCTATGCTCGTTTGCCGTCGGTCGCGCCATCGCACCGCTCCTGCTTTCGCTCATGCTGCTGCTCGCTCTTGCTCTCGCTTGCTGCTATCGCGATGCACGACCTCCAACAGCTATAGGAGTTGCTACTTTAGCACTCGTCATAGCGATGCTATCGCACGACTTGCTCTCTCGCTAGTGCGCCTCGCCGGCGTCTGCTGATTTAGATCATCGCTTCTCGCTACTAGTGCTCGAACGCCCTAAACATTTATTGCAATGCTCTGTTATTAGTTCAATCAGTTTCAACAGTAAAATTCAGTTTCGATTGTGAAGTTCTTTTCTTGATTAAGTTCGAGTAAACAGTACTTACAAGATCTCGTCGGAGCTGCCGTGGCGCTGCCGATGCGTTTACATCTAGCACTTTTGGTGATGTATTTTACATCATCTATTGCAGATGATATTAGGGTCCCACTTCAGATTAACATTGTTTGTCTTGTCATGCTTCAGCCTCGTCGCCGTACACCTTAGTGGAGCTGCTCCAACGACGGAACCGTCCATCACAGCGGATCAGTACCCTCGGCGCCGTTTCTAGAGGCCTCAGATCTTCTTCCCCGCCTCCGACAGTCACACCAGCATCATCACCATCCTCCACGTCCAACCCAATGATGCTGAGGTCCACAAGGCTATGCCAAAGAGGTTGTACACTCTTCGCATCACTTTGTTTCTCCATTCCGCTGTTCTTCCAATTCATGTGAGCCAAACACCCAGGTTGACTGAAATCCTATGTTTCCAAATGCTCTGTTTTGCACGTGCATTCCTATCATATTCCTGTGTTTTTCCTGTCCCTGCATTTAAAGAATCCTCCAATTCTAAGGAGCCCTTACAGATTTACTTCATTTTAAGATTGGCGTAAAAGAAAACTCTGTGTGTTATGTCCTGCTCGCCGTGTCGCCATCCACCCCACGTGAGGTGCACCATCGATGTAAGCGCTCATCGCAGCAGAGATCCCCTGCAGACTTTCTTTCGCCGCCTCGATCATCTTCCCTCTGTTCGGCAGCCACCCGAACTGCATTACCATCATCGATCGAGCAGATGAACCCGAGGACTACACAGTTCGTAAGAGAGGTCGCATCTTTCGTGTTTGCTTACGTTATACATCGGTTATTATTACCTGCTACTTTATCGCTCAATCTTGAGTTTTGAATTGCCCATGGGTCTCATATCGAGCCAAAGAATCTAATAGTATCCGCTACTATCCGTTCATCCGGGTCTTCTATGTGGTTCATGTTGGGTGGGCAACAAACAATAGATGATCCATTGTCTATCTTTTTAAACTGAAGCTATAATCTACTTGCTATCATTAGTTTTGGATCCATCCACTCATTTGCTACCATCAGTCTTGATTTTTGCATGCACCCCTTAGGCCTTACAAAATCTAACTATTTTTTTATTATGCATGTCAGATATTGTACACAATCGTACTGAACATGTAGAGAAAAAGAGAAGACCGTTGCATGCGAATATAATGTCATGCAGATGTCGCTCCATGGTGGGCGAAGTGCCCCCCCTCTCCTGCATTTCTAGATTGTATTCCAGAGGAAGTTAATTGTTCAGATGGAGATTCAGAAGGAGCCGACCACGCCTTTACCACCGAGGTGTTTGTTTAACTCGCATGCCGATGTTGGTCATATCATGCATATGGCGCTTTGCATTGCTTACATTATACATCTTATATTTCATCAGCTTAGTTTAGATTTGCTTTATGTGAATGCCACTGTTTGGTTTCTATATCATACTTCACCATTCCTAAATATTTGTCTTTTAGAGATTTCAACAAGTGACTACATACGTAAGAAAATGAGTGAATCTACACTCTAAAATATGTCTATATACATCCGTATGTGGTAGTCCATTTGAAATCTCTAAAAAGAAAAATATTTAGGAAAGGAGGGAGTATATGGGAATTATGCAATGCCATCTTCTTTAGCCAGGCATCATATACGTGAATCATGCAATGCCATCCTGTTTAGCCAGTAATCGTATATGTGAATTGTATCATGCCATATTTTTTTTCCATAATGTATTCCATTTGTCAACAATGTTTATACATTCATCTATTCTTCCTGTGCATCAGCCATTTGAGTTGGTCATGGGAAAATCTGGAGTGAAAACAAGGTCTTCGAGCGATCGATTGCTACACGTCGATGCAGATTTCTTTGTGGTTACGATAGCTCCTCGTGAGGAGGATTCAGAGAGAGATGACCAGTCAGATTCCCCGAGGTGCATGCTCTAACTTGGCTGGGTTATATTGCTCATATCATGCATATGGTGTCTTGCATTGCCATGTCATCCGCTTAGATTAGACATGCTTTGTGTGAATGCCTCCTGCTTGCTTTCTATATCGATATGTGAATTATGCAATGTCATGTTTTTCAGCCAGTTATCATATATGTGAATTATGCACCGCCATGGAGCCGTGAATCATATATGTGAATTATCTCATGCCATCTTTTTTTTCATTACGTATTCCATTTGTCGACAATCTGTATATTGAACTACTCTTCATGTGTATCAGCCATTTGAGACGGTTATGGAAAAATCTGGAGGAAAACAAGGTCTTGAGAGGTGCAATGGTACCTATTGAAGCATATATCTCGATGGTTACAGGGAGCTCCTCAGAGGAGGATTCAGAGACAGATGACCAGTCCTATATCCCACCTGAGGTGTACGCTCTAAGTTGCGATGTTTATATTTCTCATATGATGCATATGGTGTCTTGCATTGCTTAGTTTAGACATCATATGCAAAATATTGAATTCTATCTGCTTAGTTTAGAGATCATACATGCGAGTGCCAGCTGCTTAGTATATGAATCAATTATGTCAATTATATCATGCCATCCTGTATACTTAGACAACATGTATGTGAATTATTTCATCCCAACCTATTTTAGAAAGACATCATATAGTTTTGTCATGTCATCCTATTTAGGTACTCATCATATGTTGAATTATGCCATTATATCCTGTTAAGTTATCCATCATATATCTGAAACTGTGTCATGCTATCCTGTTTAGTTAGGCATCATATATGTGAAATTGTGTCATGCTGTCCTGTTTAGTTAGACAACATATATGTGAATTACCACATCTATCTATCATACAATGTATGTACGTTCAATTTCTTTTCTTGTTTATCAGCCATTTGAATTGGAGGGGGTGATGGCAGTATCTAAGGGAGCAAAAACCTGTTCTTCACAAAAGACAGTGCTACCCGTCGATGCAGATCGAACCATGGTTGTACTGGCCCACAAACTAGCCCCAACACACATAATCGAGACTCTTCCAGATTGCACACTTACACCGTTGGGCAGAGAACCAGCTACAACCCATTTAACCGCAACCCCAGCGGATAGTAACCCACTTATAGTTGACAAAGCACCATGTCCACCACAGAGTACCCCCACAAGAGCAGTTTGTAAAGCTACTGCAGTGCCCAAAGCACGAAGACCACCACAGCTAACCCAAACTCTACGTTTAAAGCAGAAGAGCAACTGTTCTCGTGTCGATTCGTAGCTATGGTCCATACTCCTTTGTTGTTGCATCACTGTATTTACTCATACCAACTACTTTTGAATTTGAAGGATCCAATTGAAACTCCAATGGTGCAACAGGTATGTTTTAAACCTATTTCTTTAACTGGATTGTTGTTCTAACTTCTTGCTCTATGTTGATTTCAGTTTAAGTTGTATAAACAGTTATGTTCTCATGTGATGCACATTACAAGTGCTGCCAATGTTGTGTAGTTTCTCACACTTATATTCTGTCTATCTTTGTTGTGTCTTAAAAATATATGAGTTGAACTGTGTCTCTATCTTGATTAGGGAACATAAACTAGAATGATATGGACAATACAAAGGACCATAGTACATAGATATATGTTTGTTTCATGTTGTTATCCTGTCCACCTTACTCTCGAACGGTTTACCAAAATGAGTTTCAGATACTACAAGCTAAACATGTGATGTGTCTCGCTTGTTTCTCTTGTAGTATGCAAACAAAATATTGGAGAAGAGCACCCCCACTATGCAATGGTAGAGAAAGTAATGCAGATAAGGTTCAAGATAGTGAGACAACCCTGTTGGTCTCCAAGAAAGGTGATAAAACGATCTTGTAGACAAGTGAGAAAACCCCACAGTCCTGCGCTGATGTATTGTTCGAGTTATCGCCAGCATCACCTGGCACAAGCTCTTCGAACTCGCTGCGTGAATCACTTTGCTTCTTCGCCTCAGCTACAAGCTGAAAGGCATCATCAACGTGTTTGCGGCAAGAAGTCAAGGACCGAGGAAGTCCTGCAGAATTCAGATCGTATTTTCTTGTGCAATGACAAGTTACTGGAGGATTTAAGCGCCAAACAAGAGAAAGTTAATAAGCTTGCTAAGCATCTTGCCAAGATTATGGGTACCTGTGATATTGTTTCTTGAACTCTTCAAGTGGTTTCAGATTCTGGACTTGTTTTGCTACGGCGCTTATATGTCGCTTTGTTCCCTATATTTGCATTGGTGGCGAACTTTGATGCCCAGTGGATGTAATATGTGTAATAGCCGTGATAGCCTAGCATAAGTTGCTTGCTTATTTATTTCCTTGTTGTCTTGTTTATTTGTTTGCTTGTAGTCAGTGCAGTTCTTTTTTCGCGGTTTGCTAGTGGCTGCAATAACCTATTTTTTAAAACTAGGCCACAATAACCATGGGCTAATATTTACGGTAGTGACACTGGGCCTCCTATGGGTCAGAGAACGATGGGCCTTCTACGGGTCAGAAACGAAGAGGGCCTTCTACGAGCCGAGAAACAATGGGCCTTCTACGGTCGATCATCAATGGGCCTTATACGGGTCAGATGATCGATTCACAAACATGGGCCAATAACACGCCTCATTATGGCCGTAAACGGGCTAGAGTTGGAATCATCCGTTCATGGGCCGACCATAACGGGCCATCATTAATAGGCCGTATTTGACGACGCTGTGAAAACGGCCTAACGTATTAACGAACCACAAACGGGCCGACTGTAACCACGGGCTGAATTTGGCCCACAAGCAGAAAATGACAGTAACGGGCCGTAAGTAAACGAATGCTGGAAATGAGCCCAAGAATAAATGGGCTCTGAGAAGGCCGAAAGATAACATGGGCTGTTGGCCCAACTGAATAACGGGCCCTTAATGGGTATAAAGTGATACATTGTTCATTATGGACCAGTTTCACCACGGGCCGTTACTAGGTGTAAAGTGATAAACTGTTCATTGCGGGCCAGTGTCACCACGAGCCGTTAATAGGCCAAGAGTTACATAGGGCCTCATATGGGCCGAAGACGCCATGGGCCATACATGGGCCGGCGAAAACGGGTCGAGTCATATTGATGGCCCAGATGACGCCATCGGGCCTAATTCGGATAGGGCGAATGGGCCTTGGGTTAGCAGTCGTAAATGGGCTATATGCGAACAGCCGTTAACAAGCTTTCCATGGGCCGCCCGCCACCTTTTGACCAAGTCAAATGGGCCGGCCTTTTCACAGGAATGGGCCTCTGTTGGGTCGTGCCACGTGTCGATGTATCATAGGCGCCTTCTGTCCAATGAGTGGATGACATCTGTCCCAACGATGAGCCGACACGCAGTTTCCTCCACCAATGATGATTTTACACGTGGAAAATCCCCATTGGTCGAGGCTGTTAACGGGTTATCGGATCCAAAACCCGACCCGATAGCTTAACGGCGTTCCGTTACGGTGGATGCCACGTGTCGGTCACCCTTGACGAAAGCACTTCTGTGACGCGCGATTTATCGTCATGGAAGTGGACACTTCCGTGATGATAATTTTGGTAATGTCGTGGAACACTTCTACGACATCACAGGTATGACTATCTTGATTCTGTCATAAAATCGTCATGGATGTACATGCATGACAAAAAATGCGACCTACTGTGACAAACACGTATCATCACGGAAGTGTATTTTTTTGTAGTGCATCATGAAAATCCAGCCAATTTTGGCTATGAAAGATGTGAATACCTTATCTGTTGATAAGTAAATCCGGAGTTTAAATACTCGGTGGCTCTTGGCCAATGGCGACTTAATGTGCATTCATTGTAAGCCAGAATTTTTATAACTCGGCGGCTTATAGCCTTTGAGAAAATCCAGAATGGATAACCCTTTTGAAACATCAATTTTGATGATGAGCTTGAACTTAATCATTTATATAAGCCATAGTCTGGAAATCCTGCACAGAGTTTAAACAACATATGCCCTGGCGACTTAACGTCTAAAGCCAGGGCCAGTTTAATCACAACCTTATATAATCATAACAAAATATCATACCTGTGATATTTGCTCATACTGTCGGCTTATCATACCAATGCAGTAAGGGTAATAACCCAAAACTTAGAAGACAATACATCCAAGTACTTAATATCATCATATGTTGCCGGTTCACCATATACCTATGTTTGAGCTGTGTTGTGCAATAGACTCTCTTTGGTCTTTGTAACCCGGTCATTAACCCGCCAAGTAGGTCAGAGCTATACTCATATGAAGCTATAATACTGGCTTGATAGCCGAAATCCCAAGGTAATCAGAGCTGTGCTCTCATGAAATTATCATATTGGCTTGGTAGCCGAATTATCAAGGTAATCAGAGCTGTGCTCTTATGAAATTATCATATTGGCTTGGTAGCCGAATTATCAAGGTAATCAAAGATGTGCTCTTATGAATTTATCGTATTGGCTTGGTAGCCGAATTACCAAGATAACCAGAGATGTGCTCTTATGAAATTATCATATTGGCTTGGTAGCCGAATTACCAAGATAACCAGAGCTGTGCTCTTATAACATTATCATATTGGCTTGATAGCCGAATTACCATGATCAAGTGGGTAGCAACGCTATGTTCTCTTTGGTGAATACACCTATGTTTGAACAGGAAGCCCCAAGTGACATATTCCGTCAAGAGGGTAGTAACGCTATGATTCGAATACGATCAGGAAGCCCCCAAGTGACCATAAGTGTGGCATTGCGCCAATCAAGAGGGTAGTAACGCTATGCTCTCTTTGGTGAATACACCTATGTTTGAACAGGAAGCCCCCAATTGACATATAATATGATAAACCAATAAGGCAGGATACCCATGTTTGAACTGCGCATCATGGCAACAAGTTCTCTTTGGCAACCTTAACTCGAACTTGCGTGAGATGAATTTTTCTTGAACCGGGTGTTGAGCCGGATATTGAGAGCTCACAACATTGTGGGAGAGAGATTTCTCTTGAGCCGAATTTTAAACCGGAATCTTCATTTTGAGCCGAAAATTTTCTGACATTTTCGAGTAGGTAAATGATAAAACATAATTTCTGATGCGGAATGCTACCTAACATATTTATCCATGTAATTCTTTTTATTGTGGCATGAATGTTCAGATCCGTATGATTTAAAACAAAAGTTTAATATTGACATAAAAACAATAATACTTCAAGCATACTAACAAAATAATTATGTCTTCTCAAAATAACATGGCCAAAGAAAGCTTATCCCTACAAAATCATATAGTCTGGCTATGCTCCATCTTCATCACACAAAACATTTATATCATGCACAACCCCGATGACATGCCAAGTGTTTTATACTTTTGATGTTCTCAAACCTTTTCAACTTTCACGCAATACATGAGCGTGCGCCATGGACATAACACTTTATGTGGAATAGAAGGTGGTTCCGGAGAAGACAAAAATAAGGATATAGTCTCACATCAACTAGGCGTATCAACGGGCTATGGAGATGCCCATCGATAGATATCAATGTGAGTGAGTAGGGATTTCCATGCAACGGACGCACTAGAGCTATAAGTTTATGAAAGCTCAAAACGAAAACTAAGTGGGTGTGCATCCAACTTGCTTTCTCATGAAGACCTAGGGCATTTTGAGGAAGCCCATCGTTGGAATATACAAGCCAAGTGCTATAATGAAAATTCCCACTAGTATATGAAAGTGATATCATAGGAGACTCTCTATCATGAAGATCATGGTGCTACTTTGAAGCACAAGTATGGCAAAAGGATAGTAACATTGTCCCTTCTCTCTTTTTCTCTCTTTTTTCCTTTTTTTTTATTTTCTCTTGTTTTTTGGGCCTTCTTTCGTTTGGCCTTTTCTCCCTTTTTATTTTTTTCCTCACATAGGATAAATGCTCTAATAATGAAGATCATCACACTTTTATTTACTTACAACTCAAAAAATTACAACTTGATACTAGAACAAAATATGACTCTATGTGAATGCCTCCGGTGGTGTACCAGGATGTGCAATGAATCAAGAGTGACATGTATGAAAGAATTATGAACAGTGGCTTTGCCACAAATACGATGTCAACTACATGATCATGCAAAGCAATATGGCAATGATGATGCGTGTCGTAATAAACGGAACAGTGAAAAATTGCATGGCAATATATCTCGAAATGGCTATGGAAATTCCATGATAGGTAGGTATGGTGTCTGTTTTGAGGAAGGTATGTGGTGGGTTTATGGTATCGGCGAAAGTTGTGTGGTATAAGAGAGGCTAGCAATGGTGGAAAGGTGAGTGTGTATAATCCATGGACTCAACATTAGTCATAAAGAACTCACATACTTATTGCAAAAATCTATTAGTCATCGAAACAAAGTAATACGCGCATGCTCCTAGGGGGATAGATTGGTAGGAAAAGACCATCGCTCGCCCCCGACTGCCACTCATAACGAAGACAATCAAAAAACATCTCATGCTCCACTTCGTTACATAACGGTTCACCATACGTGCATGCTACGTGACTCACAAACCTTAACACAAGTATTTCTCAAATTTATAACTACTTAGACTCTAATATCACCATCTTCATATCTCAAAACGATCATAAGGAATCAAACTTCTCATAGTATTCAATGCACTTTATATAAAAGTTTTTATTATATCCCTCTTGGATGACTATCATATTAGAACTAATTTTATAACCAAGGCAAATTACCACATTGTTTTAAAGACTCTCAAAATAATATAAGTGAAGTGCGAGAGTTCATCAATTTCTGTAAAATAAACCATCGTCGTGCTCTAAAAAGATATAAGTGAAGCACTAGAGCAAATTTGCCTAGCTCAAAAGATATAAGTGAAGCACATAGAGTATTCTAATAAATCACAACTCATGCGTGTCTCTCCCAGAAGGTGTGTACAACAAGGATGATTGTGGCAAACTAAAAAGCAAATACTAAAATCATACAAGACGCTCCAAGCAAAACACATATCATGTGGTGAATAAAAATATAGCCTCAAGTAAAGTTACCGATAGACGAAGACGAAAGAGGGATGCCCCGCCTTCCGGGGCATCCCCAAGCTTAGGCTCTTGGTTGTCCTTAAATATTACCTTGGAATGCCTTGGGCATCCCCAAGCTTAGGCTCTCGCCACTTTCTTATTCCATAGTCCATCAAATCCTTACCCAAAACTTGAAAACTTCACAACACAAAACTCAACAGAAAATCTCGTAAGCTTCGTTTAGTATAAGAAAATAAATCACCACTTTTTTTACTGTTGTAAACTCATTATTTATTTATATTGGTGTAATATCTACTATATTACAACTTTTCCATGGTTCATACCCCCTGATACTAGCCATAGATGCATCAAAATAAGCAAACAACACGCGAGAAACAGAATCTGTCAAAAACAATGCAACCTGTAGTAATCTGAATAGTTCGCATACTTCTGTAACTCCAAAAATCCTAAAAACATAGGAATACCTAAGGAATTTGTATATAAATCTACTGTAAAAAATTCATAATTTTTCGACGCTTCTCTGATTTTTAAAAATTCTGGGACTAAGCGCATAAGTTTCTTTTTCAGCAAGATCAAATCAACTATTACCGTAAGCTATCCCAATAGACTTACTTGGCACAAACAATAATTCAAATAGAAAACCACATCTAACCAGAGGCTAGACGAAATATTTATTGAAAAACAGAAAGGAAAAATAGTGGATTGTCTCCCAACAAGCGCTTTTCTTTAAAGCCTTTTAGCTAGGCATTGATAATTTCGATGATGCTCACATGAAAGATAGCAATTGAAACACAAAGAGAGCATCAGAAAACATGTGAAAAACACATCTAATTCTAACATACTTCGTATGCATAGGCATCTTATAGGCAAATAAATTATCAAGACAAGCAAAAACCACCATATGCAAGGAAGAAAAAAGAAACAGTACTCAACATAACAAGAGGTAATTTTGTAACATGAAGATTTCTACAACCATATTTTCCTCTCTCATAATAGTTATATGTGGGGTCGTACTCAAACTCAACAATATAACTATCACATAAAATATTCTCTTTTTGACCCACATGCATGCAAAGTTGACACTCTTCCAAAATAGTGGGATTATCATAAAATAAAGTCATGACCTCTCCGAACCCATTTTTATCAAAGACTTCATAAGATTGAACATTATCCAAACTAGTTAGTTGCACGTGCTTTGCACGTAATGAATAACTGAGCAGGGCACGACTCAGACAACATTAACGAAATATTGCAAAAAAAAGGAATGCAAATGTTATAAAAAAATAAAGCATAAGATAGGAGAGAGCGCTATCATAGACAAATTAGTCACTAATTATTTAAAAAAATGATAAATAATTAATTCAATTTTTTTATATTTATTACTTGCGTAAAATTCCAAATCAGACCATTTTACCTAGCGACTGATGTCGAGACAGGTGTATTGGTGAGTCCGAGCGAGATGTGACTGGTGCCTCGGATGAGGTGACCACATCGTTGTCGGTGCTGGGGAGTCATATGTTAATGGGTTCGGATGAAAGGGGGTTGTGGGGAGCTCAAGTAGTGGAATCTGGCAAGGTTTGGAGGGAGGCCCATCGGGCAGAGGAGATGGAGTCGAGCAGGGCAGAGAGCGGGGTGGTGTGTTGTTGGTCCACCATCGGGCGATGATTCTAAAAGGAAGAAGAACAACACTGAAATAAGGAGGAAGATAAAGTTATCGCCGCTGGATCTAAATCGGACTTTGGGCAGAACTTATTGAAACAAATTGTTTTTTGGCAGGTGACATGCATGTAAGTGGCCCCTGGAGTTGTTAAATTTCTTTTTGCTTGTCATTTTATCTAAAGATTTTTTTCACACGCCCTAAATACGAAAACAATGCTAATGTATTTTGGGAGGTTGTCAAATATGTGCTTGCATTTTATCTAAGAAACGCGTGGTCCTTAATGAAATTATTGTATCATCTACATATATGTGTTCATTTATTGATTTTGGTAATACAGAAAATCATCTATTCATATTATGTCCATATGATATACGTAGCTTGAAAGATATGAAATGTAAAAGAAAATTGATGGAAATAATACATATTATTTAACTATGTGCATGTTTTTCTTGCAGGGTAACTATGTGGACGTATTGCTTTTATAGGTCGATAAAAAATGTATAGAAGAAAAGTAAAATTATATTACTGTAGAAAGTTCATAATCCACACAAAAGAACATACAATTATATTGGCAGGTGGACCAACAGTACGTTTTTTTTCTGGCGAACAAAGATAGGTACGAAGTATTTATTTTGTAGTATTATATCCAGCCTAGTAAAAAACATTTAGGGGAAGCCTAGTAAGTTTCGGTTTGTAGTATCATGGAGACTTGCAACATTTTGAGGTTGATTTTTCTCTGCAGGTTACTACCGAGCAAGCCTTTCTTTCGTTTGGCAGGCTCTGTAGAGAATCGGCCAGAGTAGCAGTCAATATTTTAAATAAGAGAATCCCCTGGAGTTTACTCGAAGTATGAAACAATGCTGGTTGGGTCCCAGCCTGGCGACTGCCATGCGTGCATGCAGGAGCCATCCTGCACCACCGCAAATCCTTGGAACAACAACTGTATGATTTTTCATATCCAACGGTATATATTGCACCACAACGATTCAGTACCCGAGCAAACCAATGTGAGCCATACGATTGTGACCATCCAACGGTCCATATTGACAGTTATTCGTACACTATATAGTAGTATAGAAGTATAGATATGTGGGATCTAAAGTTGACACTCTTCCAAACCCACTTTCAATATTATTGCAAACATTATTATCAATCTCATATTCATCGTGGGGCTTAAATAAATTTTCAAGATCATAAGAAGAATCACCCCAATCATGATCATTGCAACAAGTAGTGGACATAACAAAACTAGCATCCCCAAGCTTAGGGTTTTGCTTATTATTAGCATAATTGACATTAATAGAATCTAGAATAACATCATTGCAATCGTGCTTTTTATTCAAAGATCTATCGTGAATCACTTTATAAAGTACTTCATCACAATTTTCAGATTCATGAATTTCAAGCAAAACTTCATAAAGATAATCTAGTGCACAAAACTCACTAGCAATTGGTTCATCATAATTGGATCTCTTAAAAAGATTGGCAAGCGAATGAGGATTCATAAATCTTAGATTATCTGATTTGCAATAAATACACAATTATTCCAACCAAACGAGCAGACGAGCCAAATAAGACATCAAGGCAAACGAAAAGACGAACGGAGGAAGGGCGAAGAAAAGACAAATCTTTTCAAAAATCATTTTAGAAGTGAGGGAGAGGAAAACGAGAGGCGAATGGCGAATAATGTAATGCGAGGGATGAGAGTTTATGATGGGTAATTGGTATGTCTCGGCTTGGCGTAGATCTCCCAGGCAACGGCGCCAGAAATTCTTCTTGCTACCTCTTGAGTTTGCGTTGGTTTTTCCCTTGAAGAGGAAAGGGTGATGCAGCAAAGTAGAGTAAATATTTCCCTCAGTTTTTTAGAAACCAAGGTATCAATCCAGTAGGAGACAATGCGCAAGCCACTGAATACCTGCACAAACAAACACCAACTTGCACCCAACGCGATAAAGGGGTTGTCAATCCCTTCACAATTATTTACAACGTGAGATCTGATAGAGATGGATAGACAGTAAAGTAATATTTTTGTTATTTTTGGTATTTTTGGTTTATGGAACGGAAATTAAAAGATTGCAAAGAAAGTAAATAGGAAACTGAGATTGTAGATCGGAAACTTATAAGATAGAAAATAGACCCGGGGGCCATAGGTTTCACTAGAGGCTTCTCCAAGATAGAAATTATTGCGGTGGATGAACAAATTACTACCGAGCAATTGATAGAATACCGCAAAGTTATGACGATATCTAAGGCAATGATCATGAATATAGGCATCACGTCCGTGTCAAGTAGACCGACTCCTGCCTGCATCTACTACTATTACTCCACACATCGACCGCTATCCAGCATGCATCTAGAGTATTAAGTTCATAAAGAACAAAGTAATGTCTTAAGCAAGATGACATGATGTAGAGGAATTAACTCAAGCAATATGATGAAAACCCCATCTTTTTACCCTCGATGGCAACAATACAATACGTGTCGGTTCCTCTTCTATCACTAGGATCGAGTACCGCAAGATTGAACCCAAAGCTAAGCACTTCTCCCATTGCAAGAAAAACCAATCTAGTTGCCAAACCAAATCGATAGTTCGAAGAGACTTGCAAAGATATCAAATCATGCATAAAAGAATTCAGAGGAGATTCGAATAATATTCATAGATAACCTGATCATAAATCCACAATTCACCGGATCTCGGCAAACACACCGCAAAAGAGTATTACATCGAATAGGTCTCCAAGAACATCGAGGAGAACTTTGTATTGAGAATCAAAGAGAGAGAAGAAGCCATCTAGCTACTAGCTATGGACCCATAGGTCTGTGGTAAACTACTCACGCTTCATCAGAGAGGCAATGGTGTTGATGTAGAAGCCCTCCGTGATCGAACCCCCCTCCGGCAGGACGCCGGAAAAGGCCCCTAGATGGGATCTCACAGGTACAGAAGGTTGCGGCAGTGGAAAAGTGGTTTCGTGGCTCCCCTGTAAGTTTTTGGAATATTTGAGAATATATAGGCGGAAGAAATAGGTCGGTGGAGTCACGAGGGGCCCACAAGGGTGGGGGGCGCGCCCTACCCCCCTGGGCGCCCCCTTCGACCTTGTGGGCACCTCGTGCCTTCCCTGACATGCACTCTAAGCCCTCTGGATGTCTTCTGGTCCAAGAAAAATCATCGCGAAAGTTTTATTCGTTTGGACTTCTTTTGGTATTCCTTTTCTGCGAAACTCTAAAACAAGGAAAAAACAGGAACTGGAACTGGGCTCTAGGTTAATAGGATAGTTTCAAAAATCATATAAAATAGCATATTAATGCATATAAAATATCCAAAACTGATAATATAATAGCATGAAACAATCAAAAATTATAGATACGTTGGAGACGCATCAGGAAGTGTCGACAAAACCATTCATCGGGGAAAGCTGGTTCCGGAGCAAAGTAGTCCTTGTAGAGTAGCCATGCTCCAGAGACCCTATCTCGGTTAAGAACTCTTCTCCCTTTGATCGAGCCCTTGAAGTTGAGAATGTGCTCGACATTCCGGTCCATTTCCTGTTGGATGGTCATGGTCATCATCGTCTCGGCTTCTTCTCCGAACCCGACAAACCAAAGAACTCCTCTTGAATCAATTCATCAAGCTTTGTGGGTACATACTCCCCATACGATGAACCATCTGAATCCATCATTTTGACTACAAAACAAACACAAAAAACTGGTTGGACAATGTGTCAAACACATAGAGGGCAAGTTGCAGTCTAAGAGTAGCCGGACGTGCCGCGGCGGCGTCCGGGCTGACGACAATGTTCGTGGTGACAAGCACGAAGGGGAGGAGTGTTGTGGCGGTGCTAGTGGCACCGAGAGCTAAGTACATCGAGGATCTAGAGAGGACCAGCGCGGACGAGGGAGAAGAGAAGAGAGGAACAAGGTTGAGTCCGACAAGGTCGTGTGGGAGGAGATTGGTGCAATTTGAAGTGGGGTCGGCCTATCTAGTCCGACGTGGCGGGCGCGCCCGAGCCCCTCATTCTTCGAGAGTCAGAACGTCTTTTTTGAGTTTCCATTTCTTCATTCGAAATTTGGGATCTTCTATCTCTGTCTTATTTCTTTTGGCTTTAATCTTTATTTATTTTATTTTGATTTTCTACTCTTCCTCTATCACTATCCTCTAGGTACAACTTTGCATCAATAGATAACCTTTTCCCCTCTATGAATCTATATTATTCCATTTCAGCTTCTTCCAACAAATGATGTAAAACATGCACCACTACTCCAACAAATGAGGTATTCCACTGCGTCTGGCCTCCCTCGTCATCCTCACCGCCTGATGGCTTTGGAAGCACCGAAACGGCTACGTATTCGATGGAGATCGGCCATTGATCTCACACATGCTCTAACATCAAAGACGAAGGCGCACCTTTGGACTAGGGCCGGCGCCACCGCAATCAACAACATAATCCCGGAGAGTTAGGCCGTGTTGTATCGGGGATGAGCAACCCCTTTCTGTTTGCTTGGCGATCACTTCCATGCCTGCTTGTGTACATCCATGCCTGCTTGTGTACATGGCATAGTGCATCATTATAACCCCATGCTGTAAAACACTCCTTCTATCAATGAAAAGATATGTATCCTCCGTGTATTCATGAAAAAAACAAAGATCATAGAAATCGTTTCTTCAATTGCACGCGTGGTGGTGGTCCTGCTCACCGATCATGAGCATGTGATCTCCACCAACTCCAAAAGTCCAGCTATAAAACGGCAGAAAAAGAAATTCTGAAGCAACAAACTGCCAGTCAGCAACAATCATCAGCTCAGCCAGCCTCAACCTCGGAAACGTCCCCGGAACGAAGTAGCAGCAATTCAGCAGGCGCAGGCCGACTCTTTCTCCCGGTTTCTATTTCCGTCCCCAACCACCCGCGACCCCCGCTTTCCATGGCCGCCGCGGCCGGATGATGTCTAGAAAGCCGCTCCTCCCCTGCCGCGGGCCCGCAGCCACCCCTCCCGCCCAGCTCCTCCTCCCAATCCGCCGCCTCCTCCTCCTCCCCCTCCCCGCCGCCGCTCCTCCCCGCCGCCGCCGCCCGACCGACGGAGGCCCGCCATGGCCGGCGCCAGCCAGTCCGCGGCCCCGCGGCGGCGGCGTCGGCCGGCGCCGGTGCCACCTCCTTCCATGTCGGCATGGTGCGGGTCGTCTCGTTCCTCGTCGGCGGCCTCAACTGCGCGGTGCTGCTGCTCGGCCTCTACCTCATCGACGCCGCGCTCCTGCCCGGCTGCGGCTGGGGGCTCGCGCTCGCCGCCGTGCCCGCCATGGCCGCGGTCCGGGTGCTCGCCATGCTCGGCGCCGCGCGGGCCCAGCACGCCACTGCGGACGCCATTGCTCGCCGCCACCTCGACGAAGCCGCCGCCTCCGTTGCCGAGGACGCCGTGGCCCGCCACGAGATCAGGGTGAGGCTCAATCAATCAAGCTCCTGTTGCTGGTTTGGTAGATTTGACCTTTCTGGTG
This sequence comes from Aegilops longissima, assembly GCA_021605205.1. Lineage (NCBI taxonomy): Eukaryota > Viridiplantae > Streptophyta > Magnoliopsida > Poales > Poaceae > Aegilops > Aegilops longissima. The sequence continues at coordinate 583,208,946 of CM038677.1, read as the reverse complement.
GGTGGCCCCGCAGAAGTAGGATCCTTTTTGGTAGGTGCATTCCAGGTTGGATTATTCGGGTGATTTTACTTAGATTTCCATTGCTTAAAACACAGACCCTTGGGATTTCTATGCATCTGTGAGTGGTTACGGTTGAGGATAGTTTCAGCTGGTGTTGAGTTGCTTCGGTCATTGTTATGAATTAGCTTAGTTGTGATTTATAAGGTGGGTTTGATGCAATTGTGGTGTAATTGATGGGAGATATCAGCTGGCAATGCTGCTATGATGGTGTGGCTTTGAATGAAACTTACAGTCTGGTACTCCTCTAGTGATAAAAACTACTCCCTCCGTCCCATAACATAAGAGCGTTTTTGTCACTACACTAGACGTAGGGAGTAGAGAATAATGAGGTTGCAGTTTGTGGCTTTAGTTGAGCTTACAGTCTGTTAAAAACTTGATTTGATGCACAAGTTTGATAGGACAGGTAAGTTTGAAATGCTCTTGATGAATGATAAGATATCATTGACGATTGTGGTACCCAACTTTGTTGTCGAACACAAGCGCACAAGATTATGTAGATTCATTTGTCCTGTCAATCAGGGCTAACTTATTTTTTCAGTTCATCCATGTCCAGCTCTAGTGCTAATTTAGTTCAAGCTCATTGCTGCTGCACGCTTACCATATTTGATCGCCAACTGGGATTTCCCTAAGCCCCTCTAATGGGATTGAGCATTCCATGTTTACACTCTGTCGGGGATAATAGGGCGGATATGAAGGGACAAAAAAGAAGGGCTAAAGGAATTAAGAAAATAAGTAAACAGGTTAATGACGGGATATGAACATTTATTAAAATGTGGTTGTTTAACTTGAATTAGATCTGAGAAGAGTATATTTTCTACCTATTTATCACATTGCTACTTCCATTTTGGTGAACAGGTGAGGTATAAACGCTGGTTGTGGTGGACTAGATTTGGTATGGCTGTTGGTGCATTGCAGCTGGTTGGGGCAATTTATCTCATGTTTGTCATTGTGAGTGATCTTCCCAACGAAAGAAGACCCACGTCCTGTTTCTTTGGTATGTTTGAGTTGGTTGATATCACTTATCAGTTGTATATTCTAGCTTTGAATCTAGCCCTTTCAAGACTTTGTTTGCTGTAAGCTTACTACCAAGAAAACCTTGTTCATATAAAACATTTGTTGAATATTTTTGTTTGGATTTTCTAGATGACTTTTTAGTTGAACAGTACAAAGGGCATGCTACTTACTTTTTGTTGCACTTGGTGTCAATGTGAATATACTGAATTAATACTAGTAAATTATGCATTTTGAGTAGGACTTGTGTTTTATTCAGCGTCCACTTGCCTAAAGTTTCTTTGCTTCCATATGTCTATCTTGTGCTCCAATAATTAGTTTGCCTTGCTTGTAATCTAGGACAGGATGGAGCTGAGCGGGTCTCCAGACGAGCATTAATTGCTTCGTTTCTTATCCTTTCCTGGGTTGTGGTCATCCTTCAGTGCTTCACGGGCTCTGATGTATTGAGATGGCGATCATTCTATGCGACACATGATATGGCATGGAAAGCTCATTACAGGGAAGTGTTTGATCATGGAATTCGTGAGGCTCTGTGCTGCCTAGGACGTGCAAAGTATTTGTAAGTCTATATCCAGTCATTTTACACTGTGAGGTTTCAATATTAATATCTCTGTTTACTCTAGTTCCTCTTATGTGCTGATTTAGAGCCGTATTGGAAGAAGATGAGGTATATTCTGTGGCAAGACTTCTGGGTGAATTGGTTGCATATCGTGCTTCTGGGACTGGCCATTTGGAACTCTTAGCAGGTTGGCTCTCCGTCTCGGTAATTTCATATCAAATATATGTTCGGTGGCCTATTAGGATTTTCTAATCATTTACACTTCCGCCTAACCTGCATAAATACACTGAAAGTTTGATATCTACCTGCCCAAAGATGTGCATAGCCATATCTGTACTTCATCCAATAAAGAATATATAAGTTCTACTACCATAATCCAACATATAATTCACGTTTTAGTAATCACCTGTTTGCAGTATGCACTTTAAGTGTGTGCAATCTGTCCAATGTCCACTTCCACCTCAAAAACACGACTTCTGTATAAAACCAATAACTTGAATATTTTTATTTCCTATCCCTTGACCCAGAAAACTGGAGGAGAAAATGTTCTTATAAGTAATTGAGCTTTGCTCAGGCATATATAGGACTATAACTTTGTATTTCAGATGATGGTGACTTTGTTGCACAAATTTAGAATACACAAACAATAATATTGTAATTGCATATATTTGAAGTTGGCTGCAATTTGTTTTCTACACAGAGTACAGGTGGGCTTGGTGCCATTTACTTGATAGAAAATGTAAAACCCGTAACATTTCAGAAAGAATACCAGAAGAAAATGATGCTCAGACTGTAGCTCCATGGTCACCCTTTTCTCCTGTCTCCTAATTCAAGTAGTTACCTTCTTACACTAGTTAGGCTAGGCAGCTCCCTTGCTATATCCATAGATGGGTAAGTCCAAAAGGACATGGATTTACCCCTAGTATTATATTATGTGCTCCATTAGTATTAACAGCATAATAAAGATCTCTTCTATGGTATGTATTATAGGGCTTGCTCTATTGCAGAAGCATGGGAATTTGCCTGATTTGCAAACTGACCTTGTGGAGGCACCTCATAAGCTTATGCGAGAAGCTGCTGTTCTCCATCCTTTTGCTGAAGCATGTTACACGGTTGGACACTATCTAATTGGGACATATTTCCTATGCATGCCTGCGTTGTATGACATGGAAAGGTATAATTGCAGGGTCCACTTCTTGATGTCGGAAGAAACCCCATTTTGTTTCCATGCGCATGGGTTTATCGACAAGGCGTTTTAACTCCATGGGCGCGCCTAAGGTATTTACCATGCCTTTTCTCAGTTGTCTGTTGATTCTCAAACTCCCCTCGTTTTCTGTTATTACTTTGTGATCTTATTTTCGGCAACTTCATCTGGAAAAGCCCGAAAGAGGAAAATAACACTGATAGGAGCTAGGGTTCTTCCCGGTCTAGGGCGTAGCTTGTAGGGAAAGGAGGGAGGTGGGCGAGGGCTGGAGCGCGGCGGCCGGCGGCGAGGCGCCGTCCTTGCGGCGGTGCGGCGGCGGCTGAGTCAGGAGGCGGCTAGGGTTTAGGGTTTCCGGCTCCTCTGGGAGCCGGGCAATAGAATTGTGTTATTGCTTAAATCTCAAAATAGTCTTACAAGTTGTATATATAACCACGATGTGAAATAAAAACTAAGATAACTTGCGGGCTAAGCTTGCCCGGTGGGCCTCCTACGGCCGTAGGTCCGGCCGGTCATAACAAACACACCCCAATTCGATGTTAGAACTGAGCTATGAAATTGGGAACTGGAATTGTGTCTTTCAAATATCAGATGTTTGAATGCTGTTGGAATTTGGAATTGGAACATAACTGGGTGAGGTGAGGTCTCCCACAATAGAGTCGTCGCCCTCTGGATCTTGTAGAATCAGGTTTGAGGCACTCAAACCTCGAAGGCCACGACCACCATGGGTTCCCGGCTGACTGGGCACCCTTGGCCACCGCCTCCGCTGGCACTTGGCCGTCGTTGCCCTTTTTTGCCCACCACTGCTGTCGACTGTGCCGCCACTGCGGGGTCCTTGCCCATCGTCGCTGCCGGTGACTAGGTGCCGCCTCCCCTAATCTCTGGCGAATGTGCTCCATGCCAGACAGCGCGGCCACGCCGTGATGTCCCTGGTGCACCACACTGCGTTGAGCAGGATGTGTGGTTGTCCGTGTTTGGCAGGCCAAGGACGTCAGCACGTGTGTGAACCAGCTAGCATCCAAGACTTAGCCGCCTGTGTGATTCCATTCCATTTCTTTGGCAGCCAAACATGATTTGGATTTGGACGGTATTCCATTTCTGTACTCTTGTTTCCATAGCTGACTAAACAGAAAATTTGATTTGTCAACCCATTTTATATCTTCTTGAAATTGCATTGGGCCTCCATTTCTCCAAACCCAGTTCAGTTCTGACATCCAAACAGATCCTTAGTGAATTAAGCTAAATTGTACTGTTCTCTTTGTCCTCATTGGTCTGAAGTAGAAAGTTCTTGTTATACACTAGCGTTCTCAATCTAAATCAATGTTGTATGCACATCTTCATGATTTGTTGATCTGTGGTATTTCCCTAAAAGCAGAAAGTTTATGCTGTTCTTTACTTACATAACAGTTACTACATACCAATCTCTGTTCAGGCGTCCTGCACTTGATGGTGATAACTGGTGGCGAGGGCATGCTGCAGCTTTCCTTAGATTTGTCAATATAGCACCTACAGCACTTGTTCGAGGCCGTGTTCGTCAGGTAATGCCATATTGATGTCGAATAAAAGTGGGATCGCATAATTATTTTAACCATTTACAAATGGCACTGGTAACATAATCTATGTTTCTCTGCTGACACCTCTTCTCATTTTGCACTCATTTACATTTAGCTGACCCTTGGTGGCCAGTTTCTGTATTCTGCTTATACTTGGTGGTTGTTTTTTGTGAATTTTCGGGGATTAATTCATCCTTTTAGAGCATACTAATAGTCTAAGATGCATCATCTAACTACCCTGAGTAGCTGAGAACCTGAAATTGGTGTGAATGATCCATTGTGTTTGCCATTATCTGCTGAACTTTTCATAAGACTGATTCACTTCAAGCAAGGCGTCATGACACAGTTAAAAATGTGGCAGAGAAAATAACGCGTTGAAATCTTTTAAGAGTATCTGATGATCACCTTTAGGGTTGGAGTATCACCAAAGAACTAGCTATGGACAGGGGTGCGTGGAAGCTTGCTATCCATGTGCCAGAACCATGAGTTGGTCGCGAGATCTTATGGGTTTCACCTCTAGCCAGCCCAATTTGTTTGGGACTAAAGGCTTTGTTGTTGTTGTTGTTGATGATGATGATCACCTTTATTCAACGATGCAGAGCAAGCGTGAAGCTGCTTACTTTGTTGTGGTCCTCCATGACAAAAAAACTGTTCTTATTGGGGTGCGTGGGACAGAGACACCAGAGGATCTCATAACCGATGGACTATGCAGAGAATGTGCTTTCACCATGGATGATTTGGATGGACTAGTAAAGTACGTTTGTATTAATAGTCACCTATTCTGTTCTTACCTTATCCATTTCTAGTTATATTGTTCAAAATAGCTTGTTTACATTGTGACCACCTGCTCTGAGAGAACACATGTGAAAGGTCTATTTTGCCTTTTGGTTCAAAGACATGCTCCAGTGTATTGCTCCTTTGCTCTATACATGGTGCTGCTAGACCTGTTTTTTTTTAATATTTTGCACTGTGCACCAATTCTAGCCATGTTGAATAAATCCACATTATGTGATGTTTGAACTTGTTAGGTTGTGGCGTCCTTGAATTTGTAAGGTTGAACTCTGATAGCCTTACATAATGGAGGAGTATTTGAATAAATAATGATGAACCAGATGGGTTAAAACAATGGCTAATCTTGGTGCACAATTGCAAAATGAATGAAAGAATGAAGGACCCGATCAGACCATGTACAGAGCAAAGGAAAATAAGTTGGACCATATCCTGAACCAGAGGGCAACATAGACTTTTCACGTGCGTTCCCTCTCCTATTAGCTCAAGAAATAATGTTTGAGTGATTCCTGTGTGCTCTGGTAAATAACCCGGATTTTGCAGTGGTACTGAGCAGTTGAGACAAAATAAGTGTCCCATAGCTAATTTTCCCTTAATGTGTAGGCTGTGGCTAGTGTTTGTAACCTCAGCTTTGGAGATTGCTTGCCATAGCACATAGGGTTAGTATCTAAATTTTTATAAACGTAAAATTTGTTCCAAGAATTTTAGTTTTATTGATTTTAATTGTTGAACACCTTTTTCGTTCTATGCAAATTTCTTGTTTTTTTTTTTATTTCACATACTTTTCCATCATTACCAGCTTCCCAACTATTGCATAGCTGGTTGTTTGCACAGTTAAACAAAATGGATATTGTAGTGCTTTAGATTAATATATTATTACGGTTTATGATAAAATACAGTTACTGTAGCAGTGAAATTTTGGTGAAAAGGCTCATGTAGCGCTTTGGACATCATCATTGCCGTAGTCCATAATGCTGCTTGTAAGCTCGTGGTATGGTAAGGTAAATCAGATAATTGGACTTAGTGACTTAGTGTGGAATTATATTTCAGTAGAAAAACTGATACAAAGAATAAGTTGAATAAGTACTGAGTTGAGGAGCCAACATAGAAGTTTGAGACCATTTAAGTGGACTATTCTATTTTTCGGGGTGATATCCCGTATCCACAACCCCTTTTGTTTTTCACACTTTGCTAATTTTTATCTTCAGTAGTGAACTGTTACCTGTAACTATGAGGGAGAAAGTTATTTCTACATTCCCGCACTATGGACATGGTGGAATTGTAGAGGCTGCTCGGGAGCTTTTCATGCAACTCAACGACTGCACAGGAGGTTTGATTTTTCCAATAAAATGTTTATAACTTAGTTTAATTCAGCAATTCAAGTTCCAGTATCTGAAATGGCTTAATCATGCTCGTGTCTGCTTTCTGTAAATACCTTGTAATCTTGTATACTGCATGTTTCAGTATATTTCACTGTATTAACTATACTACACTTTAACATGCTGGGAACAGTGCTGGTACAAAAAGTATGCTGCTCCCTCCGATCCATATTACTTGTCGCAGATTTAAGTTGTACTATTTTTGGATCGGAGGGAGTACTATTTTTGGAACCATGCAATCCAATTGTTATTGGCTAATAGTACTAATTTTAATTTTCTTCTGTATCATTATTTGATTTGGTTTGCAACATAACTATACTGCTCATTACATTTGATTTCGTTTTTACTAAACTATCACCTGGGATTGGAAGACTAGATGCAATATGTGTATTTATTGACCACTTTACGTGAAAGAATATTTGTGGTGATTAATCTGTTCTCTCTCTCTCTTAGATAATGGCAACTCAGAAAACACGTCCGCCAAAAAACTTGGATTTCTGTCTACGCTAGTCCAGGACGGCAGTGAGTGTCATGGATATAAAATTCGTGTCGTTGGACATTCTTTAGGAGGCGCTGTTGCTACAGTCCTAGGAATGATGGTAAAACATGTTGAACCGTCACTATTATTTGCATACACATTTTTTGTTAATTATATTCCTTCCACTGTCATTCTTATTCTAACTTCCTGGGAACTGAACTGTAGCCCAATAGTGACCATGCAGTTGTGTCACTCCACCCACCAGGGTACTCCTGTTAGGCGAATTATGCTCTTGGTTACTTAATGACGAAACTTTATATGTATAATAAATCTTCCATCAACACATATGATTTCACTTGCTGTTTTCTACCTCTGTTCATGATCTGTTTTATATCCTACCTGTAGATGCTGATTAGTGGCTCTTCAAAGCTTAACTTGTTCTTGAACAGCTTTTTGGCAGATACCCAGATGTGCATGTGTATGCTTATGGCCCACTTCCTTGTGTGGATTTGATAATAGCTGAAGCCTGTTCACAGTTTGTTACCACGTAAGAGTAAACTGGAAGCTGTTTTATAGCCTGATTTATCCATGGAACTTCCATCCTTGATGTGAGGTCATCTTAACAAGGTTTATTAGCATCTTTCACTGATTATTTCCTCTTTCTTACAGCATTGTAAACAATGACGAATTTTCTTCTCGCCTTTCAATCAACTCAATCCTCAGACTACGATCTGCTGCAATAAGTACTCTTTCAGATAACTCTCCAGATGATACAGCAATGATACAAAAACTTGCTCGCAGAATTTTGAATGCAAACAAGCATCATGAAAGGCGGTCTCCGCACCAGGATGCATTATGCAATACTGAGACAGACCTTCAAGATTTGCAAAATGGCTTGGGTGCCTACAATGGACCCAGTTCATCCATAGATGAGCCCAGAAGCTATCGAAGCCTACAAATTGATCAGGATGTCCGGAGGATTCCACTTGATGGGCATGATTCCGGTTTGGAAGAGGCCCAGACATCTTCTGGGGAAATACTAGTTGAGTCTCGAGAGATGTTTCTTGCAGGCTTAATTATTCATGTGGTGCGGAACAGAAGAAGCCTCTTTCCTCTTTGGAAATGCTGGAACCCTCAGGAAGCTGAACAACCATATAAAGCTGTTTTTGCGAAAAGAGAGAACTTCAGGGATATTGCTGTTACTCCTTCTATGTTCATGGATCACTTACCATGGAGGTAAACTGAAATTGTTTTTAACCAACTACAGCTAAGACTTTACGCTGCATGCAGTTTAGTAAAGCCATTAACCTCTTACAGTCATACCTGATATAGTAGCAAATGCTTTGTAACTAGTAATTCGAGCGTTACTACCTTTCTCGGGGAGGATACAGCATACACAGACCATTATCCATAGAAATGACATAACTTTCAAAGAAAAGGGCATAAAACCATAGCCAGGTCCCATTACTCTTTCATGTCAAATATGCATCTGAATCAGACATGCATGTTTGTTAGAGTCGTGTCTCAGTCAAATAACACTGACACCTTGGCCCTTTTATTGTACCAACTTGCCAGTACACATTGAATTGTACTAGCATGTGAAGTTGGTTGGCCCAAATTGTAGCACTACTGGGCTAGCCTTTTCTGGTGAGAAGCAAGCGCAAAAGATTAATGGTGGTGCTATGCGTGTGTAGGCTGTGTCTGGGGTGGGTCTTACAGTGAATTTTTTATGGAGGGTATTATATGCTGTGTCATGTCAAATATAAAACCATTGCTCTCTCATGTCAAACTAGCAATGTGCCCGTGCGTTGCAACGGATCCAAAGTAGAATAATACATGTTCACAAACTTGAAAGAAAAACACTCTAGTTTTGGTATATATATCACTAAAAATATACTCGTATTAGGTTTCACTCAAAATATATTCCTCATGGCTGTTTTGATGAGTTGGGGGAGGGATGTGGTTGGTTTCAAGATATTAAGGGGTTTCTGCAAATTGGAGCAGAGAGGTGGGGTCTTGTTGCAAAAATGCTACAGCTTACATCACAGTCGTTAGATGCAGATCTGATGGTCAGAAATGACGGATGGCAGACACCATCATCACCAACTGAGTCTTTTATAGGAGTAGAGATATGCTGGGTCTGAGTACCAGATACATATGTCTCTAAGCTCATCTCATTGGATTGTTTTTCCATGAGGCAAAAGACAGCATTGGAGTTTGTTAGGACTAGAAGCAACATGTTTAACAACTGTTGACAATTGAAGTGCATAGCTTTGCGTATACCATACTTTACCCTTTTCCTTTAGCTGCATTTAAAGGCTGCAAACTCAGTTTCTATGCATCTGCACCGATTTATTCGCCTAAAGTTACGCTAACATCTCATGCTTTTGAAACCAGGTGTCGGTTTGCTATGCAGAGAACTCTGGAAGGCCAACCGTCACAGCGTTTAGCTAATTCTGATTCACCTGTACAACATTTAGTCTGATCCATGCTTGAAGACTATTTGAGTAACAAGTCATCCTATGCCGCAAGCATGTTTTTTATAAGTTGCAGCTATTTCTCTGCATACAAGAGATGTGCATGGCGATGGTTCCGCTCTAACATTGTGCTGAGCTTATTGACACTGCCAGACTGCCTCGGCATGGGCATGCACCAACCGGTGATATACTATCTGGCTGAAAGGAAATCTGATGACTTCATACACAGCAATACAGCACATCAATGAACAATATCCTCTACTTATCTAGTTGCCTGGCAGTGTCCTTCATTGATCGATGGTGCGGCGGCCATATACCCCTGCTAGTACCTGATTGTTCTCATTCATTATTGTGCAGCAGTGGCTGCTCTTGTTCATATCCATTTTTTTTCAATTCATGCCAACATGTACATATTTACACAGCAGAGATAGCTAGATTTACCGACTTAACAAGTGACAATAAAAATGTGATTGTTTAACCTAGAGGCTAATAAAACACTTTGATAGTTCTGGCCCCGAGCATTTTTGTCAGTCTGCAGTTGCTTGTGCTGAGATACTAGTCTCTTTCTCTGTCCAGAAAATGTGTTGTGTATTTCTTGTCGACGAGTAATATTCCATGGCCGAAGGAGGTAAGATGTTATTTCTATTTTCTAGTGCTAGCTTTTTCTTGCATTACACATGTTATCGTGAGTATACTTTTCTATCTGCAAGTAATTGAAAAATACGGCCTATTTTTATATTTGGATGAAGGATCACAGATCTTGTATGTTGATTGTCCTTGAGTTGCTTGGATGCCATCTGACCGTAAGTGCTTACCGCTGATCGATCTTGTCCCCATTAATTAACCTTGTTTCACTCATGTACTTTAAACATCAAACTGTGACTTGCAGACTTGATCACGTTGTTGCACTGTACAATCGTACTTCCCTCTTTAAATGAACGCAGACCCACGATGGATGCCATGCACACTCAGACCGTCACAGTGCTTGTTAGTTAGTTCAGCAATGGAATTGAGGGACAAGGTTGGCCCGGCAATGACCTGTCTCGCCGTTGCCCTGGTGGAAATGGAACATGGAACGTGCGTGGCCTCGTGAATGCGCCGTGCCAAATGACAGCGCACGCACGCGCGGCCTACGGGCCACTTGCAGCTGCAGGGAGGGAACCATCGGAATGAGTACGCTAGTTCGGCATTGAACCATCTGCCTGGCTGTGCAGCACAGTACGCGGTCACCCCACCATGTGTTGGGTTTATGCTTGGCGATCCGCACACATATGGCTTCAGGATCCGAGCCGTACTTGCGATACGCTTTGGGGTAGGACAGACGATGTGGTCAAGTCGCTGAGTCGCTGGTGAGTGGCTGGTTTAACTGGTTCGGCTCACACGCGCCGCTGGCCGGGCAATCAGTGGCCGGAGGGGGACCTGCAAAAATAAGGCCGGAGCTCAAGAGGACGATACGGAAGAGCCGAGCTAGCAAATCCAATCTTCACGCAAGCCACCACCGCCCATCATTCGGAAGAAAAGGTAACGACCTGCTGTGCTGCTAATCATTCAGAGGATCGAACAATCTTGTGTTCTTGGCGCCGCACGCACAGTGCAGCCTGTTGCTCTCCTCGAATTAACACCTCCCAAATCACAAGCAGCTCGAGTGCTCGACCGTGACCGCGTCGCCCCCATGTGCGGCCGGCCACGCATCCCCTCCTTCCCCGCGAGCCCTCCCCCTCTCTCCTCCTCCTCCCTGCCGCTGTCGCCGGCGCCCGTCGCAGGCCTGGCCCGGGCGACGTTGGCGGCAGCGGCCCCTGGCCCTTCCCCGTCTAGGGTTTTTCCGCGCGGACGAGCGCGCCCGGCGGTGTCTTCAGCGACGGCGGGGTTTCTGTCATGGGCGGCGGTGCCGTTGCGGTGGGGCTGCTGCTTGGCGGCGCTGCTGCTGCTCAGATCTGGGCCTTCAGCCCCATTCGCTGCGGGCGGGCGGCGGCAGCGTGGCCCTCGAGGAGGCGGTGGCGGCGGCGATGATCGGCGTGATGTTTGGCGGCGTCGACGCCACCGCTGCAGCTGCGTGGCGGCGGGGCTTAACGGGCCCATTTCAGGCCTGGCCGGGCCAGGGGTGGCCTGGTATGCCCCGCTGCCGTGTCCGGACGGCTACCGCGACGGTGCCGAAGGCGCGGGTCTCCCGCATGACAGTGGTGGAGGTGGTTCCCTCCCGCTCGGCCTTGGTGATGCTGCTCCCGTCGCTTGGATCTTCTCTCCGGTCTACTTGGCCTCGTGGTGGTGCTCGCAGCGAGACGGCGTTGGTGGCGGCGCAACCGTGATGGCGGATGGTTGGGCGGTGGTTTGGTTGGTCGGCTTTGGTTGGCCGGTGGGGTTATGCGTGCGGGAGAAATCCTTGCCGGTTCGTCCGTCTCCGATACGGTGACTGTCGGTGTCAAAACCGGCGGATCTCGGGTAGGGGGTCCCGAACTGTGCGTCTAAGGTGGATGGTAACAGGAGGCGGGGGACACAATGTTTACCTAGGTTCGGGCCCTCTCGATGGAGGTAATACCCTACTTCCTGCTTGATTGATCTTGATGATATGAGTATTACAAGAGTTGATCTACCACGAGATCGTAGAGGCTAAACCCTAGAAGCTAGCCTATGATTATGATTGTTGTTGTCCTACGGACTAAACCCTCCGGTTTATATAGATACCGGAGGGGGCTAGGTTACACAGAGTCGGTTACAAGGGAGGAGATCTACATATCCTTATTGTCAAGCTTGCCTTTCACGCAAAGGAGAGTCTCATCCGGACACGGGACGAAGTCTTGAGTCTTGTATCTTCATAGTCCAACAATCCGGCTAAAGTATATAATCCGGCTGTCCGAGGACCCGCTAATCCAGGACTCCCTCAGTGACACCGGCGGGTGCCACTATCCCTTCTTGGAGGGTGTCGGGAGTAGCTATCCCCCACCTCCCTCTGCGTACTGGAGAAACCCTAGGACTCGTCCGGGCAGCAGCGTCGTCAACGTCGCATTCCTTCTTAAAGGTGCTGCTTAGTTCGTGGTAGATCGGAGCCTCAGGCTGTGGTGGTTTGTGTCCGGAGGGCGCAGCGGTTGCGGGTCTTCCGCGCTTTGTCAAGCTGCCGCTATTGGCTTTTTTTTGGGCTTGATGTGCTGATAGGCCCAGCATTGCGATGTGTACAATAATAATTTGCTTTGGAATACACAGCGAGGGAAACCCTTTTTTTGGTAATTAACACCTCCAAAGTCGGAGGAAGCTAGTGGGTAGAGGCACCGAACGAGACACGACGCCGCCTGATTCGGGCTTGGGGTGCGTACGTAGGCTGATGGGCATGGCTAATCCACTGAGTAAGAGCAACTCCAACAGCTGCGCCAAAAGACGCGCGCGTAGTAAACCCAGGTTTTAGCGCGCGCGGGACGTTTTGCCGCGCTCCAGCGGTGGCGGGATACTTGCGCGCGCGGGAACCGTTTGAGCGTGCGCGTGAAAAGGCGTCAACTCGCGCGCCATTTTTATCGCACCGCTTCCGGCACGCCTATAAAATGCGGCGCTCGCCACGCGCCTTTTCCACGCCTCCTTTTCTCCTCTTCCTCTTCCTTGCTGCCACGCGCGCCTCCACCACTCCAGCGCCCCGCCACTGACGCGCCTCCACCGCTCCAGCTCCCCTCCACCGACGCGCCACCATGCCGCCGCGCCGCCGAGGAGCGTCCGGCTATCGCGGCGTCCGCTGCGCCTCAACGGCGGCTACTCCTCGAAATACGCCCGGCGATCTCCGACTCGGCCTCGGCACCTACGGACGGCGCGCGAGGCCGCTACGCGTCTGACGCGGCGGCGTGGCGCTTAGGCGGCCGCAGGGCAGATGAACTTCAAGACATGTACACGCCCAACAAGCGCTGGACGCCGCCCGCCGCCTCGTCGAACACGGCACAAGACCGTGCGGAGCATGCCGAAGCGGCAAGCCGCCTCCTCGCCGCCAGAGGACGAAGCGGGTCATGGCGGAGTGGCGCCGGCATCACCCGAAGGACGTCGCCTACGAGCAAGTCTACTGGGCAAGGCGCCGCGAGGAGGACACGCGAAGGCGCCACGAGGAGCGGTTGGACAGTCGGCGGAAGGCGTTGGCGAATCGCGATCCGATCTCGTTCTGGCGGTGGCGATCGTTCTTCACGGCAGACGATGATCGGTGGTTGAACATATGGCTCGATACCTTGGACGACGCCGCCGAGGATGATAATGGTGATGATGATATCGACTTAGAGTAGTTTATCTATGTAATCTTTCTAGTTTTTATCATTTGTCGTTTTTTATCTATGCAATCTATGCTTCCGATGTAAGATACCTTTGTATCGTTAAAAATCTATGCAACTATGCTTTCGATGATATATATATAGTTTGTAGAATGAGCGCTTGCGCCAGAAGCGCGCGCCGCAGATTTTTAGCGTGTTCTTGGAGAAATGTATTGCGCGCCGCCAAACCAGACGATGGATGCACGGTAAAGCTGTTTTTTGCGTGCGGCGTGTTCGGCGCCGTTGGAGATGCTCTAATCAGGCACCGAATCCGCTGGACCAGGACCAGCACCAGCCAACGCGTCGCGTGCATGCTATGCGTGGTAGCTCAGGCAGGCGGGCAGGGCAGCGACCGATGGAGGCGGTACCGGCACGCTTGGGACGTGGGAGTTGCAACCCCAACTGCTTCGCCCGAACCGGACCAGCATTGCACGTCGCCTCTTGCACGGGCAGTTCAGCTTGCCTCTCTCGCTTTTGCTTTGTCCCAGCTCGCGGGCAGGTCAACGCCTAGTGCCTACGCCGCTGCAGCAGTGACCTGCAGTAATAAGCTCTTGGAAGAGTGGTACACGGGAGATCTGCACAAGTGACAAGTACTGTCGCGTGAAACGAGTGTATCTCCTGAGTAGACACACGAGAGGTTGTGGTAGGGAAATTAGCAGAGTAAATTGCAAAAAACCACCACACTTAGGGACCCTAATTCATAAAACCACCATCATTCGATTTTTTTTTAAAAAACCACCAACATTGTGCTGACAGTTTTTAAAAAACACTGATCACACATATAAGCACTTGCTGACGCTAAAACTAACATATAGGTCTCACCATAAGTGATGATGTGGCAAACAAAACTAACGGCGTTTGCCCGGCCGTCAAAATAGACATGGGACCCGCATGTCAGTGTGATATCTCCTTTATAATAAAAAACACACATCTCTGTATGCTGTATCATCCTCCTCTAGATCCACTATGCACGCACCACGCAGGGTGTACAGCCAACGCCGCCATACGATCCGGAAGGATCCCATGCCGACCGCAAGTCGCCCGGCAAGCCAAGTCGCCACCGCCCTTATTTCTCCTCCATCTTCCTTCGCCTTGTCGCTGGTCTAAGCAGCGTCATGCGCATGCCGCTGGTCTCCTCTCGAGCCGCCGAGAGCATTGCCTCGCCGCCGATCGTGAGGTAGCGTAGCCACCGCCAACGAACCGCTGCGGACAATGTCCACGAGCTCCGCCTTTTTATTTGGTATCCTCGCCGACGGGTTCGGCGAGGACGCCGGAGATGGCCGAATCGAGCCTTTCTTCGCCGCTTGCACCGCCGCCTCGCCTCGATTCGCCGTCTCCAAGCTCGCCCGAGCCCACCGAGCACCCTGCTGCATCGAGTGAGATCCTCTCGATTTTCCCCATCCCCTCGCTCTATTTTCACGAGCGCCATCCCCGCGAAGCCCGAGCACGGCCGCCGCCATGGCCGACCAATTCAAGCAGTTCGTGCTCCCCTGCCCCCTGCCTAGTCCAGTAGCAAGTGGCGAATCCCCGTCATGGTATTCTCCCGACGAACCCCTGCAGTTCGGCACCATCCACCGTGGTCTGCTCCCGACGCCCCCGTGCAATCCGGCGACGGCCGCTTAGCCACCCAGAGGCCTGCACAGGACCTCCTGGGCCTGTCGTCCATCCGTGTTTGGCTTGTGGGCGGGAGCCATGGCAGGCGGCCAAGCATGGTGCTGTGTGGTGCAGAAGCCGGCGGTGCTGGGAGGCTCGTCAGCCGGCGGCCTGCCTGCCCGGAGCCGCGGCCCCCCCATGCGTGTACGGAGTCGCGAGAGCACATGGACAACAGTCGCGAGGAGACGGGGTTGACCAGTTGCGCCGTCTCTCCACTACGTGGACCTGTCATTGGGGCCCACTTGTCAGATTTTCAATTAAATGGTTTTAATCGAGCGATCAACGTTTTCTAAAAACTGTCAGCACAATGTTGGTGGTTTTAAAAAATCGAATGATGGCGGTTTTATGAATTAGGGTCCCCAATTGTGATGGTTTTTTGCAATTTACCGAAATTAGCAGGCATTGTTCGTTGGCCCCAGCTTTGAGCGATGCTGGCTCCGTTCCCTTCACGGAATTCTGCAGGTGGTACCGAGACCTTCACACATGAATGGCCCGACTTTAACGCGCGGCCATCCGATTCACGAGATTCCCATGAGCTGTGAGCTGAGTAGTGGCCATCCGTTCCCTCTAGACCTGGCAGGTTTGCTGCATGCATGATCCATGATCCCCAATAGAGGAAACGAAAAAGGTTTCTTTTCTTTTACTAATAATAAGCGAGTTGGGATCACAACCGACCTGCAGTGGCCTCTGTGGTTTAGCTATCAACAGTCAGTCTTTTCTCATGCATGGCGATGGCGGCTTGCATCCTCCTTCAAAGGTCGCTTTCCCTCTCCTCTTTTCCTTTCTCATGCATGGCGGCTGGCCTGGCCGCACTCAAGCTCAACTTGCAGCAGCAGCGAGAGCCGAGAGCGCCTCTTTTCTCTCCTTTACTTTTGGGCTTGAGTTATCAGTTTTCACGGGCTCCCCGGCCACATGGTCTGGTCGTGGTCGGACAACAGCCAGGTTAATAGCGACCGAGGCCTAATTGTGATATTAGGACGAGATACATGATTGGTCCATGATCACAGACCTTGCAACCATGTCCTTAATTTGTACGTACTTGCTACTAATAGGTCCTCTCACTAAATATGTTCTACTACCTACTAGTAGATGAGAATTTATCAGCCCTCTTTTCTCGTTGATAATATGAGGCCATACAGATGCAGATGCTAGCACAAGACCACACTACGAGCATGCATGGAATATAGTAGTACCACGACTATATTCTATGAATCCTATACAATTTGTCTAATTCACATCTAGATGTTTTCTAAGAATATCACATCTAACCTCCCATAAATAAGATAGCAACAATGAACAAAAAAAGTTGGGACAAAAAAAAAGACCACAAACATAATGGAGATCAGATTAGATTTGACATAACTATGTCACATCTAGATGTGTCCTAGACAGACCCAATCCTATATACCTAAGAGATTCATCCCCGACTATTCTATTTATCTTGACATGCAAGCTGTTCACATCATCAAATAGGTCCACTAATTTTAAATGCTTTCTCACTAACTTTTCATGTGCATGCTCCCACTAACTCTTCATGCGCATCATTAACTTTTTTTCTTGTGCACTCTCAAGCATTACTCTAAACAATATTTCTTCCAAACAAATTATTTACATCTACTTATACTATGTTTCATAAACTTTCTCATGTTTTAAACATTGAATTATTTATTAAAAGTTCCGCAGCAACGCACAGGATATCATCTAGTTAATAACAACATCATTTCCCGTAGGAACATGACAAAAAAAAAACATTCCGGGAACATAGAACGGTCAACATGATTGAGAGAGATAAAGTTGTGACCTACAATTGGTGCATCAACTATCAATCACCTCACACAATATGCCCACTCCACTCTCTAGACAAACGCTT
The DNA here is from genome assembly GCA_021605205.1 of Aegilops longissima. Classification (NCBI taxonomy): domain Eukaryota; kingdom Viridiplantae; phylum Streptophyta; class Magnoliopsida; order Poales; family Poaceae; genus Aegilops; species Aegilops longissima. The sequence continues at coordinate 583,191,645 of CM038677.1, read as the reverse complement.
GTAATAGGCAGAGAAGCGTGCAAAGATGATGTCAGGCGAGACTTATGCAAATCCCCACAATCCAGGGTAACATAGATTATCTTCTCTTGTCGCCAATCTAGTGATCAAAGTTGGTTCTTGTTGCACTTGCATTTTTTTTGTGTGAAAGTGTTGCACTTGCAGTTTATGCCTATTGTTTAGTCAGTCACGCATGCACTCACGGGCATAGACATATAATTAGTGCCACATGGAAGGAATAATTTGACCATGGAAAAGCTAAAGTAGCTGAGATCCCCCACAGCCCAATAATATTGTGGAAAGAAAAGGGCATCCGTCCGGATCATGTCACCGGTAGTCTAGTAGTTTTAAACAATGTAGAATCGAAGATTAGGGGTCGCCAACCTTGTGATCTTGTGTGTTTTCGATCTCGTTAGGAAGATGCTCTTTTGTTTTATTTTGTTTTGTTCCTATGGGAACAGGTCGAGTGCACTGCGGTCACCTTCAAGTATCCATCCTACTGCCGACAGAGAGAAAAAACATCTGTAAATTGCTTTTGGACCATTTGGTCACGCGATGGACCTGTCTTTCAAAAGAGAGGGATGAAAAAAAAAAAGAAAAAAGAGCAGAAGATATGAACTTTTTTTTCTCAACGATTAGTGGTTGATTTGGACCATCATTAGTCAAATAATTATGCAGTCCCCAGCGGATTAGTTACTCGTAGTGTATTAGCCGTCCAAGAGAAAAAAAAACCATCAGAATTGACCTGTTTGAAAAGAGAGATAGGAAAAAACAAAGGAAAAACTAACTCCACACGTGTGGGCGTTTGCAGATCGCCCACACGCCTCCATCACCACTCATTTTGCCACGTATGAATAGATGACATCAGCAGAAATCTTTTTGGTTTTCGGCGTAAAATGTTTTATCTCCTAAATAAAAAAGCGAACTAAAAATCGGTTTTCACCATTAAATTCGTCTCGATGAGATCTTCAAAACTAGATCCCATGTTGATATGTTTCGACGATTTTTTTTTTTGCCCAGAAGTTGCCATAATGTCTACACTATAGTTGCCATAGTGCTTAAACTAAAGTTGCCATGTGGCAATTTTAGTTTGTAGATCATGGCAATTTTAGTTTTTTGATGATGGCAATTTAGTACTTTGACCATGAAAATATTGTTTTTATTGAACCATGACAATTTTAAGTGCATGTATCATGGCAATTTTAGTTTATGGTGCATGGCAAGTCTAGTTTTTTAATTCTCCGTTTTATAATATGTTAAAATTTACTTTTGAATGTAAAAGAAAATAGTTGAAACATATCATGGCAACTTCAGTGTAAATATCATGGCAATTCATGTGCAATAGATATGGCAACTTTTAACCAAAAAAAATTTCGCCGAAATATATCGATATGATATCTAGTTTTGAAAATCTCGTCGCGAGAGATTTAATGGTGAAAACGGATCTTCAATCGGATTTTTCATTTAAGAGATAAAACATTTTAAAAACTAAAAATCCGAAAAGAGATGACGTGGCAATCTATTTACATTAGAGACATGTAGTGCGTCTTCTTTCCTGCCACACGTGTGGCAGTTATCGACGTCCAAAAACAAATGAAAAGGTCAGATACTTGTTGTTTTCAGTCACTGATCGATCTGGGCCATACTAGCATGCATCAGCAGTGGATTAGTTATGAGAAGAGAAATTCAGAGCCCCCACCAACCCACCCACGAAACGACACGACACGAAACAAACGAGCAACTTGTGTGGCGCTGCTTCATGTTCCTCATTCCTGACCACTCCATCGGCAGACAGAAGAGCCTGCACTCTGCAGTGGTCATGCAGTGGGTAGTGTCGCACCGCCGTTTTTGGGCAAAATTTCGTGTTTTGACCCTTTTCACATCTAAAATCGAGATCTGACCCGTTATGGAAAATTTTCGACATTTGACCCTTTTGGCTTTCGGCGGTAGATGCGTAAAGGCTACCGCCGTCCTCCCTGGCGGTAGGTTGCTTTGACGGCCGTCTGGCCGTTAACGGGGTCTGACATGGCAAAGGGACCTACCGCCGCACCCCTCGCCGGTAGGCTCCAACACCCTACCGCCGAGGTCTCTGGCGGTAGGGTCCTGGAGATAAGGTTCAGTGGGGTCCACTCACCACCCACCCACTCCACTCATCTTCTTCCTCCCCGAGCTCACACTCTCTCCCCCTTTTCTCCCCCACCCAAGCACCCACTAGATCCATCTCCATTGCTTGAGATTTGTCCCGTGGATCGAGGCCATTTGCATCACCCAAGTTACCTCCCCATCCCCCCTTCATTTGGTTGGTTCAAATCATATAGTTTTGTTGGAATCAACTAGTTTTGCAACCCCCCTAGTTCTTCCTCTAGTTTAGCATTTATTGTGCATTTATGGGGCATTTATGGTGTATTTATGGTTGATCTAAGTAATATGTGTCACTCTTTGTTGTGGCAAGCTAGCTTAAGAGTTAGGGTTAGGGGTTTAGTTAGGTTAGGGTTAGGGTTAGGGTTAGTGCTACGATTAAGGTATACTGGTTGTTAGATTCAAAATCTTATATTTTAGATAGTTCATCCATATGAAATGACCAGTCCATGGATGACTCAATTTTGTTCCATTGTTTTTAGATGGATAAACTAGTGAATGTGCATTATTTGGACAAGGCGGCTTTCATGGATGGAAATGCCGACGAAGGGGAGGAGGCCATGGTTTTTGACACAAGCCCGAGCTATGATGATATTGTCGTGAAAGTGAGAAACGTCCTCAATTGGATTAACCCAAGTGATGGTGTGAAGCTTATTGGACGGTATGATGTGGTAGTGGGAGTAAGATCCCGATTAAAGAGTATGCCCATCACCTCTCAATTGAATTGGGATGTGTATAAGGAGAAAGTTGAGGGATTACAAGACAAGTCACTTGAGTTATTTGCCACAAGACAATTCAAGGTTGAAGCTCCTTGGCCACTACTTGACTTGAACCGGAATGTGTCCTCCCCAATACATGATGTTGTCGTGGTGTATGACCACAATGCGGCTAGCGAATCACCAAGTAGCCAACCAAATGAAGAGGACATCAATGCTAGAGCAATAGTTCTTGTAGGTGATGATCATGTTGAAGATGAGGCCGTTGCTCATGTTGATGAAGATGCCATTGCTCATGTTGATGGAGATGCTATTGCTCAAGATGATGTGTATACGGAAGAAGAAGAAGAGATTCATTACAATCCCATTGGTGACTTGGATGTCATTGTGCATCAACAAGACATGGACCGGAACCTAACTTATAGCCGTATGTGTAGGTATGAGTCGGATGATGAGGGTCCACCGGAAGAATTGGATGAGGATGGATTCACGCCGCAAGAAAATCAAATTTACAAGAAGGTCAATGGCAAGGAAAGAGGACCCTCTTTGTTTCGTGATCTTAGCCTTGCCGACAAGGCCGTTGTTGATGGTGGCATGAGGTTGGGCTTGATCGAACCATCGCCTTGCCCGAGGATGGGTGATCCAAGGCCACCGGGTGAGGACGAGAATGCTCATTTGAAGAAAGGGATCAAGTTTGGTTGTTTGCAAGATTTCAAGATATGGTTGAGTGACTATGCCATTCGGAACCATAGGCCGTTCGTTGTTGGTCATTCCAACAAAAAATTGCGCTACACAATCAAATGTGACAAAGAAGGTTGCCCATGGAAGGTCTGTGGAAGAAAGATCAAGGAAATCAGGCAATGGGAGTTGAAGAGTTGTGTGGCCACCCACAAGTGCATACCGCCGGAGAAAGCGGACCGAAGCAAGGGACACCGCCAACTCACGTCCGAGTATCTAGGTTATAAATTGTTGAATGAGATATACCATGATCCAACCGTGAAGGTGAAGTTCCTCATGAGTTCGATCTTCGAAAGATTCGGGTACCCGGTCAAATATGGAAAGGCGTGGATGGCGAAGGCAAACGCTATAAGGATGTTGCATGGTGATTATGTCGCCGCGTACAACATTCTTCCGAGAATGTTGGGAGCCATTGCTCATCGGAACCCGGGCATGCGCCATAGGGTCGAGTCAATCGAGGGAGTGTTTCATTGAGCTTTTTGGAGCTTTGGGCAATGCATCGATGCATTTAGGCGTTGCCGCCCCGTGTTGTCAATTGATGGCATGTTCTTGACCGGAAAGTACAAGGGCACGTTGATGGTAGCAATGGCCCACTCGTCCAATGACAATGTGTTGCCGGTGGCATTTGCGTTGGTGCCTTCGGAGCACGATGATAATTGGCAGTGGTTTATGGATCATGTGAGGACGAAGGTGATTGGCCCCAAAAGAGGGGTGTGCATCATATCGGATAGCCATCATGGGATTCTCAAAGCAATAGAAGTTGACATTCCAGGCTATCCAAAGCTCCAACACCGTTGGTGCATGAGGCATTTCGTGGCAAACTTTTACCGTGCATGCAAGAGTAAGGAGTTTTGCAAAGATCTTACCCATGTTTGTGTGGCATTCAACACCGACACATTCCAAAGCCGCTATGATAAGCTATTCCAGGCGTTGTAGAAGAACAAAGGAGGGAGAGAATTCTTGACAAGGAATTTTACGGAGAAGCGTAAGTGGTCACGTGCTTACGACGAAGGAGGTTTCCGATACGGAGACATGACAAGTAACATGGTGGAATGCTTCAACAATGTGCTCAAGGGTGTATGTTCCTTGCCGGTCACTGCAATAGTGAAATATACCTTCTTCAAGCTCAACGAGTATTTTCTGAGGCATTCCGAAGAGACGGCCAATTGGATAGGCGAGAAAATGGAATTTCCCTTCAAAGTTGAGGATTGGTTGAAGCATCAAGCGCGCAAGTCTTGGCATCAACAAATCATTAGTTTCAATGGAAAAGAACAAATCTACCAAGTCGATGAGCCAGTTGGAACAACAAGGGACGGCATGACGTACGGTGGAGTAGCATATGAGGTGCGCCTCAAGACCCAGTGGTGTCAGTGCGAGAGACCTCACAAGTATCATTGGCCTTGCTTGCATGTGATGACCGCGCAAGGTACAGAAACTTGAAAGTATCCGATGGTACCACCTTGCGGTTGCATGAGTTCACATTAGAACGAACGAGGTTGACATGGGCTCCTAGGTTTCATCCCTTCCAAGATCAGTCACAGTGGCCTGAGTATCATGGGCTACACATCGTCCCCGACCCCGAACTCATGGTGCCTACAAAGGGAAGAAGAAGAAAAAAGAGGTTTAGGGGTGACATGGATGACCTAGCTGGATACACCGGAATGAAACAATTTGGTAGCGGCCATTTCATGGAGGCACCGGACATCAACAGTTGTGGTAAATGTGACGAGCCGGGACACAATTGTAGGAAATGCACCAAAAAGCCACGGACCGATGCCAACACTCCGGATCCTAGTCAAAGTGGTGCCCGAAGAGGAGGTACCGGTGGCACACGAGGAGGTAGGAGTGGTAGTGGACGAGGAGGCAGGAGTAGTGCGCGTGGAGGACGGATTTAATCTTGGCGGTAGTGGACGAGGAGACAGATTAGAGGCGTGGGGACGGCCGGCACCGTGGCCGTGGTCGTAGGACGAGAAGGGTTGATAGAGGAAGGCCTATTGACATCTTGCTTAACCCAGATGGTTGAAATAAGGTGAATGGTACTTGTTATTTGGTCTTGTTTTTTTTTCATACATACATGTTATTTTACTTTACTAACTATCAAATTTGTCTTTATAGGCATGGCTTCTCCCGGTTCTGTGACGAGGCCACTGTGTGCTAACCGTGAGGACATGCCGGACAAGTGGGCAGACGCCGAGTTGGATAAGGTGAAGGACAAATATATGAGAACTCCATCATGTTGGTGTGGAGATGTTTGCAAAGTTAAGGTATCCACCGACCACAAGAAATCATGGACGGAAGGAAGAAGATATTTTGTTTGTCCCAACTATGCCTACGATTGTCCTCGTCCAGCTCACGCCTATGATGTACCGCCGGTAAGTTGTTCAAGTTCAAACATGTCGTCAACCATTGAATCTATCTTACTAATGACCACATTTCTTCTTTATTCGTACCTAGTCGCCGCCTCCACTTTGTAAGTTGATGTAGGGTGGAACCCTATGTGGACGATCTTTCACGTTTGGAGAGGATCCCTACGAGGAACACGAAGAACGAGCGGAAGAGCACGAGAGAAATCACGGGGAAAAACACAAGAGACTCACTCAAACCAACAAGATTCGCTTACACATGCGCTAGATCGATGAACACAAAGAGGGATACACGATACACGATCAACAAAGGACGATACAAGAGGTAACCGGGTTCTTCTCCATGAGGAGGTCTTGATGGGGGCCACCCAAGAGGGGGTCTTGAATCCAAGGTGGATCTTCTCCGAAGAGGGGTCGCGGTCTCTCTCGGGGAGTAGATCCGGTATGGATGAGCGAAGCTCTATCTAACAATGAGCTAAATTAACGCTAACCCTAACTAGGAGGAGGTGGAGGAGTATATATAGTCATGGGCCGTGAAGGGGTAAGTGGGGGATACATGGACTCGGTCCAATACACTGTGCGCAGACAGGCGTCGGACGTCCGGAGGCTCGGGAAGGTCCGGACGTCCGGAGCTCTTCGGACATCCGTAGATTCAGCTCGGGTGCGCTTCGGTCGGACGTCCGGAGGGGGCCGGTCGTCCGGAGGCTCGCGGGGTCCCGGACGTCCGGAGTTCTTCGGATGTCCGCAGATTCGGCTCGGGTGCGCTGGCACGGACGTCCGGAGGGGGCGGTCGTCCGGAGCCTGGGAGTCGTCGGACGTCCGGTCCTGGTCGGACGTCCGCCGCTGTAGCTTCGGGCAGCTTCTTCTCTTGGTCCTTGTACTTGGTGTCCTCGCCGTCTTGTCCAATGCTCGTAGCTATTCCATGGCCTTCCTCTTGGTTCCTGGACATGCATAGCGCACATGTTTGAGGTAGTAGCCATGTCTCACATATGGAAAGTGACGATTCGGAGAGGAGCGAGTTCACCTTGTGTCCAATGGCGTATGTTCGAGGTCTCGTCATATGTCCTCTTGGGGCTTGGAGAATAGTCGGAGTGTACATGGGGATGAACGTGGGATGCTCCACATCATAAGTACTTCACATGGATAGATCAAGATGTGCCAGAAGATGTTAAGAAAGATCAACATCGAGATTGTCTAAGGAGGCAGCGGTTGTTTGAAGAAGCATTTCAGAGAGGCTTGGATGAAGAGCGTCGTGAAAAGGAGAGGATGGAGCGCAAGAAGCGTGAAGAGGAGAGGGCACGCAAGGAGAAGATTGCTCGTCAAGAGGAGAGAGCAAGAAAGCTTGCATGGGCTCGTGAAGCCCAAGAGGAGGATGAGGCACGCGACAAAAAAGGAAAATGGATTCGTGTGACCCAATAAGGCCTTCGTTTCAAAAAACTAGTCATGAACTATGCCTTCGATTCGAGAAACATGTGATGAACTATGTCTTTGATTTGTGATACCTATCATGAACTATGTACTTTATTTGTGAAACCTGTCATGAACTACGTCTTCGATTTGTGAAACTTGTGATGAACTACATCTTCGATTTGATGAAACTATGTCATGAACTATGTTTGTTTTGCTGTTGCTGTGACTTGATTTGTCTTGAAGTGATGAAGAAGAAAAACAGAGCAAACAGAGAAAAACAGAGCACCCTGCCGCCAGTCCTCATGGCGGTAGGATATGAAACCTTACCGCCAGAGGGTATGGCGGTAGGTTGGCGAAATGTTCTGTGACTGAACGGTCTTCTGCGGTAGGGTTGGCCACCCTACCGCCAGCCCGCTCGGCGGTAGGCTCCTACCGCCAGGGATCATGGCGGTAGGGTTGGCCATCCTAGCAGCCATTTTTCTGTGACCAAGCCGACCACTAATTTTTCGGTAGGGTTGGTCACCCTAGCGCCATTGCCGATGGCGGTAGGGTTGTTCATTTTTCTATGACCAATTCGGCCACTGATTTTACGGTAGGGTTGGTCAACCTACCGCCGGTGCCTATGGTGGTAGGGTTGGCCATTTTCTGTGACCAAGTTGGCCGCTGATTTTACGGTAGGGTTGGGCACCCTACCGCCGGAGCCTATGGCGGTAGGTTCTGATCTATGTCCCCCTGCCTTTATTTTTTAGCCCTTTGCCTTTTCATTTCTTACAACTTTCTATGAACTAAGCATCCACAAATGATCGAGTAGCAAAGACATCAATAACTGAGCATAGTTCATTACATCCACAAATGACACCTTTTTAACGATTCATGTACCTCTTCTAACGATTCGAATGACATAAGTTCAAACTAGAAATGATCAAGTAGCAAAGACATACATAACTGATCCATGTCCATGCCCCCCTTCTAGTGATTCGAATGACAAAACTTCAAACTACAAAGCTCAAGCTCGGAGCATACATTTTCTACTTCAGAAAGAAAGATCTAAAACGCATAAGACGTTCAATTTGAGCGTCACGATCAGGATTAGGCTTCAGTTGATAATCCAACGATCCCGCCCAATTCTCCAACACACCTTTCGTTTCGCTGAACCAGGCCCATCGAGCACGGCGTTCCGGAATCTCTGACTTGCCTTGTGTGATTGCCCATCCAATGACATGTCCGGATTTTCTCAAGTCCAGCTCGCGGAATTCTTCTATGTTCACAGAGAAAAATATCTCCATTGCCACAGAATGTCTGCAAGCATATGCCTTCTCATGCAGCTCATCAAGTATCTTCTATTTTTCTTTCACAAGCCTACGGAAAACTTTTCTCTCCTAAAGATCAGAAGGTCCCTCCATGAATGGATACTTGTTGAAATCCATCATGGCAGAAAACTCCTCATCATTGCTCTTGAACCATGCTTCAAGCTCCCTCTTGATAGCAAGTTGTCGCTCCGGTACAATCTTCTCAGACGCTGCCGCCAAACTCTTAGATGCAATGCCACAACACTTCTCATATACTTTCTTCAACTGCTCCGGGGTCATGTTTTCCATGCTACATGAAATGGAACAAACCATAACTCAAATCAAATGATACAATACAAACACAAAGCATAACTTATTTATAATGTTCTCACTGGTTCAAATGACATAGGTTGCATAAATGATAAGGGTACATGCCATTATAGTCCAAACGACACTACAACATCATTTGTTTCAACCCCCTCTACTACTCCATCAACAAGACATCTTTGTCGTACGGCCCGAGGTTGCAACAAATGACATCATTTCTTTCACGGACCCAAGCCCAACGAGTTGCCCGACTAAGTATCACCGACGATACTTGCCTAACTAGCCAATCAATGATCTGGCCAGGGTTGTTAAAGTCCATCTCATTCACTTCATCCCTTGTTCCACACAATGCAATTTGCCTTGCAAGAGCGCGTCTATGATTTTTCTCTTCATTCTTAAGGTTGCTTATGTTTTTATCTTTAGCTTGGTATAACTTAACTCTGGCATCGTCGCACTTCGACACATAATACTTCGAAAAATCTCTACAAGCCGCATTCAATGCATCAACGACTTTGACCCACAAGTCCATCTTTTCCTCAATGATCGCACGCTCACGCTTCGCCGCCTCATGGAAGTCTCAACAAAGATGATCGATCCCATCCTACAAGTCGAGGGATTACTATAACGGTCATCCAAGGCAAAAATCCTAACCATCTCTTGACAAAAACTAGAACCCTAAGAGTAGATCGGGCTATAATTCAAGAGGTACCTACTCTAACAAAATCCTAATAAAACTATAACCATAACGTTCGTCATATAACCATTTACTTAAGCATAATCATAAACACAAGCTTAACCCTAACCATGTCATTAACCCTAACAAAACCCTAAATGATATTTCTTACTACCCAAACAATGCTAGTGACACAATACATTGTCAAAGCACAAACATTACCCTAAATGCATGATATACATTGATTTCACCACAACAAAACCATGAACTAGTGATTCCAACAAAATGAGCAAAATGCATGATTTGGACCAACCAAATGAAGGGGGGATGGGGGAGGTACCTTGGGTGATACAAATGGCCTCGATCCACCGGCCAAATCTAAAGCAATGGAGGGGGATCTAGTGGGTGATTTGGTGGGGGGGGGGGGGAGAGGGGGAGAGAGTGAGAGCTCGAAAGAAGAGTGGGGTGAATGAGTGAGTGGGTGGGGGAGCAGCACAACCCCCTCCCTCAAAACCTTATCCAGGAACCTACCGTCAGAGTGCCCGGCGGTAGGTTGCAAAAGCCTACCGCCATAGACGATGGCGGTAGGTCCTTTGCCACGTGTACACGGCCGTTAATGGCCAGACGGCGTCAGGGAACCTACCGCCACGAGGGGCGGCGGTAGCCTGCACACATCTACCGCCGGGGTCTCCGCGGTAGCAAAAGGGTCAAATCTTGAAATTTTTCCATAACGGGGTCAGATCTCGATTTTAGACGTGAAAAGGGTCAAAACACGAAATTTTGCCCCGTTCTTGTGCGGTGCGCGCGCTTCCCCTTCCCTCCATCGACTCCGTAGCTAAACCAGGTGTACTCACTCCTCCCTCCGTTTCTCTTTTACTCCGCGTATAAAATTTGGTCAAAGTCAAACTACACAAAGTTTGACCAAATTTATATAAAGAATATGAACATCTACAATATTAAAATTTAATAGTGTGAATATACATTTCACGATGCATCTGATAATATTGATTTTATATTTTAAATATTGATATTTTTAATATAAAATTAGTGAAATTTTACAAAGCTTAAGTTTGACTTACTAAAAAAATGAAGGGAGTACGTTTCCTAACTCCTGAGCTGAGTCGCCCAAACGGGAAACGGGAAATCCCTGCATACGGTGGTGGATGTTTGGGGGAAATGGAACTCGATGGCGATCCACGGAACAGACGCATCCCTTTTTCTGCGCTCCAGTCCAGGGTGATAAGTGACCCGGGATTTGCGAGAAATGGAGAAAGCCGTACGTGCATGCATTCATTCGCGTAGCTCAAACTCACGAGCTTTTTAGTCCCGTAATACTTTCTCCATTTCTTTTTATTTCACATATAAGATTTGATCAAAATCAAACTGCACAAAGTTTGACCAAATTTATATAAAAATATATAAACATCTACAGTATTAAAATTATATAGTATGAAAATACATATCATGATGCATCTGATAACATTGATTTCATATTGTAAATATTTATATTTTTTACAGTTAGTCAAATTCTATAAAGCTTGACTTTGACCAAACCTTATATGCAAACTAAAAAGAAACGGAGGAAGTACGTGCTGCCGGCTGCCGCCCAGTGGATGGATCACATGCATGCACGGCTATCAGGACGGCTGCTACACGCGTTACGCTGTTGATTAACGTCCACAGCCACAGGCCCACGGCGGAAATCGCCTTCCCTGTCCGTGAACCACCACAGTAGCTTTCACGTCCGCGTAGCTAGCTTATCTCCGTCACTGTTATAAAAGTAAGTATAATAGTGGCCTATAGCCTACTTACATGACAATTTTGCTTATATGGAAAATAAAGACATGAAAAAATAAATGAAGTAGGCTCTCATGCAAGAGCCTAACTATATGCGAATTTTTAGACAAATTCAATAAATGTAATGAAAAAGAAAGAAAGAAGATTTAGAAAAGTACTAATCTTGAAGCTAACCTTATAGCTAACCATATTGTATGGGTGACTATATGTGTTGGCTATAGATGATATGGCAATATCTTATAGCCAGCAGTTAGCTCTATTATTAACCATGCTCTAAATCTTCAGACAACCGTGATATTAATTGCTTGCTCCACTGATCGCGACGGCGCTGCAAAAGCCAACTCGAATCGCTGATCCGGTACCTGCCCGCCGTGCATTTTAACAGTCCAAATCGATGAGACGACAGGGCGCCTACCTAGGACGACGTCTCAACGTAGATAACACTCGCTCAGGTACTCCCTTGCTTCCCACGGTCGATCTGCTGGACGTAAAGCTCGTGGCTGACATGGTGGGGTATATTGTAACATTATACCACACTCATTATATATATGTGATAAGCCACCCCTAGAGGGTTGTGCTGATTTCATACGTCGGGCGCCTTCTCGGCCGCCGCCGTTCCGCCCATGGCCTTCGCGCTGGCGGATCCTACGTCGGCCTTGATGGCAGGGCTCTCTGTGTCGGGCTCTGCGCCGATGCACCCTGCCCTGGCGGCGTCCGTGCCTCCGGCAGTGTCCACACCAGCGCCGACCGTCTCTGCCCCTATGGCGTATGCGCCTTCGGCAGCCTTCACGACGGGCTCGCTGCCACCACCGTTCCACTTCGGCAACCTCATCACCATCAAGCTATCGTCGGACAACTACATCTTTTGGCGTGCGCAGGTCCTTCCGCTCCTTGGGAGCCACTACCTGCTCGGCTACATCGACGACTCTCTTCCTTGCCCCCCCCCCTCGCGTTGGTGAACAGCGTGCACGGCCTTGTTTATAACCCGGCGCACTGCGTCTGGACGGGGCAGGATCAGGCGAACCTCTCGTCCATTCAGGGGTCGCTCACCCCGGCTGTTGCCGGGCTTATCGTCTTTGCCAAGACATCTCATGAGGCATGGACTATCCTCGAGCACTCTTTCGCGTCGCAGTCGCAGGCCCGTGTCAGCACCCTTCGTCACGAGCTCGGCGAGTGTGAGAAGCTCGACTCCATGGCCACGGAGTTCTACAACAAGGTCAAAGCACTCTGACACGCTGGCGTCCATTGGACAACCACTCACCGACTCCGAGTTCAACTCCTTCATCGTCAACGGTCTCGATGAGGAGTATGACGCATTGGTCGAGATCATCAACGAGCGGGGCAACTCGACTCCCATGATGGCGCACGAGGTCTACTCTCGTCTTCTGCTCACTGACCAGCGCGTCAAGGCGTGCCGTGCCAACCACAACCGTGGGTCTCTCTCCGCGAACGCTGCCTACAAGGGCGGCCGCACCTCCTCTGGTGCCCTGTCCAAGGCGCCTGCTGTGCCGCCCTCGTCGGCTCCCCTTCGTCATCGAGCTCATCAAGGGGCACTCGGCATGTGTGTGCCAGCTCTGTGGCATTGAGGGACACTCGGCCTCCAAGTGTCATCGCCGCTTCCAGTGGAGCTTCCTCGGCCTCGGCAATGATGGCAAGGATGCGCGGACTAACGCGCGTCAGGTCGCCATGGCTAATCGTCCGGCGCCGCAGAAGCAACAGGGACACACGCAGTCCTACTCCATCGACCCACACTGGTACATGGATTATGGGGCAACAGAGCACCTGACGAGCGAGATGGGGAAGCTTCAAACTCGTGAACCCTATCATGCCTCCGACAAGATCCACACCGCCAATGAAGCAGGTATGCACATCTCTCATATTGGTTAAGCATCTCTGCTCACTAGTCATGCAAATAGGAGTCTTCAGCTTCGCAATATCCTTAGAGTACCATCTATGACGCGTAATCTCCTTTCAGTTCCTAAACTCACTCGTGACAATAATGTGTTTTATGAATTTCACCATTTTGATCTTTTTATTAAGGATCGGGACACGAGGGACACACTCCTTAGTGGGCGTCTGTGCCACGACCTCTATCGTCTGGAGCATCCTGGAGTCTCTCGGGTTTTCAGTGGAGTTCGTGTATCGTCGTCACAGTGGCATGCTCGCCTTGGTCATCCTGCCACACCTATCGTTCGTCATGTTTTGCGTCGTCATGAGCTTCCTAGCATGTCTGGCAATAAAGATGTAGCAGTGTGTGATGCTTGTCAGGAGGGGAAGAGTCATCAACTTCCTTTTTCGGAGTCTATTCGTGAGGTGAAACATCCTCTAGAACTTGTGTTTTCAGATGTATGGGGTCCTGCTCAGACTTCTGTTAGTGGTCATAATTATTATATCAGTTTCGTTGATGCCTACAGTCACTTTACTTGGCTTTATCTTATCAAGCGCAAATCTGATGTGTTTGATATCTTTGTTCAGTTTCAAAAACATGTTGAACGCCTTCTCAAGCATAAAATTGTTCATGTTCACCAAATTCGGGGTGAGTATCGCAACCTCAACTCCTTTTTCCAGTCGCTTGAGATCGCTCATCGTTTAGCATGTCCACATACACATCAACAGAATGGTTCCGTAGAACGTAAGATCGTCATATGGTCGAAACTGGTCTTACTCTTTTGGCCCATGCATCGGTTCCCTTTCGGTTTTGGAGTGATACTTTTACCACGACATGTTTTCTTATTAACCGTACTCCCATTCGTGTTTTAAACATGAAGACTTCCATTGAACTTCTCCTTAATGAATAGCCTGATTATACCATTTTCAAAGTGTTTGGGTGTGCTTGTTGGCCGCATCTACGCCCATACAACAAATGCAAGCTGGAATTTAGGTCCAAAAAGTGTGTCTTTCTTGGCTATAATTCCCTTCATAAAGGTTATAAATGTCTTAATGTTCCCACTAATTGTGTCTACATATCTTGGGATGTCGTGTTTGATGAGCATGTTTTTTCCTTTGCCAAACTCCCTGTGTCCACCACTGAATCACCATCCATGCATTCATCCTCTATTGCCTCTGACCAATTTGATGATGCTGCATACTCTCCTGTATTATTGCCTAACCATGGTGCAGACACTAGACATGGGGCTCGTTTGGAAATATTGGAGGCACCAACGCCTCCGTCGTCGACGTCACCCAATGCGCACGTTGATCTAACTATGCCCCTGCATGGCCTCGGTTCGCGTGCCCATGCACGCCAGGCCGACGCACCTGCGACACCACATGCTTCATGCCCACCGAGTCTGGGCCGGCCACGCCACGCGTCCGGCCTGCCACGCCCGCCGAGTCTGGGCCGGCCTCGCCGTCGTCGCCCGCCTCTCCCGGGTCGTCTCCCTCGCCAAGCAGCCCATTGCCAGCGACGCCTATGGCAGACTCTGGCTCTGCCTTGCTGTCTCCTGGCGCGTCGCCCAGCTCCGTGTCGCCCAGTCTCCTGCCAACCGGGCCATCGTCGTCGATGTCCGCCAGCCCCTTGTCGGCTGGGCCCTCTCCGTCGCCGTCGCCCAGTCTCTCGTCGGCTGCACCCTCGACCTCGACGACTCCTGCTGCTCTACGTCCACATACGCGCAATCGCAGTGGCATTTTTCGCCCAAAGGAGCGCACCGATAGTACCGTTGCTTGGTATGCTGCGTGTATGACTGCTGCTATTGCGGATCCGTCCTCCGAGCCGCGCACATACCAGGCTG
Source organism: Aegilops longissima (assembly GCA_021605205.1). NCBI lineage: Eukaryota > Viridiplantae > Streptophyta > Magnoliopsida > Poales > Poaceae > Aegilops > Aegilops longissima. The sequence continues at coordinate 583,176,465 of CM038677.1, read as the reverse complement.
CTATGAGCATCCCTTATTGGAGAGAGGCCATGGAGCAGGAGTATCACGCTCTTCTTCGCAATAAGACGTGGACTCTTGTTCCTCCACCACTGCGAGTCAACGTATTGATTCTAAATGGGTCTTGAAGGTGAAGAAGCATTCTGATGGGTCTATTGAGCGCTACAAAGCGCGTCTTGTTGCCCGAGGATTCCGGCAGCGCTATGGTCTTGACTATGAAGACACTTTCTGTCCAGTGGTTAAGCCTACCACCATCAAGCTCCTTCTCTCTCTTGCAGCTACTCAAGGTTGGTCTCTTCGTCAGCTTGATGTGCAGAATGCCTTTCTGCATGGTGTACTTGAGGAAGAGGTTTATATGGGACAGCCTCCTGGTTTTTCTGATCCTGATTGTCCTGATCATATATGTCGTCTCATCAAAACACTCTATGGTCTGAAGCAAGCTCCTCGTGCTTGGCATGCCCGTCTTGCAACGGCCCTTCGTGCTCATGGTTTTACGCCGTCCACTGCTGACTCATCATTACTTCTTCTACAGAAGCCTAAGGTCACTATGTACTTGCCGGTCTATGTGGATGATATTATTCTAGTCAGCTCCTCTCAGTCAGCTGCTAATGCTCTTGTTTATGCTCTTGGTGCTGATTTTTTTGTCAAAGACCTTGGGAAGCTTCACTACTTCCTTGGTTTGGAGGTTGCTTCTTGTGCTGATGGACTTGTTACGACACAAAAGAAGTGTTCCTTGGATTTGTTGCAGCGGGCTGGGATGCTTAAGTGCAAGCCGACTACCACACCTATGTCTACCACCGACAAGATCAGTGCTTTTGATGGTGAGCTTTTGTCTTCTGCGAATGCGACGGAGTACAGGAGTATTGTTGGTGATCTCCAGTACTTGATGATCACGAGACCAGACATTTCCTATGTTGTCAACAAAGTTTGTTAGTATCTATAGGCGCCTCGCGACACTCATTGGTCTGCTGTTAAGCGCATATTTCGCTATATACGATTTACAGTGTCTCATGGGCTGGATATTCGACCGAACCCCTCGGGGGTCCTCTCTCTGATGCGGATTGGGTTGGCAGTCTGGATGACAAGCGATCCACGGGGGGCTATGATGTGTTCTTTGGCTCTAACTTGATCGCCTGGAGTGCTCGGAAACAGGCTACTGTATCACGTAGCAGTACTGAAGCGGAGTATAAGGCTGTGGCTAATGCTACTGCAGAGATTATCTGGGTACAATCTTTGCTTCAGGAATTGGGTATATCCCAACCGCAGTCTCCTATTCTTTGGTGTGACAACATCGGTGCTACATACCTTTCTGCAAATACGGTATTTCATGCCCGAACGAAACACATTGAAGTTGACTATCACTTTGTACGTGAACATGTCTCTTAGAAGCAACTACAGATCAGGTTGATCTCTTCTAAGGATCAACTTGCAGACATCTTCACCAAGCCATTGCCTCTACCACAGTTTAAGGCCTTTAGGCACAATCTTACCCTTCTAGATTCTTTAGGAAGTGGCTAAGATTAAGAAAGGGTATTAGACTGTATAGCTTCTGTATACATGTACGTATATTGTAACATTATATCAAGACTCATATATATATATATATATATATATATATATATATATATATATATATATATATATATATATATATATATATATATATATATATATGTGTGTGTGTGTGTGTACATACTGTGTGTATGTGCGTGATAGTCATCCCTAAAGGGTTGTGCCGGTTCCCAACCTAAACCTTTTTTTTTGAGAATTACCGGGGGAGGGAGCTCCCCCACTTGAATATATTACTCAAAAGAGTCACAGTAAGCTGTGATACAGAGTTACATAGGCATGGAACATCGTGCAGAGAAGAAAGACCGCCACGAGGAGACGGCCTCCCCCACCTAAACCTATTGTCTCACACCGGGAGAAGCAGGCGCGCGCACGGCAGGGGTCGGTCGTTCATTCCGTAGTTGGTCCTGCCCTCACCTCAACGGCCAACACCCAACAGTCCCGACCGCGACCGCGTGCCCGAATCTTACGCCCCGGCCACTCCGGTACGTATCACCATGGCCATGTGCCGTTGCTCGCTCCCACTCCAGCGCCAAGTTGGAGCTCGAAGATTTCGCGTGCGTGCGGTGTGAGGATGAACTGATGATGATGGACCGAGGGACTGACTGACTGATTGGACGTATTGTTGGACCGGTATAGTAGGACCTCAAACGCCAACCGGCCGGAGTAAAGAGCCGCCGCCTCGCCTCGCCTTGCCTTCCCTGTCAGCGTTGCCGATTGGGCTCCTGCTAAGCTTCACAAGTGTGAAAGGGGCCGGCGTGAGTGAAGGTTAGCGTCATCGTTCGGTACAGCGGCTCCAATCAAATCATAAGTGTACCACACCAGGTTTCAAAATCCAGCAAGAAGCTCGACTTGATTATTCAAGGACGTGGAGTTTCCATCTCCTCACATGACAATAGAGAGTCTTGTTTTTGTGCAAGCAAACTTTTTTTAGGAAAGACCATCATGGCTAGCTTTATTAATTATGGATAATGTTTATCCATTAAGTCCATGAGCTCCCTAACCAAAATATTAGGAGGCTCATGTAACCAAATAGAAGGCGCCCTATTACAATAACTGAAGTTTGCTAGCACATGAGCTGCATGGTTACAAGAACGTAAGCAATGCTTGTAGATGACCTTCCCGATCGAAGTGCTTAAATCCACCCATTCTGCAAAAAGCGCCGCCGCTTCGTCCCGCCATCTTGTTTGACCCGAACAAAAATTGATGACTTGTAGAGAGTCAGATTCTGCCTCCAAACAGCTAATCCCCAGTGAGTTAGCAAACACCAATCCGTCCCTCATTGCCATGGCTTCTGATGTAATCGCATCTGCTGCCACCGGGAGGAACTTGCATTGGGCCGCGATAAGATTTCCCCTTCCATCTCGTAAGACCACCGAAGTAGCTCCCACCCCTTCATCTGAGAATAAAGCCGCATCAACATTCATTTTAACGAACCCTGGGTCCGGTTTTGTCCATTTTGCTTCAGGCACACTCAAGGGTCCTGTATGTATTGTTGCAAAGTTACGTATATAGAGAGGACTGAAACAGGCCATCTCCATGTCGGCGGCACTTGCTCATTATGAGTAATATGCCTTCTTATCCATCACAGGTACCATGCCCCCACCATTAAAGCTTTCTTAAACTCAACGTTAGGGTGTATGGATATTTGATTCTCCGGTAGAGATAGAATGTGTTCAACAATAACTGACCCCCACCGCTCAACCATAGCTGAGTGATCGATGACATCCAGCATGCCCAGACGCCTCCACACCTCCTTTGCAGTGCACATGAACAAGAGGTGTTTTAGATCCTCCGCTCCCTGATGACAAATTGGACAGGCCCCATCCGATCCTACATTGCCGGTTCATTAGGATTGATTTTAATGGGATGATCCCTCGCAGTATTCTCCATCCAAAGATTTGAACTTTACGTGGCACCTGAAGTTTCCATAGAGTATTCCAAATCTCCAAAGGTGCGGACCCAGTCGGCCTCTCTACTCTATTTGCATGCGCCCTGAAAGAATGATTCCACTAAAGATGGTAGGCCGTTTTGACAGAGAAAATCCCTGTTCGGTTAGGTTGCCAAGCAATGAAATCATCAAAGGCTTGCGGGTATATTGGGATCTGCATAATCCTCCGTACATCCACTGCCCAGAATATATCTCTCAGTAAATCCTTATCCCAAGTTCCAGTTAGCGGGTCGATTAGGTCACAAACTCTTGTCAGAAGTGTTTGGTTACGAGGGGTGATCACTTTCCTGTTTGCAGTAGTTGGGATCCATGGATCGTTCCAAATATTCACATGTTCTCCCGTACCAATTCTCCATATATATCCTCTCTTGAACGTTTCTAATCCTTTCAGTATGCTTTGCCAAGTGAAGGAAGACCCGTTTTTCGGGGTAGCTTCTAAGATACTCCCATTAGGGAAATATTTAGCTTTCAACACACGAGCCACTAGGGACTCCGGCTCTGTTACAAGCCTCCAGCACTGCTTTGCAAGCATTGCTAAGTTAAAAGAGTATAGGTCTTGAAATCCCATTCCACCTTCACTCTTGGGGATACAAATTTCCACCATGCCATCCAATGCATCCTCTTGTGATCCTCGTCGTCCCCCACCAAAACTGTGCTATGATATATATAATCTCTTTACAAATACCCTTTGGAATACTGAAAACTGACATGGAAAATACTGGAATAGCTTGTGCAACAGCTTTAAGTAAAATCTCTTTGCCCCCAACAGAAAGTTGTTTTTCCATCCACCCTAATATTCTCTTTTTTATCCTTTCAACGAAATGCCTGAAACAATCACTCTTATCTGCCCCCACAATAGCTGGAAGACCAAGATATTTGTCTGACAAAGCTTCTGTATCAATATGAAGTATTTGACCAATTTCTGCTTTTGTTACCTCACTGGTATTGGGACTAAAATATATGCTTGATTTAGCTAGGCTCACCATCTGTCCAGAACTTGCACAATAGGCATCCAGTACTTGCTATAAGGAAGTTGCATTTAAAACATCTGCTCTCATGAGTATTAGTGAGTCATCAGCAAATAAAATGTGTGATACTGATGGTGCATTTCTACACGCACTAATCCCATCCATGCCACCAACTTCTTCTTCAACTGCAACATGCTGGATAATACTTCTGCACATAGAAGGAACAAATAGGAGAAAGGGGATCCCCTTTCCTGATCCCCCTTGAAGGAATAAATATTTCAGTTTCTTGAGAATTTACCCTCACCTTGTATCTTACTGAAGAGACACACACTATGATCATATCTATCCATTGTGTGTTAAACCCCAATTTCTCCATCATTCTCCTGAGGAAGATCCATTACACTCGATCATAAGCCTTATGCATATCTAGTTTGACTGCACACAAACCAGCCTGCCCTGCCCTCTTATTTTTGATTTTTTGAACACATTCATAGGGAATCAAGACATTATCTGTGATAAGTCTCCCAGGAACAAAAGCACTCTGGGATGGTGATATGATCTCAGGTAGGATACTCTTCAGTCTAACAACCAACATTTTGGAAATGATTTTATAAAGCACATTGCATAAGCTTATGGGTCTATATTGTGTTACTAGTTGACCCGTTGCGCCAAATGGCGCAGAGACCTGCTGAAGACATGTTGTCGATGAAAATAGTTTCATGCTGCAAGAACCTTCAACTAAATTATGTTATCTTTTAAACATGTTTATTACGTTATTAAATAATAGTCTGAAAAAAGGGAAACTTTGCATAATATGAATATGTTCAGTTTGAAAATATGGCCAGTATGATGAGAGAGTAAAGTTGGCATGGTTGTATTCTTTTAGCAATGGGTTTGGAAAAAGAAAATATTTGTGTAACATGAACATGCCTAGTTTGAAAACATGGTTATCATCATGAGAAACCTGGCCGTGCATCTTTTTCCTACAAAAAAAGGGAAAAAAGATAAGAATCCTAAGAAAAAAAACATGTCTTTGTTGTGCACATACGGAGATATAGGGATCGGGAGGGATTAGGATAGCCCATATGTTATTTAGCTCAGCCCACATAGAGTGATGCATGTGGCCCGTGAGGAGCTGAATATGAAGCGGCAGGGGGCGGATCCAGTGGAGACTCTCTATCCCCTTCTTTCTTTCTTGGTTCCTCAGCTGGGTGACAGAGGCGTTTCCTCAGCCGCCGACCGGTGCGATTTCTTACCTCTTTTGATTTCGGATTTGTCTACATGCATGGATTTACTTTCCATCCAGTAGAGACACGCTAAAACCATGTTATCGATGAAAATAGTTAACATTTTGCAAGGACATATGACGCACAGATCTGTTGAATCCATATGTGCGTTGAAAACGAAATTCATGTTTAGTTGGTTTAGTAATGGGCAAGGACATATGATGACCAAATTTACCCCTTTAATAAAACAAAGAATGAAGACTATTGTCTATAATGAGATGTACACACATTTTAATTTATCTCTGAGCCAAATGGCGCAGAGTCCAATTTGATACCTCGGGCTCATTGAAAATATTTACATTTTTTCAATATCTTTATGTTTGAGCAAGCGGAAAGACCATGTCAAACCCAAAGTGTTTTGAGACTTTGCTAGTAGAAGTAGGTTTTAGCAATCAGGGTAGCATGCATAGAGCCAAATGGCGCAAGGTATATGACATACAACTTTATCACGAAGATGTGCCGCGATATCTTCCTTTACTCAATTATGTTCAAACACATTTGGAGTTCAAACCCATAATTGGTGTCACATCCCTGAATTAAAACCCAAAACACCTACCTTGTGCAACATGGCCTTTTACAATGGGAAAAATTATTACCACAAACAGAGTCAAGATGTTACATGTTACATAAGACTTTAGCTTGAGCAACTGTCATACAATAGCCAATAGGTATATAAATTTCCTACGTTTAATCACAGCAACAAACAACAACCTTCCCAAATGGCAAACTCCCTTATGCAGTGTTGTCCTTTCATGTGTTTTAAAAAAAGGAACCTTTATTTTACTGGCAAATAACCGGTTTGATGGGAACCAAACATTTGGTAGTAGCTTGTCCCACATCTCAATCTCCTATAAAATTAGCGCAAGCAGCCAAAACACAATTGTTTCGATACAACAACGGTAAGAGAAATGAGTAATCTTCAAAGAAACAGAACATTTACATTAGTATAGTACTCCCTCCGTCCCAAAATATAAGAACATTTTTGACATTATGCTAGTGTGAAAAACGTTTTTATATTTTGGGACGGAGGGAGTATCTTTTTTAACCATGCAGGTGAATTGTATGTAAACTTTATAGAAGAAGGCCAACGCTAAGGAACAAGATGTTGCGATACTCATCCTGCTCTCGCTTTTGGTCATCAATCCGGGGAATCAACTCTTGACCAGCGCCTTGAGCAACAACAACAACAGCATGCCTCCTCCCTTCAACATGGAAATCGATCTCAGGATTCAAACAGTCAACATCTCAGGCTGCTCAGGGTGACATGAAGAGTAATGTGGCCCGTGCTCCTTCCCATAAGTTTGACAAGACCAATGCCATCCACAATATTCACAACCCCACATGTGTCGCATCGATTGCCTACCGAGCACTCTCCACTGCAGTTTGAAACCCAAACGCCTTGTCTATAATGTCGATGTCGTTGTCCAAGTTTTTGGGGATCCCTGTAATGGATATCCTCAAACCACACCGTTTAAACTCTTCGAATATCGCCACTGCTCCTCTCATTGTTCCATTCCCGCCAATCACATAAACCTATGATTGCCATAAAAGGAATATTCAGATAGGATAGTAAGATCAAGGCCTGAAGAACATGAACAATTGGCATGTGAACCAACACATTTAACATTGTACTTAATTTTTTTGACAATAAAAATGGAGTTGGGACCATATACATCAGAAGCTAGCCCTAGCTTAATATCTAAACCACTGAGGGTAGAGTAACTTTTCTCGGAGAACATAATAAAGTGGCTCATTGCTGAGCCACTCAAGCTTTGCCTCCCTTCCAATTGTATGGCCATTAAACATGTACTACTAAAATCTATAAAGCAGAGTACAAGCGATCGCATGCTATCTATTTGAAGGATAAATTTATCCATGCCATTGTACTTTATGGTTGTTCTGAAAGAAAGGTATTTTATGGTTTGCCTATTGTTTTGATATATGTTCTACATCGTGATCAAACAATTAACAATGCCTAATAAGTAGAATGCAATCCTAAGAATATGCCTTAAAAAATTAGACCAGGTACAAAAAAACTACAAATAGGACATGTGCAATCTTTTTATGTATATTAAAAAAATGTTCATGCCATATATCTGCATGGTGAAATATTAAGCAACTGTTAACTCAAAATTAGCATCGTAAAGTATATGTAGTTATGGGGAAGTGTTGAATACCTTAGATGTGTCGAAAATTACATCAATCAAACTTTTGGCACAGAAATGTAGTGGTTGGAGGTGCATTCAGCCATGCTTCTCATCAAGATCTGATCACTTGAATCTGAAGCAAGATGAGCACTTTGTATATTTAATGAAAAAGCTGAATACGCGAAATATATCAAGAATTAATTGGTGTACTGCAGATGTTGCTTGGCGCGAAGCCCTGAATCATTCTTTCTTCCCGGATTTCACCTTGTCGGCGCCACTGTACGGAGCGACATGGTACACATATTGCTAGAGGACCAAGAAGATAACCCTTTCTATGATAATCAACACATTCTGGATTGCATCCTGTATGCGCTCGACGTCCAGCCAGAAATGGCGAGACTGAATAACCCCTACAGCAGCCAAAACGTCCAGCACACAGCCCTACAGACACAGATAACCATATTCAAGAAGCGGGAGTTTGATAAGATTTGAATTGATAAAAAGAAACTGTGTCACAAAATGGAACGGGTGTCGTATTTACCTATTAAGTTTCCTACCGTTAAGGATTGCAAGTTAGAATGTTAGTCTCAAGCACCCGTAGACAATAGGGTGGTTCACTAGCAGCAATAGTCCACTGGGAATGTCTACAGCAGCAAAGTTGTGTGTTGAAAGGTGAAATAATTTAACTGATTTATGCTCATAAACTCGTTTCAAACTTATCTCTAGCTTTATTTTTCACCGTGCATAGTTGTTTCTTTGCGACCTTTTTCTTCTGAATTTGAATATTTACATGGCAATGCATGGAAAATTAAACTACAGATAAAGCTCCTAGGCTGATAACCTCAGCCATAATAACAAAATAAGGTAATTAAATATCATGTTGGACAAAATCCAAAGAGTGAGTGAGAGAAGAGCTTCATGCAAAATCATAGCAGATAACATGGCAAGAACAAAAGGCCTTAACTATCAACATTACTAAATCAATATCGCCACCTTAACCAAATGTCCAATGCAACCATGAAGACAAACTTGCGTACAATTACATCAATAACATTCAGACACACAGGAAAAAAGCTAATCCAAAAGATAATTACAATAATTTTCGAAAGTCTTTATGCCAGGAGAGGAAGTGATTTACCAGCGAGAAAGAGAAGACAATGCCTTTCATGCACAAAAACTTAGCAAGAGGCTTGTGAGCTGCCAACTCCTTGGCAAACAAGTGATAGAATATGACCAAGGCATATAATGCCATGGAGACTAAAAAATTTCAGTATAAATGCGAATGTCCAGCTGACCCTACTGGTGTACAGCCCAAGAAGCCGAAGTGTAATAATCAGAATGGAGCATACACCTAACAACAAGAAATTGCCAGGTCCAGTACTTCAGAAGCTTTAATCTCTTGTGCTCCAACAGAACATTGCGGGGCTGCCAAAGCACATATCCAGAAGCGTATTGGTTACTTTGATCAGAAATACTCATTCATTAGAGTTAATATGCAGTATATTGAGAGTAAGATCAAACAAAAAAATTTACAGGAAATGGCAAGAGTGTCCAACATTGCAAATAAATAATAGACCAGACAAAAAAGTCAAAAGCTTGTAGATACAAACACAAATAGTTGGTAGCCAGACCTTTGATCAGAAATTATTTGAATGTTTATTTTTCTTAGATTGCAAGGAGTGGATCATTAGATTACTTAGTACTGGCTACAAAAGCATATGTAGCCTTCTCTTCAACTTGTAGCTATTATGAAATCTGAAGTAACTAAGGTCCGAGTCATCGACAACTACCAGGATTCTGAATTTCCATGGGCAACACTTCCAGTTTGGATTAGAATCATCAGTTTTAGTACGTTAGAATTTAGTTTTGTATCGCTGAATATGCAGGCATGTAGTCGTCAGATTTGGTACTTTAGAGAGTACAAGCTTCTGTAATTCATGGTGAAAAATTCATCTCTATATGGTGACAGAATTGACAGTGTGCATCAATTCAACTGATTTAGTTACCTTGTCCATGTTGGGTACGAGGTCTTGCAGCCTCCTTAGCCTCTTGCTAATCCTTGTTCTTCTTTGCTAAACAGCACAAGCAAGAAAAATATTCAGTACAGATATGTGGAAGCAAGATGAACACCAAAAATGTTGTAGGAAACTAACCCTCTTAGCGATGCTTCACGGGTGAGTGGCGCAGACACGCTTGTCTCAAGACTATGCAGGCGACGAAGTCCTGCTGCGGCTGCAAGTAGCCGTCTATGCCGGGCATGTCCAAAGACAAGCTCGACAGGCCTGTTAGTATAAGTGCAGCATTAAACAATTGACGGGCAGCAGAGTCCGGATGGATGTGAAGTGTATATATGTGAGGTATGTCCTACTTGGGATTTGATTTTGCTGAAGTTGGTGACCATGCCGTTGTCACCATCGATGAGCACCTTGGCCTTCTTGCTTCAAGGCACGAAGAACATGATGTTGGAGTTGGTGTCGTCCCAGGAGCTCATGGAGAGCTTGTTGGAGCCGTTGTCGGCGGTGATGCTCTCACCAACATCGGCCGGCAGCATGGCCATCCCCATCTCCGTGCGGCATCATGTCCTGCTGCCTCGAAAAGCTCCATAGCTGCATATTAATCGAGAGATTTCCACCTTAGTGAAATCTGAACTTCTGCAGAAATAACATAAAGCATTATACTTCATAGTCACATAAGCCATACCAGGAAAGAAAACGAGTAGTACCTGACTTTGTTGAATTGGAAGAAACCTTGTTTAAGTATGGATTCCCTTTAAACCAGTAGTCTCTCTTCACAGATTAGAAGAGACTAAATACTAAATCCCCTTGACATGTGACGTCTCACGCTCAACCTCTTAACCTCATACTGCCAATAAAATTTATCCTCTGAATCCCCATCCCACCGTAGACAAGCTGCACACACAGACATGAAAAAACTAAAATCTCCCTTGACATGTGACGTCTCACGCTTGATCTCTTAACTTCTTACTGCCAATAAAATTTATCCTCTAAATCCCCATCCCACCGTAGACAAGCTGCACACACAGACAAACAAAAACTAAAATCTCTTTATCCGCTGAATCATGGACAAATCAAAGACCAGAGGTTGGGCTAAAAGGCAAGAAAGTGCACAACACATAAATGAGGAAAAAAGAGCAACATACATTAAACCAAGCCCTCCACGGCAGCAGCACCGTGCAAGAACGGCAGCAAACTCAACAGCGCATTTATCTCACAACAATGGAGAGCACAACTGCATGCCGAAGAGGACGCAGATCCGCCACTCCTCTTCGCCTACCCCATCCATCGGCCTAGAAGAAAAAAACACCTTCTCTGGTCGATGACGCCAAAGAGGAGGCGGATCTGCCAATCCTCTGCGTTGGACTGATGAGGAGGAAGATCCGACAGATCGGGGCGCCGTCATGGAAGGTGTGGCCTGCCTCCCGAGATGACGCCTTCTGAGGAGGGAAGCGGAGGTTGCGGCGGAAGCACGGAGAAGTGGAGACGAGGGAGAGGACGAGCGCGCGGGAGGCGGCGAAGCTCCTAGGGCGGAGGTAGGGGCGACGAGGAGGGAGGGAGTGGCGGCGGCAGACGAGGGAGGGAGGAGGAGGAGGGAGGGAGTGGCGGCTGTGGATTGGGGGTAGGGTTTGTGCGGTTGTGCCCGCTGCGCCCATGCCACAGACGCCAAGACGCTGGCGCTGGCAGAGAGGTTGCCCACAGCACTCCAAAAACTGGCACCCAGCCAATTCGATCCAGCCCGAGCCCACACGTCATACCCGTCCAAGTTTCACCATGCGGTTAAAACAAGACAGATGAATTCCCAACGAGGATCCAATGGCTAGCAGCGAAAAAAAGACTGGGTTGACCATGATCGAACGGCTAACGAAGGGTGAAATCGGGGGAGCCTTCTCCATGCGAGTTGGCTAGCCTCTTTTATGTTTTAAATTAGTTCAGGAGAATCAACTTTGGGAATCAGCACAATAGATGTATCATTCCATTCTTCTGGAATCTGCCTTCTGTTAATAGCAAGCAGAACTTCTTGAGAAATCTCATCTCCTAATATATCCCAATATTTTTTGAAGATGGCATGAAGACCATCCGGTCCTGGGGCTTTAAGATCCCCAATACTTAACACTGCTTTTCGCACATCGTCAATAGTATAAGGGGCCATTAACATATCATTCATTTGATCTGTCACTTTAGTTTGCACTTTATTTATTACAGTAGGGTCTACAAAATTCACTTCGGATGTAAATAGGTTACCAAAGTAGCCTTTTATATGTGGCTTTAGGGCGTCCATACCTTCCAGAATATTTCTATTCTCATCCTTCAGCTGCTTGATCATATTCTTTTTACGCCTAGCACTTGCATAGGCTTGGAAGAAACTAGTGTTGCGATCTCCGTGTTTCAGCCACCCCGCTCTTGATCGCTGCATGTAATGAATTTCTTCTAACTCAAGCAAAAATTCGATAAGGTCTGAGATCTCCTTTCTTTTCTCCTCACTAGCTTCATTCATTGGACCAGTCATAACTTCCTCCATCTCTCTTTGAACTTTCCGGAGTCTCTTCTTTGGTTTCTTCAAAACTCTTTGATCTCAGTCATGAAATGAGGCATGCATGCTGTTTAGTTTCTCCTGAATGGTTGTGAGATTCGGGTTCAAGTTTGCTGCATGCCATGCCTCTTGTACTATCTCCGGGAAGTCTCTTTCCCTTAGCCATCTCGCCTCAAAGCGCTTTGTACTTTCTCCACCCCATCCACTCGAGCATAGTACTCTGTATCAACAAGGATTGGACGATGGTCCGAGTGATTGTATTGTTGGAAATATGCCCTAGAGGCAATAATAAAATGGTTATTATCATATTTCTTTGTTCATGATAATTGTCTATTGTTCATGCTATAATTGTGTTATCCGGAAATCGTAATACATGTGTGAATACATAGACCACAACACGTCCCTAGTGAGCCTCTAGTTGACTAGCTCGTTGATCAAGAGATAGTCATGGTTTCCTGACTATGGACATTGGATGTCATTGATAACGGGATCACATCATTAGGAGAATGATGTGATGGACAAGACCCAATCCTAAGCATAGCACAAGACCGTGTAGTTCGTTTGCTAGAGCTTTTCCAAGTGTCAAGTATCATTTCCTTAGACCATGAGATTGTGCAACTCCTGGATACCGTAGGAGTGCTTTGGGTGTGCCAAACGTCACAATGTAACTGGGTGACTATAAAGGTGCACTACGGGTATCTCCGAAAGTGTCTGTTGGGTTGGCATGAATCGAGACTGGGATTTGTCACTCCGTATGATGGAGAGGTATCTCTGGGCCCACTCGGTAATGTATCATCATAATGAGCTCAGTGTGACCAAGTGGTTGATCACGGGATCATGCATTACGGTACGAGTAAAGTGACTTGCCGGTAACGAGATTTAACGAGGTATTGGGATACCGACGATCGAGTCTCGGGCAAGTAACGTACCGATTGACAAAGGGAATTGTATACGGGATTGATTGAATCCTCGACATCGTGGTTCATCCGATGAGATCATCGAGGAGCATGTGGGAGCCAACATGGGTATCCAGATCCCGCTGTTGGATATTGACCAGGAGTCGCCTCGGTCATGTTCAGATGTCTCCGAACCCGTAGGGTCTACACACTTAAGGTTCGGTGACGCTTAGGGTTGTTGAGATATTAGTATGCGGTAACCCAAAGTTGTTCGAGTCCCGTATGAGATCTCGGACGCCACGAGGAGTTCAAATGGTCCGGAGGTGAAGAATTATATATAGGAAGTCCAGTTTCGCCATCGGAAAGCTTCGGGTCACGGTATTGTACCGGACCACCGGAAGGGTCCCGGGTCCATCGGGTGGGGCCACCTATCCCGGAGGGCCCCATGGGCTGAAGTGGAGGAACCAGCCTCGGTGGGCTGGTGCGCCCCTTGGCCCCCTGCTCCTAGGGTTGGAAACCCTAGGGCGGGGCGCCCACTTGGCTTGGGGGCAAGCCACCCCTTGGCCGCCCCCATCTAGATGGGATCTAGAGGCAGGCGCCCGACCCCTATATAAAGAGGGGGAGGAGGGCTGCGCACCCTAGCCCCTGGCGCCTCCCTCTCCCTCTCCAACACCTCCTCCTCCTCCGAGAGCTTGGCGAAGCCTCGCCGAGATCCCCGCTGCATCCACCACCACGCCGTCGTGCTGCTGGATCTCCATCAACCTCTCCTTCCCCCTTGCTGGATCAAGAAGGAGGTGACGTCTTCCCAACCATACGTGTGTTGAACACGGAGGTGCCGTCCGTTCGGCGCTCGGTCATCGGTGATTTGGATCACGACGAGTACGACTCCATCAACCCCGTTCTCTTGAACGCTTCCCCTCACGATCTACAAGGGTATGTAGATGCACTCCTATCCCTCTCGTTGCTAGAACACTCCATAGACTGATCTTGGTGATGCGTAGAAAATTTTAATTTCTGCAACGATCCCCAACAGTGGCATCATGAGCTAGGTCTATGTGTAGTTTCTATGCACGAGTAGAACACAAACTTGTTGTGGGCATAGATGTTGTCAATTTTCTTGCCGCTACTAGTCTTATCGTGCTTCGGCGGCATCGTGGGATGAAGCGGCCCGGACCGACCTTACACGTACGCTTACGTGAGACAGGTTCCACCGACTGACATGCACTAGTCGCATAAGGTGGCTAGCGGGTGTCTTTCTCTCCCACTTTAGTTGGAGCGGATTCGATGAAAAGGGTCCTTATGAAGGGTAAACAGAAATTGGCATATCACGTTGTGGTTTTACGTAGGTAAGAAACGTTCTTGCTAGAAACCTATTGAAGCCACGTAAAAACTTGCAACAACAATTAGAGGACGTCTAACTTGTTTTTGCAGCATATGCCTTGTGATGTGATATGGCCAAAAGGATGTGATGAATGAAACATGTGTGATGTATGAGATTGATCATGTTCTTGTAATAGGAATCACGACTTGCATGTCGATGAGAATGACAACCGGCAGGAGCCATAGGAGTTGTCTTTATTTTTTGTATGACCTGCGTGTCATTGAATAACGCCATGTAAATTACTTTACTTTATTGCTAAACACGTTAGCCATAGAAGTAGAAGTAATCGTTGGCGTGACAACTTCATGAAGACACGATGATGGAGATCATGATGATGGAGATCATGGTGTCATGCCGGTGACGAAGATGATCATGGCGCTCCGAAGATGGAGATCAAAGGATCAAAATGATATTGGCCATATCATGTCACAATTTGATTGCATGTGATGTTTATCATGTTTTACATCTTATTTGCTTAGAACGACGGTAGCTTAAATAAGATGATCCCTCGAAATAATTTCAAGAAAGTGTTCCCCCTAACTGTGCGCCGTTGCGAAGGTTCGTTGTTTCCAAGCACCACGTGATGATCGGGTGTGATAGATTCTAACGTTCGAATACAATGGGTGTAAGCTAGATTTACACACGCAATACACTTAGGTTGAATTGACGAGCCTAGCATGTACTTACATGGCCTCAGAACATGGAAGACCGAAAGTTCGAGCATGAGTCGTATAGAAGATACGATCAACATGAATATGTTCACCGACGTTGACTAGTCCGTCTCACGTGATGATCAGAACGGCCTAGTTGACTCGGATCATGTTTCACTTAGATGACTAGAGGGATGTCTATCTGAGTGGGAGTTCATTGAATAATTTGATTAGATGAACTTAATTATCATGAACTTAGTCTAAAATCTTTACAATATGTCTTGTAGATCAAATGGCCCACGCTAATGTTGCCCTCAACTTCAATGCGTTCCTAGAGAAAACCAAGCTGAAAGATGCTGGAGCAAGCAGACGGACTGGGTCCTAACCCGAGGATCATCCTCATAGCTGCCAAGAAAGATTATGTCCTAGAAGCACCACTAGGTGAAGCACCCATCGAGAGAACCAAGACGTTATGAACGCTTGGCAGTCACGTTGATGATTACTCCCTCGCTTAGTGCGGCATGCTTTACAGCTTAGAACCGGGCTCCAAAAGCATTTTGAGCAACACGGAGCATATGAGATGTTCAAGAGCTGAAAATGGTTTTCCAAGCTCATGCCCGGTCGAGAGATATGAAGTCTCCGACAAGTTCTTGATTGTAAGATGGAGGAAAATAGTTCGTCGGTGAGCACATACTCAAAACGTCTGGGTTGCACAACCGCTTAACTCAGCTGGGAGTTAATCTCCCGGATGACGCGGTCATTGACAGGATCCTTCAGTCGCTTCCACCAAGCTACAAGAGCTTTGTGATGAACTTCAATATGCAAGGGATGGAAAAGACCATTCCTGAGGTCTGTTCAATGCTGAAATCAGCGGAGGTGGAGATCAAAAAGGAACATCAAGTGTTGATGGTGAATAAAACCACTAAGTATAAGAAAGGCAAGGGTAAGAAGAACTTCAAGAAGGACGGCAAGGGAGTTGCCGCACCCGGTAAGCCAGTTGCTGGAAAGAAGCCAAAGAATGGACCCAAGCCTGAGACTGAGTGCTTTTATTGCAAGGGAAGTGGTCACTGGAAGCGGAACTGCCCCAAATACTTAGCGGACAAGAAGGCCGGCAACACTAAAGGTATATGTGATATACATGTTATTGATGTGTACCTTACCAGTACTCATAGTAGTTCCTGGGTATTTGATACCGGTGCGGTTGCTCATATTTGTAACTCAAAGCAGGAGCTGCGGAATAAGCGGAGACTGGCGAAGGACGAGGTGACGATGCGCGTCGGGAATGGTTCCAAGGTCGATGTGATCACCGTCGGCACGCTACCTCTACATTTACCTACGGGATTAGTTTTAAACCTCAATAATTGTTATTTAGTGCCAGCTTTGAGCATGAACATTGTATCTGGATCTCGTTTAATGCGAGATGGCTACTCATTTAAATCCGAGAATAATGGTTGTTCTATTTATATGAGAGATATGTTTTATGGTCATGCCCCGCTGGTGAATGGTTTATTCTTAATGAATCTCGAGCGTAATGTTAGACATATTCATAGTGTGAATACCAAAAGATGTAAGGTTGATAATGATAGTCCCAAATACTTGTGGCACTTCCGCCTTGGTCACATAGGTGTCAAATGCATGAAGAAGCTCCATGCAGATGGACTTTTGGAGTCGCTTGATTACGAATCATTTGACACGTGCGAACCATGCCTCATGGGTAAGATGACCAAGACTCCGTTCTCCGGAACAATGGAGCGAGCAACCAACTTATTGGAAATCATACATACTGATGTGTGCGGTCCAATGAGTGTTGAGGCTCGTGGTGGCTATCGTTATGTTCTCACTCTCATTGATGACTTGAGTAGATATGGGTATGTCTACTTAATGAAACACAAGTCTGAGACCTTTGAAAAGTTCAAGGAATTTCAGAGTGAGGTTGAGAATCAACGTGACAAGAAAATAAAGTTCTTACAATCAGATCGTGGAGGGGAATATTTGAGTCACGAATTTGGCACACACTTAAGGAAATGTGGAATAGTTTCACAACTCACGCCGCCTGGAACACCTCAACGAAATGGTGTGTTCGAACGTCGTAATCGCACTCTATTGGATATGGTGTGATCTATGATGTCTCTTAACGATCTACCGCTCTCATTTTGGGGCTATGCTTTAGAGACTGCCGCATTCACTTTAAATAGGGCTCCATCGAAATCCGTTGAGACGACTGAAGGAAATATGCCCTAGAGGCAATAATAAAGTTATTATTTATTTCCTTATTTCATGATAAATGTTTATTATTCATGCTAGAATTGTATTAACCGGAAACATGATACATGTGTGAATACATAGACAAACATAGTGTCACTAGTATGCCTCTACTTGACTAGCTCGTTGAATCAAAGATGGTTAAGTTTCCTAGCCATAGACATGAAGTTGTCATTTGATTAACGGGATCACATCATTAGGAGAATGATGTGATTGACATGACCCATTCCGTTAGCCTAGCACTTGATCGTTTAGTATATTGCTATTGCTTTCTTCATGACTTATACATGTTCCCGTAACTATGAGATTATGCAACTCCCTGCCATCGGAGGAACACTTTGGTGCTACCAAACGTCACAACGTAATGGGTGATTATAAAGGAGTATTACAGGTGTCTCCAAAGGTACATGTTGGGTTGGCGTATTTCGAGATTAGGTTTTGTCACTCCGATTGTCGGAGAGGTATCTCTGGGCCCTCTCGGTAATGCACATCACTATAAGCCTTGCAAGCATTGCAACTAATGAGTTAGTTGTGAGATGATGTATTACGTAACGAGTAAAGAGACTTGCCGGTAACGAGATTGAACTAGGTATTGGATACCGACGATCGAATCTCGGGCAAGTAACATACCGATGACAAAGGGAACAAAGTATGTTGTTATGCGGTTTGACCGATAAAGATCTTCGTAGAATATGTAGGAGCCAATATGGGCATCCAGGTTCCGCTATTGGTTATTGACCAAGAATAGTTCTAGGTCATGTCTACATAGTTCTCGAACCCGTAGGGTCCGCACGCTTAAGGTTTCGATGATGAGTTATATTATGAGTTTATGAGTTTTGATGTACGAAGGAGTTCGGAGTCCCGGATGAGATCGGGACATGACGAGGAGTCTCGAAATGGTCGAGACATAAAGATCGATATATTGGACGACTATATTCGAGTTCGGAAAGGTTCGAATGATTCGGTATTTTTCGAGTACGGAGAGTTACGGGAATTCGCCGGGGAGTATATGGGCCTTATTGGGCCATACGGGAATAGAGGAGAGAGGCCAAAAGGAAGGAGGCCTGCGCCCCCCCTCTGGTCCGAATTGGACAAGGGGCGCAGCCCCCTTTTCCTTATTCCTCTCCCCCTCTTTCCCCTTCTCCTACTCCAACAAGGGAGGTGGAATCCTACTAGGACTAGGGAGTCCTAGTAGGACTCCATCCTTGGCGCGCCCCTCCTAGGCCGCCGCCGCCTCCCCCTTGCTCCTTTATATACGGGGCAGGGGGCACCCCATGACACACAAGTTGATCTACGGATCGTTCCTTAGCCGTGTGCGGTGCCCCTCCACCATATTCCACCTCGGTCATATCGCTGCGGAGCTTAAGCGAAGCCCCGCACCGAGAAGTCATATCGTCATGAGCTTAGGCGAAGCCCTGCGTCGGTGGAGCATCATCATCGCCACCATGCCGTCGTGGTTGAGGGAACTCATCCCCGACGCTTTGCTGGATCGGAGCCCGGGGATCGTCATCGAGCTGAACGTGTGCTGAACACGGAGGTGCCGTACGTTCGGTACTTGGCTCGGTCGGATCGTGAAGACGTACGACTACATCAACCGCGTTGTTATAACGCTTCGCGCCACGGTCACGAGGGTACGTGGACAAACACTCTCCCTCCGTTGCTATGCCATCACCATGGTCTTGCGTGTGCGAGGAAAATTTTGAAATTACTACGTTCCCCAACAGTGGCATCCGAGCCTGGTTTTATGCGTTGATGTCATATGCACGAGTAGAACACAAGTGAGTTGTGGGCGATATAAGTCATACTGCTTACCAGCATGTCATACTTTGGTTCGGGCGGTATTGTGAGATGAAGCGGCCCGGACCGACACGCCAGACGCTTACGCGAGACTGGTTTCACCGCCCGAGCACTCGTTGCTTAAAGGTGACTAGCGGGTGTCTGTCTCTCTCACTTTAGTTGAACTGAGTGTGGCTACGCCCGGTCCTTGCGAAGGTTAAAACAGCACCAACTTGACAAACTATCGCTGTGGTTTTGATGCGAGGTAAGAACGGTTCTTGCTCAGCCCGTAGCAGCCACGTAAAACTTGCAACAACAAAGTAGAGGACGCCTAACTTGTTTTTGCAGGGCATGTTGTGATGTGATGTGGTCAAGACGTGATGCTATATTTTATTGTATGAGATGATCATGTTTTGTAACCGAAGTTATCGGTAAATGGCAGGAGCCATATGGTTGTCGCTTATTGTATGAAATGCAAAGCCATGTAATTGCTTTACTTTATCACTAAGCAGTAGCGATAGTCGAGAAGCAATAGTTGGCGAGACGACAACGATGCTACGATGGAGATCAAGGTGTCGCTACCGGTGACGATGGTGATCATGACGGTGCTTGGCGATGGAGATCACAAGCACAAGATGATGATGACCATATCATATCACTTATATTGATTGCATGTGATGTTTATCCTTTATGCATCTTATCTTGCTTTGATTGACGGTAGCATTATAAGATGATCTCTCACTAAAATTATCAAGAAGTGTTCTCCTGAGTATGCACCATTGCGAAAGTTCTTCGTGGCTTTGAGACACCACGTGATGATCGGGTGTGATAGGCTCTACGCTCAAATACAACGGGTGCAAAACAGTTGCGCACGCCGAATACTCAAAGTTAAACTTGACGAGCCTAGCATATAACAGATATGGCCTCGAACACGGAGACCGAAGGTCGAGCGTGAATCATATAGTAGATATGATCAACATATTGATGTTCACCGTTGAAACTACTCCATCTCACGTGACGATCGGACATGGTGTAGTTAATATGGATCACGTAATCACTTAGAAGATAAGAGGGATGTCTATCTAAGTGGGAGTTCTTAAGTAATATGATTAATTGAACTTTAATTTATCATGAACTTAGTCCTGGTAGTATTTTGCAAATTATGTTGTAGACCAATAGCTCGCGTTGTTGCTTCCCTATGTTTGTTGCTTTCATATGTTTATTTTAATATGTTCCTAGAGAGAACTGTGTTGAAGGATGTTAGTAGCAATGATGCGGATTGGATCCGTGATCTGAGGTTTATCCTCATTGCTGCACAGAAGAATTATGTCCTTGATGCACCTCTAGGTGACAGACCTATTGCAGGAGCAAATGCAGACGTTATGAACGTTTGGCTAGCTCAATATGATGACTACTTGATAGTTTAGTGCACCATACTTAACGGCTTAGAATCGGGACTTCAAAGACGTTTTGAACGTCATGGACCATATGAGATGTTCCAGGAATTGAAGTTAATATTTCAAGCAAATACCCGAGTTGAGAGATATGAAGTCTCCAACAAGTTCTATAGCTAAAAGATGGAGGAGAATCGCTCAACTAGTGAGCATGTGCTCAGATTGTCTGGGTACTTCAATCGCTTGAATCAAGTGGGAGTTAATCTTCCAGATAAGATAGTGATTGACAGAATTCTCTAGTCACCATCACCAAGTTAGTAGAACTTCGTGATGAACTATAATATGCAAGGGATGACAAAAGTAATTCCCAAGCTCTTCGTGATGCTGAAATCGACGAAGGTAGAAATCAAGAAAAGAGCATCAAGTGTTGATGATTGACAAGACCACTAGTCTCAAGGAAAAGGGCAAAGGGAAGAAGGGGAACTTCAAGAAGAACGGCAAGCAAGTTGCTGCTCGAGTGAAGAAGCCCAAGTCTGGACCTAAGCCTGAGACTAAGTGCTTTTGCTGCAATGGAACTGGTCACTAGAAGCGGAACTACCCCAAGTATTTGGCGGATAAGAAGGATGGCAAAGTGAACAAAGGTATATTTGATATACATATTATTGATGTGTATTTTACTAGTGTTCGTAGCAACCCCTCGGTATTTGATACTGGTTCAGTTGCTAAGAGTAGTAACTTGAAACGGGAGTTGCAGAATGAACAGAAACTAGTTGAAGGGGAAGTGACGGTGAGTGTTGGAAGTAGTTCCAAGATTGATATGATCATCATCACACACTCCCTATACATTCGGGATTAGTGTTAAACCTAAATAAATGTTATTTGGCGTTTGCGTTGAGCATAAATATGATTTGATCATGTTTATTGTAATACCGTTATTCATGTAAGTTAGAGAATAATTATTGTTCTGTTTACATGAATAAAACCTTCCATGGTCATACACCCAATGAAAATGGTTTGTTGGATCTCGATCGTGTGATACACATATTCATAATATTGAAACCAAAAGATGTAAAGTTAATAATGATAGTGCAACTTATTTGTGGCACTGCCGTTCGGGTCATATCGGTGTAAAGCGCATGAAGAAACTCCATAAAGATGGATCTTCGGAATCACTTGGTTATGAATCATTTGATGCTTGCGAACCGTGCCTTTTGGGCAAGATGACTAAAACTCCGTTCTCCGGGACAATGGAACGAGCTACTGACTTATTGGAAATAATACATATCGATGTATGCGATCCGATGAGTGTTAAAGCTCATGGCATATATCGTTATTTTCTGACCTTCACAGATGATTTGAGCAGATATGGGTATATCTACTTGATGAAACATAAGTCTGAAACATTTGAAAAGTTCAAAGAATTTCAGAGTGAAGTGGAAAATCATCGTAACAAGAAAAATAAAGTTTCTACGATCTGATCGTGGAGATGAATATTTGAGTTACGAGTTTGGTCTTCAATTAAAACAATGTGGAATTGTTTCACAGCTCACGCCACCGGAACACCACAACGTTATGGTGTGTCCGAACGTCAGAATCAGTACTTTATTTTGATATGGTGCGATCAATGATGTCTCTTACCGATTTACCAATATCGTTTTGGGGTTATGCATTAGAGACAGCTTGCATTCACGTTTAATAGGGCACCATCTAAATCCGTTGAGACGACACCGTATGAACTATGGTTTAACGATAAACCTAACCTAAGTCGTTTCTTAAAAGTTTGGAGTTGTGATGCTTATGTGAAAAGTTTTCACCGATAAGCTCGAACCCAAATCGGAGAAGTGCGTCTTCATAGAATACCCAAAGGTAACTATTGGGTACACCTTCTATCACAGATCTGAAGGCAAGTTTTTCGTTGCTAAGATGGTTCCTTTCTAGAGAAGAAGTTTCTCTCGAAAGAAGTGAGTGGGAGGAAAGTAGAACTTGATGAGGTAATTGTACCTTCTCCCTTATTGGAAAGTAGTTCATCACAGAATCAGTTCCGATGATTCCTACACCAATTAGTGAGGAAGTTAATGATGATGATCATGAAACTTTAGATCAAGTTGCTACCAAACCTCGTAGGTCTTCCAGAGTAAGATCCGCACCAGAGTGGTACGATAATCATGTTCTGGAAGTCATGTTACTAGACCATGATGAACCTACGAACTATGAGGAAGCGATGATGAGCCCAGATTCGCGAAATGGCTTGAGGCCATGAAATCGAGATAGGATCCATGTATGAGAACAAAGTATGGACTTTGATTGACTTGCTCTATGATCAGCAAGCCATGTGAAATAAATGGATCTTCAAGAGGAAGATGGACACTGATAGTAGTGTTACTATCTACAAAGCTCGACTTGTTACAAAAGGTTTTCGACAAGTTCAAGGTGTTGAATACGATGAGATTTTCTCACTCGTAACGATGCTTAAGTCTATCCGAATCATGCTAGCAATTGCCACATTTTATGAAATCTGGCAAATGGATGTCAAAACTGCATTCCTTAATGGATTTATTAAAGAAGAGTTGCATATGATGCAACCAGAAGGTTTTGTCAATCCTAAAGATGCTAACAAAATGTGCAAGCTCTAGCGATCCATCTATGGACTGGTGCAAGCATCTCGAGTTGGAATATATGCTTGATGATTTGATCAAAGATATGGTTTTATCTGCACTTTTGGAGAAGCTCTGTATTTACAAGAAAGTGAGTGGGAGCACTACAGCATTTCGATAAGTATATGTGAATGACATATTGTTGATCGGAAATAATGTAGAATTATTCTGCAAAGCATAAAGGAGTATTTGAAAGGAGTTTTTCAAAGAAGGACCTCGGTGAAGCTGCTTGCATATTGAGCATCAAGATCTATAGAGATAGATCAAGACGCTTGATAAGTTTTTTCAATGAGTACATACCTTGACAAGATTTTAAAGTAGTTCAAAATGGAACAGTCAAAGAAAGAGTTTCTTGCCTGTGTTACAAGGTATGAAATTGAGTAAGACTCAAATCCCGACCACGGCAGAAAATAGAAAAAGAGAATGAAAGTCATTTCCTATGCCTCAGCCATAGGTTCTATAAAGTATGCTATGCTATGTACTGGACCTATTGTATACCTTGCTCTGAATTTGGCAAGGAGTACAATAGTGATCTAGGAGTAGATCACTGGACATTGGTCAAGAACTTCCTTAGTGAGGACTAAGGAAATATTTCTCGATTATGGAGGTGATAAAAGAGCCCGTCGTAAAGAGTTACATCGATGCAAGCTTTTTACACCGATCCAGATGACTATAAGTCTCAATCTGGATGCATATTGAAAGTGGGAGCAATTAGCTAGAGTAGCTCCGTGCAGAGCATTGTAGACATAGAATATTTGCAAAATACAAATGGCTCTGAATGTGACAGACCCGTTGACTAAGCTTCTCTCACAAGCAAAACATGATCATACCTTAGTACTCTTTGGGTGTTAATCACATAGCGATGTGAACTAGATTTTTGACTCTAGTAAACCCTTTGGGTGTTGATCACATGATGATGTGAACTATGGGTATTAATCACATGCAGATGTGAATATTTGGTGTTAAATCACATAGCGATGTGAACTAGATTATTGACTCTAGTGCAAGTGGGAGACTGAAGGAAATATGCCCTAGAGGCAATAATAAAATTATTATTTATTTCCTTATTTCATGATAAATGTTTATTATTCATGCTAGAATTGTATTAACCGGAAACATGATACATGTGTGAATACATAGACAAACATAGTGTCACTAGTATGCCTCTACTTGACTAGCTCGTTGAATCAAAGATGGTTAAGTTTCCTAGCCATAGACATGAAGTTGTCATTTGATTAACGGGATCACATCATTAGGAGAATGATGTGATTGACATGACCCATTCCGTTAGCCTAGCACTTGATCGTTTAGTATGTTGCTATTGCTTTCTTCATGACTTATACATGTTCCTGTAACTATGAGATTATGCAACTCCGTTCTTGGAGGAACGCTTTGGTGCTACCAAACGCCACAACGTAATCGGGTGATTATAAAGGAGTACTACAGGTGTCTCCAAAGGTACATGTTGGGTTGGCGATTTCGAGATTAGGTTTTGTCACTCCGATTGTCGGAGAGGTATCTCTGGGCCCTCTCGGTAATGCACATCACTATAAGCCTTGCAAGCATTGCAACTAATGAGTTAGTTGTGAGATGATGTATTACGAACGAGTAAAGAGACTTGCGGTAACGAGATTGAACTAGGTATTGGATACCGACGATCGAATCTCGGGCAAGTAACATACCGATGACAAAGGGAACAAAGTATGTTGTTATGCGGTTTGACCGATAAAGATCTTCAGAGAATATGTAGGAGCCAATATGGGCATCCAGGTTCCGCTATTGGTTATTGACCAAGAATAGTTCTAGGTCATGTCTACATAGTTCTCGAACCCGTAGGGTCCGCACGCTTAAGGTTTCGATGATGGTTATATTATGAGTTTATGAGTTTTGATGTACCGAAGGAGTTCGGAGTCCCGGATGAGATCGGGGACATGACGAGGAGTCTCGAAATGGTCGAGACGTAAAGATCGATATATTGACGACTATATTCGAGTTCGGAAAGGTTCAATGATTCGGTATTTTTCGAGTACGGAGAGTTACGGAATTCGCCGGGAGTATATGGGCCTTATTGGGCCATACGGGAATAGAGAGAGAGGCCAAAGGAAGGAGGCCTCGCCCCCCCTCTGGTCCGAATTGGACAAGGGCGCAGCCCCTTTCCTTATTCCTCTCCCCTCTTTCCCTTCTCCTACTCCAACAAGGGAGGTGGAATCCTACTAGGACTAGGGAGTCCTAGTAGGACTCCATCCTTGGCGCGCCCCTCCTAGGCCGGCCGCCTCCTCCCCCTTGCTCCTTTATATACGGGGGCAGGGGGGCACCCCATGACACACAAGTTGATCTACGGATCGTTCCTTAGCCGTGCGGTGCCCCCTCCAGCATATTCCACTTCGGTCATATCGCTATGAGCTTAGCGAAGCCCCGCACGGAGAAGTCATATCGTCGCGGAGCTTAGGCGAAGCCCTGCGTCGGTGGAGCATCATCATCGCCACCACGCTGTCGTCTTGTGGAACTCATCCCGACGCTTTGCTGGATCGGAGCCCGGGGATCGTCATCGAGCTGAACGTGTGCTGAACACGGAGGTGCCGTACGTTCGGTACTTGGATCGGTCGGATCGTGAAGACGTACGACTACATCAACCGCGTTGTTATAATGCTTCCGCTTACGGTCTACGAGGGTACGTGGACAGACACTCTCCCCTCTCGTTGCTATGCCATCACCATGGTCTTGCGTGTGCGTAGGAAAATTTTGAAATTACTACGTTCCCCAACAACAACACCGTATGAATTATGGTTTGTGAAGAAACCTAAGCTGTCGTTTCTAAAAGTTTGGGGATGCGATGCTTATGTCAAGAAACTTCAACCTGAAAAGCTCGAACCCAAGTCGGAAAAATGCGTCTTCATAGGATACCCTAAGGAAACCATTGGGTATACCTTCTACCTCAGATCCGAAGGCAAGATCTTTGTTGCCAAGAACGGATCCTTTCTGGAGAAAGAGTTTCTCTCGAAAGAAGTAAGTGGGAGGAAAGTAGAGCTTGATGAAGTACTGCCTCTTGAAGCGAAAAGTAGCGCAGCTCAGGAAAATGTTCCTGTGGTGCGTGCACCGACTAGAGAGGAAGTTAATGATGATGATCAAGGTACTTAGGATCAAGCTCCTACTGAACTTCGTAGGTCCACAAGGACACGTTCCACACCAGAGTGGTACGGCAACCCCGTCCTGGAAATCATGTTGTTAGACAACGGTGAACCTTCGAACTATGAAGAAGCGATGGCGGGCCCAGATTCTGACAAATGGCTAGAAGCCATGAAGTCCGAGATAGGATCCATGTATGAAAACGAAGTATGGACTTTGACTGACTTGCCCCATGATCGGCGAGCTATAGAAAATAAATGGATCTTTAAGAAGAAGACAGACGCGGATGGTAATGTGACCATCTATAAGGCTCGACTTGTCGCTAAGGGTTATCGACAAGTTCAAGGGGTTGACTATGATGAGAATTTCTCACCCGTAGCGAAGCTGAAGTCCGCCCGAATCATGTTAGCAATTGCCGCATTCTATGATTATGAGATATGGCAAATGGACGTCAAAACGGCATTTCTTAACGGCTTTCTTAAGGAAGAATTGTATATGATGCAGCCGGAAGGTTTTGTCGATCCTAAGAATGCTAACAAGGTGTGCAAGCTCCAACGCTCAATCTATGGGCTGGTGCAAGCATCTCGGAGTTGGAACATTCGATTTGATGAGATGATCAAAGTGTTTAGTTTACATGGACTTATGGAGAAGCTGTGTTTACAAGAAAGTGAGTGGGAGCTCCGTAGCATTTCTCATATTATATGTGGATGACATACTGTTGATGGGAAATGATATAGAATTCTTGGAAAGCATAAAGGCCTACTTGAACAAGTGTTTTTCAATGAAGGACCTTGGAGAAGCTGCTTATATATTAGGCATCAAGATCTATAGAGATAGATCGAGACGCCTCATTGGTGTTTCACAAAGTACGTACCTTGACAAGATATTGAAGAAGTTCAATATTGATCAGTCCAAGAAGGGGTTCTTGCCTGTATTGCAAGGTGTGCAATTGAGCACGGCTCAATGCCCGACCACGACAGAAGATAGAGAAAAGATGAGTATCGTCCTCTATGCCTCGGCCATAGGGTCTATTATGTATGCCATGCTGTGTACCAGACCTGATGTAAACCTTGCCATAAGTTTGGTAGGAAGGTACCAAAGTAATCCCGGCATCGAACACTAGACAACGGTCAAGAATATCCTGAAGTACCTGAAGAGGACTAAGGATATATTTCTCGTTTATGGAGGTGACGAAGAGCTTGTCGTAAAGGGTTACGTCGATGCTAGCTTCTACACAGATCTGGATGACTCTAAGTCACAAACCGGATACGTGTATATTTTGAATGGTGGGGCAGTAAGCTGGTGCAGTTGCAAGCAAAGCGTTGTGGCGGGATCTACATGTGAAGCGGAGTACATGGCAACCTCGGAGGCAGCACAAGTAGCAATCTGGGTGAAGGAGTTCATTACCGACCTAGGAGTCATTCCCAATGCGTCGGGCCCGATGACTCTCTTCTGTGACAACACTGGAGCTATTGCCCTTGCCAAGGAGCCCAGGTTTCACAGGAAGACCAGGCATATCAAGCGTCGCTTCAACTCCATTCGTGAAAGTGTTCAAAATAGAGATATAGATATTTGTAAAGTACATACGGACCTGAATGTAGCAGATCCGGTGACTAAACCTCTCCCTAGAACAAAACATGATCAACACCAGAACTCTATGGGTGTTCGAATCATCACAATGTAACTAGATTATTGACTCTAGTGCAAGTGGGAGACTGTTGGAAATATGCCCTAGAGGCAATAATAAAATGGTTATTATCATATTTCTTTATTCATGATAATTGTCTATTGTTCATGCTATAATTGTGTTATCTGGAAATCGTAATACATGTGTGAATACATAGACCACAACACGTCCCTAGTGAGCCTCTAGTTGACTAGCTTGTTGATCAACAAATAGTCATGGTTTCCTGACTATGGACATTGGATGTCATTGATAACGGGATCACATCATTAGGAGAATGATGTGATGGACAAGACCCAATCCTAAGCATAGCAAAAGATCGTGTAGTTCGTTTGCTAGAGCTTTTCCAAATGTCAAGTGTCATTTCCTTAGACCATGAGGTTGTGCAACTCTCGGATACCGTAGGAGTGCTTTGGGTGTGCCAAACGTCACAACGTAACTGGGTGACTATAAAGGTGCACTACGGGTATCTCGGAAAGTGTCTGTTGGGTTGGCACGAATCGAGACTGGGATTTGTCACTCCGTATGACGGAGAGGTATCTCTGGGCCCACTCGGTAATGCATCATCATAATGAGCTCAATGTGACCAAGTGGTTGATCACGGGATCATGCATTATGGTACGATAAAGTGACTTGCCGGTAACGAGATTGAACGAGGTATTGGGATACCGACGATCGAGTCTCGGGCAAGTAACGTACCGATTGGCAAAGGGAATTGTATACGGGATTGATTGAATCCTCGACATCGTGGTTCATCCGATGAGATCATCGAGGAGCATGTGGGAGCCAACATGGGTATCCAGATCCCGCTGTTGGTTATTGACCGGAGAGTCATCTCGGTCATGTCGCAGATGTCTCCGAACCCGTAGGGTCTACACACTTAAGGTTCGGTGACGCTAGGGTTGTTGAGATATTAGTATGCGGTAACCCGAAAGTTGTTCGGAGTCCCGGATGAGATCCCGGACGTCACGAGGAGTTCCGGAATGGTCCGAAGGTGAAGAATTATATATAGGAAGTCCAGTTTCGGCCATCGGGAAAGTTTCGGGGGTCACCGGTATTGTATCGGGACCACCGGAAGGGTCTCGGGGGTCCACCTGGTGGGGCCACCTATCCCGGAGGGCCCCATGGGCTGGTGCGCCCCCCCTTGGGGCCCCCTGCGCCTAGAGTTGGAAACCCTAGGGGTGGGGGCGCCCCACTTGGCTTGGGGGACAAGCCACCCCCCTTGGCCGCCCCCCCCCCATCTAGAGGGGCCGGCGCCCCCCTGGACCCCTATATAAAGAGGGGGGAGGGAGGGCTGCGCACCCTAGCCCCTGGCGCCTCCCTCTCCCTCTCCAACACCTCCTCCTCCTCCGTAGAGATTGGCGAAGCCCTGCCGAGATCCCCGCTGCATCCACCACCACGCCGTCGTGCTGCTAGATCTCCATCAACCTCTCCTTCCCCCTTGCTGGATCAAGAAGGAGGAGATGTCTTCCCAACCGTACGTGTGTTGAACGCGGAGGTGCCGTCCGTTCGGCGCTCGGTCATCGGTGATTTGGATCACGACGAGTACGACTCCATCAACCCCGTTCTCTTGAACGCTTCCGCTTGCGATCTACAAGGGTATGTAGATGCACTCCTATCCCTCTCGTTGCTAGAACACTCCATAGATTGATCTTGGTGATGCGTAGAAAACTTTTAATTTCTGCAACGATCCCCAACATGTATATCATGTTTTGAAGAGCCGCCGATGGGTACAAAGCTTCCCAATCGGCATTGATTAGCCCTCTGTCCAGCCTTTCCCTAATACCACCCCTCTGTCATGTGAACCGATCGCCTATATAACCCATGTCCCGCAGTACACAGTCGTCAATCGCCGACTGGAACGCATGCATGTACTGCGGCGGTCTCGGATTTCCTCCTTCTTTTTCAGACAAAAACTGAATTTCATTCAGGTCCCCAATAAGTAGCCACGACAGATTGTTGTCTTGGTGCAACTAGCACATTCTCTCCCATGTTTTATACTTGTACACCCACCTGAATTCACCATACATACCCGTACATCTCCACACCGAATGTCTTTCATCCTCCACTTGTACATCAATGAACATTGGGTCCAGATTTAGTGGAAGAATCTTTATTTCCTTCTTCCAAAGCATCAACAAACCTCCCTTTCTACTATCACCTGGGCAAACTATTTTATGATCCATCTTCAGTCTTCTGCTCAAGCATTCAGCCGAATAGCTTTCTAAGTGTGTTCCGACAAAAACATCACATCCGGGCTACAACTTCGCTGGACGTCCAGCAAAGCACGAACTGCTGGGGCGTTCCCAAGCCCCCGACAGTTCCAACTTAATATTTTCATTGCTCCCGGCGGTCCCCTCCGAAAGGGGCCGCCGATCTCTCATGATATGTTTCTTGGTCCATCTCCTCTGTGTTGCTAAGCACTTCACCATTCACTCCTTTGAACTTCTTCCTGTTGGCATTCTTTTGGGGAGTGTTTGCTTGGTCCTCTGAGCAGTTCAATCCTTCATCCTCTCCTTCATAGCGATCTATTAAATTCGATACAACCGATTTCCCAGTTTTTCCCATCGGTACAATGGCCAAATTTTCTGCCCCTGCTGCAGTCGAATCCTCCGCCGTTCTTTTTCCCAAACAGTTCCCCGGCCCTACTATGTTCTCAACATGTGCCACTCCTGTGGTATTACTTGCCTGGTGTATTGCCAACGATTGACCAGTTTCTACAGCCTCCGTCACTCTCACATCCTGACTCGGGTTGGCGGTGCTCGGGTTTCGTATATTTTCATCCTCATCCCTTCCATTCCTCATTGCCGTTTGCCCCGCAACGTTAAATCTCCAACTCCCAGGGTTTATGGCATTGTGATCCACCTGTGTATTACGGCCTGTACCTCTGCCAAAACCTCTCCCGAATCCTCTTCCTCCTTCTTCAGCCTCATCATCACCCCTATCACCTCTTCCACCTTCGCCTCCTTGGCTTCCACGGCCTCCTCCTCTTCCCCTCTTTGAAGCTAAAATAAACGGGCCCCATCCAAATTTTGTTATGTCATGCTCTCCTGTACCACATTCCTCATACCAGTGCCCCATGAACCCACATGCATGATAGAAGGTTGGTAATTTTTCAAACTTTACAAGATATTTCTCAGTCTCCCCTGCTCTAGTTATTCCAACCGCTCTAGTAAGCCTTTTATTAACATCCAGTTTCACCCTAGCTCGAATGAACTCACCAATGAATCCATTGGGTAGTGTCACTTGTACCTCCTGTACTTCACCAATTCTGCTGGCCAAGCTTCTCAACGCCGTTGGGCTTCTAAGGACACCATCGGGCAGTTTATGAATTTGACACCACGTCTCCAGTTTATCTAATTTCACCTTCTCCGGGTTAGCGAACCCATCACACTCCGCCAACAGAAGCGCCGATCCCTTGAAGTCCCATGGCCCTTGATGCATCGCTTTATTCCAGTCCCCAAGGTAGTTGAATTGAATTGAAAACAGATTTGCATTGATTCTCCTCCAAACCACCTGATGCGCTAAGTTCCAGGCCGCCTTCATGTCCGCAATCAACGCGCTCTGACTGAAGCTTTTTGTTGTCAACAGCCGCCCTAGGGCTAGCCACTTTGGCTTAATCTCCTCAACGTCGGCTTCATCTTCCCAGACCAGATCATCCACCTCCTCATCCTGGAGATTCAATCTTTCCAGCAGTTTTGCCGCTTCTTCAGGGCTCCGATCTCCCGATCCACTTCCAGAAACAATCTCCGCCATGGCCGAGATCGAGTCTCCAAACTCAAAACCCCGACCGCGTGCACCCAAAAACCCCGGAGCCAATCCTAGGGAAGGGAGGAGGCAGGCAGCAGGTTAGCAGGCACAGCCTCGCCGGATCACACCCGACGACAATGGTAACTCTCGGTGACGGCGCCCCCGAAGGACTAGCAAACCCTAGTCGCAAGACCTAGGGGAAAAAAAGACGACAGCCGTCTCTTTGTGCAAGCAAACTTGATCACGTATACACGACTACACTTAATGGGGTAGCTGAAGTTTAAAAAATGCACCTTCCCAAACATGTGCAACCAACCTAAAACTGCAAAAAGCGGCATCCCTGAACAAAGTAGAGCATGCACTCGAGTGCACGCACGGATAAATGCGTGCGGCTTTGAGTAAAATCGATCATGCGCATATTAGGGTGCAGCGTGACTATGTACTGTCCCGTTCCTAATTTGTTATCCTATCCAAATTAATTAAGTACTCCTAGTATGGTTGGATGGCAAGAGCAAACCAACAACTACTAAGTTCAAATGTGTCGGACCAAGACAAAAGAAAAACCTAACACAGCACAACCGCAGACGTTCACAAACACGTGCATAGACTCGCCACTACGAACGCACACACACGTCTACCCTAGCTCTCTGAGCATTTTCGAGAGACCGGGCCGACGGGCCTTCATATTAACAAAGTCACCACAAAAGTCATTGAAATAATATTTCGCCATTACAAGACACCAAAGCATCAAACCTCGGGTTTAGTCCATAGTGGACAGAGAATACCACTATGATGGCAGTGTACTTTCATTTTCATGAATTTGGCGAAAGTGTCTTTCACATTGGACTGAAAGAGTACTTACCTTCAATAATAAAAATCCAGCCAACAAATATGACGGGAGAGATTCGACTGAGAATAAAATCAAGACAACTCAGATTTATTTTATTCTAAATAAAAATCCAGACAAATATGCAAATAATTGTAATAATACATCAAGTTGTGTACAATAACTATAAATGATAACTCTAGCTTTTTAATTTGTGGAAAACTATGCACTGAAAATAGTAATTATGGGAGTACAAGAATGAATCGTAAAAAATTCCCGGCAAACATGCAAAAAAGTCCAATAGTAATTCAAGTTATTTACAAAAAATAGAAACTGCAAGTTTGGTATCTCAAGGTTGTAAAAAATCACGACTCTGATATTGCGGGAACGCCGACTGGGGCTCCAGGGTCGAGCGGATGTATCGCTCCCCCCTGATAGGGGGGAGAGCGAACATTTTAGTTTGGTATGAGAAACCCACCAGCGCGAACCCGGCCAGACATGCCCTTTGCTAGGCCTCCTGGTCCGATCATCATATGCTTGTAAAAAAAAGATTCGCCATGTTGTAGGTAAAAATGAACAACATTACAGGAAAAATAGGAAAACAAAGTAAATACCATGGTACAAGCATAAAATGTTGCATGTTGAAGTAAAGTAGTCGCATGGCAAAATTTAAGGAAATGATATATCCTAGAAACATGATAAAATTGAAATGTATCTGAAGATCACATGGTGATTTTATAAAAAAACATTTTCTAAAAATCCTGCCAACATTTGAAAACATTAACACATGGTAAATTAAAGGATGCTTCTTTTCTCATGAACACGGTAATTTAAAAAAAAAATTTGTAGTCATCACATAGCCAGATTTACCAAAAAAACATTTTAACAAGATAATGGCTGAAAAATATTAAAGAAAAATTGTGAAATAATCACATAATTTGCCATCGTATGTTCAGATAAATTGTCATGATATGTTCAACAATTTTTCCATAGCATGTTCAAATAATTTTGCATGCTATTAAAAATTATCATGGATTGTCCAATAAATATTCCATGGTGTGTGCAATAAAATTGCCATGCTCCAAAATAATTTACCAAAACATAATTGACAATGGTATATTAAAAAAATTGCCGTGCTACATGCAAAATAAAGTTTCCACAGTTCAAAAATAAATTTTCAATGCTAGAGCAAGAAAATAATTTGCCGTGCTACAAAAAATAATTTGTGAGGGTATGTTCAATAAATTTGCCATGGTATATGCAATAAAATTTGCCACAATCCAAAAAAATGCATACACATAAAGGAATGTCATGATTCGTACCGAAAAACCTGAATAAAATAAAATTGGTGTGGTCCGATGTAGAATCATTAGTCATGGAAAAACACATCTTAACTTACCATAAAAATAGTAGGATGTCGTTAAGTAAAAAGAAAAAGTTAAAAATGATATGTTGTCGTAACTTTTGCCAACATGTATTTGAAAAAGTCATCGAGCAAGTTCAAGCTAGCTAATTTGTATTATCACTAGATCAAGGTTTCGGGTCCCAAAAGAAGTTGTCTTGATTTTACTCTTAAAAAAAAAGAATGCCATGTGACGAATAAAATTCTCTCTAATAAGTGCCATATTTGAGTAAACAAAAAAAATCTGAATTTTTTCATGCTTTTTTTATATTTCTCATGTCACTTTAAAAAATTGCCATGTTTTATGTGAACATTTTCTCTTTATTTTTTTCATTGCCTAGTACTAACAGTTTAAGAAAATTGGCATCTTTTTGTGGACAACAAGGCAAAGATTGTACATGAAATTAGGGATATGCTCCACATGTTCAGTCGAGTGTGAGCAGGGGCGCTAGTGTGCCGCGTCACGGCCATGGACGACAAAACTTCGGAGAGGGAGGAGTGGCACCGGTCCAGCGATCTGAGGTGGGGAGGAGGGTCTCTTCGGGTGAACCAACCCCAATGCCGTCAGCCGCCGCGAGCAGCCACCACGCACGCCTAGGACCTACCGATGTGCACCGATGTGCATCGCTGCGATCCCCCATGGTTGTTGCTTGTCGGATCCATCCAGTTCGCCTGCTTCTCCCCCTCCCTCACGGCGACGAACAGGCGTGGCCATCGCCCGACTATGTATGATGTTACTGCATCTGCGCGCCCTCGCCAGAGACGCCTGAGGGTCTAGCTCCTAGCGCCGCATCAGGAAGCGAGCGGTGCTGATCCCTCGCCAACTCCCCCGTATCGGGGGTCGAAGTTGGGGTAGGATGCGGGGAAGCAGACACAATGCTTGTGGCTGCCGTTAGCGGACACTAGGGGCGTGTTTGATTGCTTTCGCTGCCGGGCCTGATTCATAGGGGGAAAACGAGCCAGGCTGAGCAGGACCTGGGTAAACAAAAACAGGGTCAAAAGTGGAGATGACTAGTTGATTGGTTGCCTGCATTGGGGGTCTTGTCATCGAGATGCAATTTTCACCCGGCGTTTGGTTGCATACATGCATATGATTACCAGTGTTAACAACAAAACTTAACAGCCATTAGGTTGGGCTTGATATTTCGTCAAAACACTTTGAGCGCGTCGGAGCTTCCACTGCCCATCGTGCCCACCACCAGCTCCCGGCAACCGTGGATGCGCCCGACTCGCTGCCGTGGCCGTGGATGCGCCCGCTCGACCGCGACCTGTAGCGGGTCAGCAGTGAGCTGCGGGTGGCGCTAGCCGCGGAGGAGAAGAACAAGCGGGCCATGGAGGAGCTGGTGCTGGCGCTCAAGGAGGTGAACGCGGAGCTGCACACCACGCAGTAGCAGCTGGCGCGCGTGTAGCACGAGTCGAAAACGGCGAGGCTGGAGTCGGACCGGCTGCATGTGTCCCTGAAGCGCAAGGACGATAAGGCCCGCGCGCTGTCCGACGAGGTGGCCCGCCTCCGCTTTGACGCCGAGGAGGCGTTCGCCACGTTCCGAGGCAATGAGGCCGGGTTCACGGTGTGCATGAAGTCGTCAGAGGCGGAGTTCGCCGCGTCCCGGCACGAGAACGCGCGGCTCCTCGAGTCGCAGCGGTCCGGGCGGCAGGAGGTGGCCAAGCTGCGGGACATCCTGAAGCAGGTCGTCAAGGACACCAAGTTCGTCAAGGTGGCGCTGGAGGAGGCGAGGAGCGAGAACGCCATGCTCAAGGAGATGGTCGGGAGCAAGGACACCGCCGTCAAGTGCAGCAAGGAGGAGCTGGAGTGCCTCCGGGTGAGCGAGGCCGCGACGCGCGACAGCATCAAGGAGCTGCAGAGCCTGCTGGTGGCCACGTCGGTGTGCCCCACCCCCACGCCGTCCGCGGCGGCGGGAGCAGGAAGGTCGTTTGACCTGGAGGACTTGTCGTCGCCGTCGCCGTGGACGCCTACGTACAGGATCGCACTGGAGTAGAGGGAGAGAAAGGGGATTGAGGATTAGGGGGAGAGAGGGATTAACTCGAGATACACGTCTCCAGAGAGCCACCCACGTGCGCCTCGAAGTATCGCTCGGGCCTGGCTCTCGGAAAACTGCCGATTCGGCCGTTCCCAACGGGCCAGGCCCAGGGGTGCTTTAAGAACCGTGCTATGCGGGCTTAACAGTGTATGTGAGGAACCAAACAACCGAGGTCCGAAAAAATGTTCTATCACACGGGTCTGGTTGGGCTCGATGCGGGCAACCAAACACGTCCTAGGGAGCTCGGATTGCGAGGAGTGCATGGGTGCACGGGAGCGGCAGCGACGAGGAGAGCGTGGTCATGTGGTGGATGAGCACCGCACCGATGGGTGGAAGGGAGAGCGGCGTCTGTCTTCAGTATGAGGAGATATATAAATATTTTTTTTTGAAAAAGGAGATATATAAGGTTGATAGGGCGCCAGAGAAAAAACAGGACGTGTTTGCACCAAAGGCGAACGATCCTTGGAGACTACATGGCCACGCGGCTCTAGTCTAAGATCTGTGCACAAATCCATTGGTCGTCGACGCGTTTGCTCAGAATTGCTATAGAATGACATCGGTTCAGAAATGGAATTGAGGGACATGGGTGGCCCAACCATGGCCTATCTCGCCGTTGCCCTGGTGGAGATGGAACATGGAACGTGCGTTGCATGGCCTCGTGAATGCGCCGTGCCAAATGACAGCGCACGCACGCACGGCCGCCCTACGGCAGGGCAAGTTGCTGCAGCAAGGGAACCATCGGAATGAGTAGCCTAGTTCGGCATTCAACCATCTGCCTGCCTGTGCAGTACAGTGCGCGGTCACCCCACCATGTGTTGGGTTTATACTTTGGCGATCCGCACAGATCCGAGCCGTACTTGCGATACGCTTTGGGGTCACTAGACGGACGGTGTGGTAGGTCAGTCGCTGAGTCACTGGTGAGTGGCGGGTTTAACTGGTTCGCCTCACATGCACCGCTGGCCATGCAGGAGAGGAGAGGGGGACCTGCAAATTAAGGCGGGGTTGCAAGAGGACGGCGGTGTGTCTACGGGATAGCCGAGCTGCCTAGCATTAGCAAATCCAATCTTCACGCAAGCCACGGCCGCCGATCATTCCGAAGAAAAGGTGACGACCGACCGCTAATCATTCAGAAGATCCAACACGCACGCACAGTGCGTGTTGCTCTCTTCCAATTAACACCTCCAAAGTTGGGGGGTAGCGGCACCGAACGAGACACGCATGAATGAATGAATGCCGCCTCATTCGGGCTCGGGTGCGTACGTAGGCTGATGGGCATGCCTAATCCACTGAGTGATCAGGCACCGAATCCGGACTAGCGCCAGCCAACGCGTCGCATGCATGCTCTATAATGCGTGGTAGCTCAGGCAGGCAGGCGGGCGGGGCAGCGATCGATGGAGTCGGCACCGGCACGCTTGGGACGTGGGAAGTTGGAACCCCAACTGCTCCCGTCAGTCCCGCTTCTCGCTCGCCGCAACCGGACCAACATTGCACGTCGCCTCTTGCACGGGGCAGTTCAATTTGCCTCTCTCGCTTTTGCTTTGTCTAGCTCGCGGACGCGTCAACGCCTAGTGCCTACGCCGCTCTGCCCTGTACAAATAAGCTCGAGCCTCTTTTAGTTTCCTCCGGCAGATTTGCGGAGCCAGTCTTGGAAGAGTTGCGCGCGGGAGACTTGAACAAGCGATGGCATTTTCAAAGCGGACCCTCAAACCTCTTGCAAGCGTTTGGACCATACTGTCCGAAAACAGTTTGGCATCTACTAACGCAAACCCATATTACACATTGAGCGGCACATCGACACGCCCCGACGTTTGTTTCCTGCAACTCGAAACCAAACAGATGGTGGCTTTGCGGGAGTCCGGACATCTAACATCACGTACCCTCTCTCCGGATGGCCACCTTCCGCACTACTATTTGGCTGATGCATGTTGCTTTGGCGGAAAGTGATCAAATAGCAATGTTGTTTGGTGTAAGGTTTAACATGCATGCATGTTATTTGCACTCTCTTTTTTGTTTTTCCAGTGTATTTATATCCATACAAAGTGTGATTGTTGCTGTAATTTATTTGGCCGATGGTTATTGTTTGGCGAAGAGTAGTGGACGAATATTTAAGATATACTCCCTCCGTCCGCGAATAAGTGTACTTCCAACTTTGTTGGAAAATCAAACTTTTTTAAGTTTGACCGTATTTATACAATAGTACACTAACATTTATGCCATCAAATTAGTAGCATTAGATTCATGATAAAATATATTTTCATTATATGCCTATTTAGTTTCCCAAATATTGATATATATTTGTACAAACTTGGTCAACTTTGAGATAGTTTGACCCTCCAACAAAGTTGGAAGTACACTCTTTCAAGGACGGAGGGAGTATGATTGGATGGATGGCTCCCGTATTCGTGCCCGGACCGATTTTCGGACAAATACCGCATCTGCTTAGGAGTTGGCGTCGGAGATGCCTAAGTGCTGTAGCAAGGAAATTAGCAGCCATTGTTCTTGGCCCTAGCTTTGACCGATGCTAGCTCCGGTCCCTTCACGGAATTCCGTAGGTGGTACGGAATTGATCGTGCATGCATGAGTGGTCGCTTCACGAGATTTCCATGAGTGTACTCGCAGGTTTGCATGCATGCATGATAGGTGAACGATCCCAGCAAACCGAGAGGAAAAGGGTACGTCGTGCTAATAAGCGAGCTGGGATCACCACC
Source organism: Aegilops longissima (assembly GCA_021605205.1). Classification (NCBI taxonomy): domain Eukaryota; kingdom Viridiplantae; phylum Streptophyta; class Magnoliopsida; order Poales; family Poaceae; genus Aegilops; species Aegilops longissima. Next base: position 583,137,451 of record CM038677.1, on the reverse strand, counting down.
AACCTGCAGTCGCGATTCATCTCATCTATCAGCAGTCTTTTCTCACGCGCGGCGGCTAGCCGCACTCAGCTTTGCATTCTCAAAGGTCGCTTTCCTCTTTTCCTTTCTCATGCATGGCGGCTGGCCTGGCCGCACTCAGCTCAACTTGCGGCAGCAGCGAGAGCCGAGAGCGCCTCTTTTCTTTTCTCTCCCTTTACTTTTGCGCTTGAGTTATCAGTTTTCACGGGCTCCCCGGCCGCATGGTCTGGTCGTGGTCCGACAACAGGTCAATAGCGACCGAGGCCTAAGCGTTATATTAGGATGAGATGATAGGTCAATGATCACAGACCTTGCAACCACTTCCTTAATTTGCACTACTAATAGTAGGTTAAATCCCCTAAAAGAATAGGTTAAATATGTGCCCTCGTTTCTCGCTGTTGCCGACGCCGACTTTTCCGTCCATACTACAGAAGTACAGAGACCAGCACAAGAGCCTGCATGGAACATATACTCCCTCCGTACAAAAATAACTGACGTGAGGAGACACGATTTTGAACCCAAGAATAACTGATGTGAGGAGACACGATTTTGAACCGAAGTAGTCTTTACTTCAGTTCAAAATCAACGTCGGTTATTTTTGAACGGAGGGAGTATATTCGAACAGATTTTTTAAGAACAACATCATTTTCCTGAGGAACAAAACAAAAGTGCCAGGGGAATAGAATGGTCAACACGATTGACAGATCAAGTGTCCCGACAGTTCGGTTTCTCTTTCCCCTTCATAATGCGTTAGAACATTGCACCATTGAAAAGTTGGGCAAAGCTTTGTAGCGACTTGTCTCTCGGGTCGAGGAATCTCTAAACGCATCATTTGAGTGGGGGAATAAAGTTGTGACCAACAATTAGTGCATCAACTGTTCGGATGCCTACTCTCTAGACAGGCGCAATAGCTCGCAATAGGCAGAGAAGCGTGCAAAGATGATGTCAAGCGAGACTTAAGCAAGTCCCCACAATCCAGAGTATAGTAACATACATTATCCTCTCTTCTCGCCAATCTAGTGATCAAAGTAGGTTCTTGTTGCACTTGCACCTATAGTTTGGTCAGCCACGCACGCACTCACGGGTACATGGATACAATTAGTGCCGCATGGAATAATTTGACCATGGAGAAGCTAAAGCAGCTGAGATCCCCTACCACCAACATATATATTACGTAAAGAAAAGAGCATCCGTCCGGATCATGTCACTAGTATAGTCTAGCAGTTTTCCTTTAAACAACGTGGAATCAACGATCAGGGGTCACCAACCTCGTGATCTTGTGTGTTTTCGATCTCGTCAGAAAGATGCTCTTTTGTTTTGTCTTTCGTGGCGAGGTCAAGTGCAGTGAGGAAAAACGCATCTCTAAATTGCTTTTGGACCATTTGGGCACGCATAGGCCTGTCTTTCAAAAGAGAGGGACGAAAAAAAGAAAAGAAAAAAAGAGCGAGGAGATATGAACTTTTTTTCATCGTTCAATCAGTGGTTGATTTGGACCATCATTAGTCGAATCATTATGCAGTCCCCAGCGGATTAGTTATATGAGCCGTGTGAGAAAAGAAATTCATGGGAATGGACCTGTTGTTTGAAAAGAGAGAGGGAAAAACCAAAGAAAAGGAGATAGATAGCAGATACTAGTTGTTTTCGGTCAGCGATGGATTTGGACCATACTACTGTATCATATATCACCGGTCGATTCATCATGCAGTGTAGCCTACAGTGGAGATTAGTTATGTGAAGAGAAGAGAAATTGAGAGCCCCCACCAAACCACTCACCCACGACACGAAACAAACGAGCGACTTGTGGGGCGCTCCGCTGTATCATATCCGTCATTCCTGACCGAGGGCTCCATCGGCAAACAAAGAACCTGCAGTGATCATGCACTGGGGAGTGTGGCAGGTCTTTCCTCCTGCAGTGCGCACGTTCCCCCTCCCATCGATCAGACTTCGTGTCTGAACCGGGTGTGCGTCGCCTGAGCACCTCCTGAGCCGTCCTAAAAGTTAGCCAAACGGGAAACGGGAAATCTCTGCGTACGGTGAACCCATGGTGATGGCGGGTTGGATGTTTCGGGAAAATGGAGCTCGACGGCGATGAGATCAGTGCACGAAACGTGCTAGTATCTTTTTCCTGCGCTCCGGCCTCCGGCCGCCGGGTGATAAGTGGCCTAGGCTTTGCGAGAAATGGAGAAGAGCCGCCGCGCGCGGGGCGTACGCGCATGCACTCGTGTAGCTCAAGCTCACGAGCTTTCCCTCGATCACATGCATGCACGGCTATGGACTGCTGCACGCGTTACGCTGTTGATTAACGTCCACAGCTAACACAGCGGAACAACCGTCTTCCCTGCCCGTGAAGGCGTGAACCACCACGGTACCTTTCACGTCCGGCTAGCTAGCTTATCCCCGTCACTGTTACAAATCTCCACACACCCGCGCGCGGTATTAATTGCTTGCTCCACTGATCGCGACGGCGCTGCAAAAGCCAGAGTTGAATCCCCGATCCGGCGCCTGCCCGCCGTGCATTTTAACAGCCCAAATCGATAAGACAAAACGCCAGCCTACGACGACGTCTCAACATAGATAAAACTCACTCACTCAGGCGAGTCATAAGCTAATCCACGGTCGATCTGCTGGACGTAAAGCCCGTGGCGGTGGTGAGGAAAAGCAGGCACGCGCACGGATCCTCGTTCGATCGATCGATCGTTCGTTCCGTAGTTGGCCCTGCATGCGCGTGTCCTCAGCGGCCAACACCCAACAGCCCCGACCGCGACCGCGCGCCCGAAACAAACACCGCCTGCACACCCCGCCCACTCCAACCTACGTATCGCCATGTCCATGTGCCGTTGCTCGCTTCCACTCCAGCGCGCGTCGTGGCGCCTCTCACGTTCGGCCGTGCGTGCAAAGACGAACGATGATGACAGAGGGACTGACTGAGTGACTGATTGGACGTAGTATTGCTGGACGGTAGGACCTCCAACGCCAACCGGCCGGAGTTAAGAGCCGTCGCCTCGCCTTGCCATGGCTGTCAGCGTTGCCGATTGGGCTCCTGCTAAGCTTCATCAACTGTGAAAGGGGCCGGTGAGTGAGTGAGGGTTTGCATCATCGTTCGGTACAACGACTCCAATCAAATCATAAGTGTACCACCAGGTTTTTAAAATTCGAGCAAGAAGCTGGACTTATCGGGCCGGCGGTGGCGTGAGTCCGCACGACTACTGCTACTTTGCATTATTCAAAGACGTGGAGTTTCCATATCCTCACATGACCATGGTGGGGAGTCACGTTTTTGTGCAAGCAAACTTGTTGATCATGCATGTAATTGAGTAGCTGAAGCTTTAAAATGCATCCTCCCAAACATGTGCAAACACCCCAAAACTGCAAAAGCGGCCTCCGTGAACAAAAGCAAGAGCATGCACTCCACTCGAGTGCACGCACGGATAAAGGCGTGCGCCTTTGAGTAAAATCGATCATGTGCACATTAAGGTGTAGCGTGAGGACGTGAAGTTTCTTATAGCATCCACAGCCGGACTTGACAAAACCGATCCTATATACGTCCCTGCCATCCCCTCATATTTTATGTCCGGCATTCACATATCTCAAATCCGTGCATATCTATCATAAACGTCAACGTCGCACGTAAATAACAAATGTTGATACAAGAAATACAATCTTGTTAAATAAATTCTGTTTAAGTGCACAACTCAAATATTACCTCTTTGGTTTTCATTGTGGGACCACATATGCTCCACCGGGTCATGGAGTAGCTGCGCGTGCATTTGATGATGTCAAAGATTCTGATGCATTTGCAGAAAGTTCATAAGCTGAGTTGCATATTTATCTTTCGGGATTTGAATTTGTTCTCTTCATGCTTCAAAATCATTGTTTGGGCTACACCATCATCCTCATCCTCGACAATCATATTATGCAAAATAACACAACAAGTCATGAGCTAGTACAAAGTTTCTGATTCCCACATCATTGTAGCTCCACGAACAATTTCCCAATGAGCTTGAAACACTTCGAATGCCCTCTTCACATCCTTCCTACATTATTGCAAAGTGGCTTTGTTTGTTGCTTTGTGGTTCAGATATGATCTTCACAAACATCGCCCACTGAGGATAGATGTCGTCGGCAAGATGGTACCCCATGTTGTACTCCCGGCCGTTGACAGTGTAGTTGCACACCGGCGATTCCCCATTGCAAAGCCTCCTGAACACTGGAGATCGTTTAAGCAAGTTGATGGCGTTGTGAGATCCCGACATTCCAAGAAAGCATGCCAAATCCATAACTCATGTGATACCATCGCTTCTGGTATGATGGTGGCCTCTTTGGTGTGACCTTGATACATTCCCCGCAAACCTTTGGGCAGTCCTTCCATTGGCAATGCATAAATCAACTGATCCGAGCATTCTTGGAAACCCTCTAGCCTCTCCAATAGCCAACAACCTTTCTGTGTCCTGCGCATTTGGTACTCTCAGATACTCTGCTCCAGACACCCGCACCACAACATGGGCACTCTTGACAGTAGTCTTCAGGCATGCGCTCTCCTCATCTTGACCATCTCACCAACGGCATCTGCGACAGTACCAAGTGCAAGCATCCTCGGAGCAGCCGTGCACTTCAGCTTAGCTGAGAAAGAAAGTTGGCTGCAACAATCCCTCTCGAGTTTGAAATAGTCATCGTGTGCCTCCACTTCCTCCAGAATCCGCAACAACGGTGGTTTCACGTGGAAACGGCAACGGAACCATGCATCACCCGGGAAAGTTGGGTTTGGAGCAAAGTAGTCCTTCTGCAATATGATTTGTCGAGGATGAGGATGATGGTGTAGCTCCGGACACTCTATCCCGAATGATCACTCTTCTCCCTTTGATTGAGCCATTGAAGTTGAGAATATGCTCCACCTGCCGGTCAATTTCCTCTTGCATGATTATGCTCAGCATGATCATGTCCACTTATTCTTCGAATCCGAGGAAAAGAAGAACTCATCTTGAATCATTTGGTCAAGCTCCGTGGGTCCATACTCCACGTCTAACGAAGCATCGGAATTCATCATTTTCCCTAATAAAATCACAAAAAATACGGTCAGACAATATGTCAAACACATAGAGCTCAAAACGGAGCCAGAGAGTTGCCAGACATACCGCGGTGGCATCCGGGCCGGCGACGACGTCCCCTGCGTCGAGGGCGGGAGAGAGGACTGCTTTGCCGGAGGCGGCGGTGCAGAGGCTAGGAACAGCTATGCAGCGCCCGCGGCGGCGGAGCAACGTGACGGACGTCGAGGAGGAGGAAGAAGAGAGGAAAGAGCAAATGGATCTCGTAGGTCGATTTGGTGGATTTGGTGCATTTTATTTTACTGTTCAATCAAACTTATTTGGGCTCGGGGCTAGAAGAGCTTTCGATAGCGTGACACAGAGTACTAACCCGTTCCTGATTTATCAGTCTGTCGAAAATAATTAAGTAGTACAGTTTAGTTGGATGGCAAGAGGAAACAAACAGTGTAGTTTCGTTTTCGTCAATTGGGTGAAAGCGTCTTTGACAATTGACTGAAAACAAAGTTACCTTCAATACAAAAAATCTGCCAATAAAAACATGTCAGGTGACATTTCGAGTGAAGATAAAATCAGGGCCACTCAGTTTTTTAAATAATTTTGAAAAGTCCAGACTAATATGCAGAGAACTGCGATAAACGCATCAAGTTATATACAACAACTACAGACTACTAGTCTGTCTCTAGTTTTTGGAATTGTTAAAAACCTTGCACTGAAAATACTTCCTCATCAATAAACTAATATAAAATATTTTAGATCACTACTTACGGGAGAACAAGAATGAATTGTCAAAAAATCCCGGCTAACATGGAGCTATTCAAGTTAATTACAACAAAATAGAAATTGCAACTTTGATTGCTCAAAGTTGTAAAAAATTGGACCGTAATATTTGGGGCACGTAGGAGAGCTCTCCAACGAACATTTCAGGTTGTTCGTTCGCTCTAGCGCGCTTCCTTGTTGAACCAGAGGCCCATTTGACTCTTTTTCTGAAGAAAAAAATGCCATCAACAAAAAAAAGACTGTAACGGTCATGGTCTAATTTATGAACCATGCTACTCTATAATAACTGCTGTATCTCGAATTTATAAATTTACAATGAGTATGATAAAAAAGGTTATGTGATCTACAAAACTAAATTCCCATGCTAAACTTAAAAACTGCCATCCTCTAGATAAAAAATATATTTTTATCTGGATAAGCCCCAAATTTAGATTCTATACTTTCCTTTAAAAAAAGCACTCACATGAATTGCCATGGTCCATAAAAGAATTTTTTCCCATGGCGAATGTCATCCTCTTAATAATATAAATGCCATCCCGTTAAAAATAAAAATGCCATCGATGCAAAATAAAAAATGCCATCCTTTTGAATAATAAAAATGGCATCCACTTAATAATTAAAAATGGTATCCTCTTAATAATTTAAAAGCCATGTTGCAAATAAAACTGCCATGTAGGAAAGTAGAAAAACAATTCCAAAAATTACCATCGATTTGTAAAAAAATGACACATTGGTCAAAAATTAGGAATTTTTATCTTTAAAAAATGGGATTCATTTTTTTCTTTTTCTGGCAAATTATCAAAGAAAATCGAATTAAAACACAAAATAGCTTCAAAGTTACCTATAACGGCTTAAACTTATGATTTCACAAGCCCCTACTTCAATGCACCGCTTAGTGCATCCGCAACCTCAGCAGGAGGTCCTGAGTTCGAACCGCCCCTCGCGCACATTGACTGTGCAATTATTTTCTAAAAGTAGAGAGTGTTCAGCTCCTGCTAGTTAAAGCTCGGCTAGTTAAGCTTAACGGGGGAAAAAGTGTGGCTGCTGAGGTTGGGTCTTGTGACCTATGGGATGAGTGTGCAAGCGCTATGGGATGACTGTGCAAGCGCTCGTTAACACACTGCAATGTCTTGTGACCTATGGGATGAGTGTGTTGGCGCAATCTTTACAAAGGAATATGATGACTACAGGAGGTGGTGCTATAGTTTGTTCCCTTTGATGGAATGGGATGGGTCGATTAGATTGGTGGGTCGAGGTGCCACAAAATGTTGTCATGTAAGATAAAAAATATGTGATGTGTTGTACTAGTGAGCTTACCGAGCTGCTCATGAAACTCTTTAGCTCGTTATAAGTTTAACATGCTAAAATCGATGATTGACTATATTTATTAGAAAGCAAGCTACAAGTTTAACGAGCTGAGCTATCGAGTGCTCATTTAGCTCGCGAGCTACGAGATTTTGATCCAGCCCCAGGTACAGACGTACAGTGAACAGCTGTAGTATGTCTACATAGCGTCAGCTTTGTGCCAAGATCCGTGCAACAACAGAGAAGCCAAAATGAATAGCTGACAATAGTAATGGTACCTGTAGGAAAGCAGGAATGACTCGACATACACATATATAACACAAAAATAGCCAAGAGTAAAGCGATTATTTCAGGTTAGAAGAGAAATGATATAACCTACTGTAACATACATAAACCTAAATACAAAAATATCAATGTGCAAAAAACGAATTAAGAAAAAAACAATACCATAACCATTGCATCGTACGGTCGAATGCCCGGTAACTCAAATACGGGTTAAATAAAGAACCCACACGCCTGAAAAATTGAACAGAAATTACAGCTGAAGCTCGGACATTCAGAGAGTTTGAATTAAAGCGAACTGAAATCGCTTGTCTGAAAAGTAGCATTGCAGTAATTGTATTGAATGGATACACAAAAAAGTTATGTCTGCTGTACTATCCGACAGATAGACTGAAGGAAAACATTTGTGTGGCTGTTTGTTTAAAGCTCGCAAGCACTTGTTAACAGACCGGGATGTGTTATGAGCGATGGGATAAGTGTGTTGGCGCAGTCTTTACAAAGAATCATGATGACTACCGGAGGTGATGCTATAGTTTGTTGCCTCTGATGGACGGGATGGGCCGATTAGATTGGCGGGTTGAGATGGCAGAAAATGTTGTCATGTAAAATAAAAATATGTGATGTGTTGTACTGGTGAGCTTAACGAGCTGCTCATAAAACTCATTATAAGGTTAACGAGCTAAAATCAATGATTGACTCTATTCATTAGGTAGCGAGCTACTCCCTCCGTCCTTGAAAGAGTGTACTTCCAACTTTGTTGGAGGGTCAAACTATCTCAAAGTTTGATCAAGTTTGTGCAAAAATATGTCAATGCTTGTGAAACCAAATAGGTATATGATGAAAATATATTTTACCATGAATCTAATGCTACTAATTTGATGAAATAAATGTTGGTCTATTACTGTATATATACGGTCAAACATAATTTTTTTTGACTTTCCAACAAAGTTGGAAGTACACTTTTTTAAGGACAGAGGGAGTATGAGTTTAAAAAGATGAGCTATCAAGCACTCGTTAAGCTCGCGAGCTACGAGCTTTTGGTCAAGCCTTAGAGACAGACGTACAATGATCGACTGTAGCGTGTCTATGTATCGTCGGCTTTGTGCCAAGATCCGAGCAACAGCAGGGAAGCCAAAATGAATAACTGACAATAGTAATGGTAACTGTAGGGGCAGAAATAATCGACATACACATATATAGCACAAAAATAGGCAAGAGTAAAGCGATTATAAGGTTAGAAGAGAAATGATATAACCTACTGTAACATACAGAAACCTAAATTATTGCATCGCACGGTCGAACGTCCGGTAACTCAAACGCGGGTTAAATAAAGAACCCAGTCGGCTGAAAAATTGAACAGAAATTACAGCTGGAGCTCGGACATTCAGAGAGTTCGAATGCGAGCGAATTGAAATCGCTTGTCTGAAAAGTAGCATTGCAGTAATTGTATCGAATGGATCCAAAAAAAATTATATCTGCTGTACTGTCCGACAGATAGACCGAAGGAAAGGAACTACTCCTTCTAGAATCACTGCATTTTTTTTCTGAGGGGTTCTGGGGCAACAAACTGGGCCGACCCCCGAGCCCGCAACCGCAGTCCAAAGACGGAGCCCACAAAATCCTTTCATTTCTCCCTGATAAACCTGCCCCACACCCCAAACAACACCACACGCGAGAGAAGAGAAGACCGCAGTCCGTCGACGAACCAAGGGATTAAAAAACTCTTCCCGTTTCAAAACACTCGCTTCCCGGAAGAAAATCCCGCACGCGACTGCTTCGTCACCAAGGGAAGGCAAGGCAGAGGGAGCCTGTTGCCCGCCGCATATAACCAACGCGCAACGCACGCACAGGAGCCGAGACGAGAATCGAATCGGGGGAATACCAAAATCAAACCGCAACCAATCCCCACCCCATCCTTCCTTCCCTCTCACTCGCCCAGGCGGAGGCGCAGGGCACCGAACCCACTCGCACCCCGCCGCCCAATCCAAGGCGGCGCCGTCCTCGTGCGCGCTCTCGCGGTGGCCATGACGGCGGCGCAGGCGCTCGCGCCGCCGCCGGAGCCGCGCCAGCTCAGCCTGGCGGACCTCCGGGCCGTCTCCGTGCTCGGCCGCGGCGCCAAGGGCGTCGTCTTCCACGTCGTGCCCGAGGGCGACGGCGGCGACGGCGACGTCGCCATGGCGCTCAAGGCGGTCTCGCGGGAGGCCGCGCGGCACAAGAAGAGCGGCGGGAGCGGCGGCGGCGGCGGCGCCGGGGACGGACACCGGAGGATCTGGTTCGAGCGCGACGTGCTCCTGGCCCTGCGCCACCCGCTGCTCCCCGCCCTCCGCGGCGTCCTCGCCACCGACGCCGTCGTCGGCTTCGCCATCGACCGCTGCGGCGGCGGCGACCTCAACTCCCTCCGACGCCGCCAGACCGAGAAGATGTTCTCCGACTCCGTCATACGGTACGCGCTCAACCAACGCCCTTACGCCACGCACTGCCGTGGCACAAATTGGTGGCCGAGATTTGATCCGTGAACTCACCCATTCGTTGCCAATTCGCAGGTTCTACGCGGCGGAGTTGGTGCTGGCTCTCGAGTACCTGCACAGCATCGGCATCGTCTACCGGGACCTCAAGCCGGAAAACGTCCTGATACAGGACACCGGTCACATCATGCTCGTCGACTTCGACCTCTCCACGAGGCTCCCGATTCTGCCGCCGGAGCAGGACGCCCCCAAACCGGCGCCCGTCCCCAGCTCGCCGTCCCCGAACACCGGGAAGCCCAAGAAGCCGGCCATGTGCTTCCGGTTTCGTTCGGGCGGCGCCACGAAGCCGGCCGTGTCAGCGGACTCGCCGTCGCCGCCGTCCACCTCGCGGACGGCCTCCTCGTCCTCCACGTCATCGACAACCACCACCGCCTCCTCCACGGTCTCCGGCGCGCGCACGCCGGCCAAGTCGAACTCGTTCGTGGGCACGGAGGACTACGTGGCGCCGGAGATCATCGCCGGGAGCGGGCACGACTTCATCGTGGACTGGTGGGGCCTGGGCGTGGTGCTCTACGAGATGCTCTACGGGCGCACGCCGTTCCGGGGGCAGAACCGCAAGGAGACCTTCTACCGCGTGCTCACCAAGCAGCCGGAGCTGGTGGGCGAGAAGACGCCGCTGCGCGACCTCATCGCCCGCCTCCTGGAGAAGGACCCAGCGAAGCGCATCGGCGCGCGCGGCATCAAGGCGCACCCCTTCTTCCACGGCGTCGACTGGGACCGCATCCTCCGCGTGGCGCGCCCGCCCTACATCCCCGCCCTGCCCCACGACGAGGAAGACGGCGGCGAGGTGCTCGACGTCGAGAAGGTCGTGCACGAGACGTTCGCGGCTGGCGACGCCGAGAACGCCGCGGCGGCGCCGGCGGCGGGGGACGAGAAGAAGCCTTCGCCGGGCGACGACGGTGAGCGGAGGATGATGGATCCGTCGAAAGATGGCGATTTCTCCGTGTTTTTCTGAGTTCCTTTTTTTTAGATTTTAGCACTTTGTCCTTCCCAGAAAAATGGGCTTGGCCAGGTTTATTTTGTTAATACGATATTTTCTTTCCATTGGGAACTCGTAGCACAGTACAGTACAGTACTACTCCTATATGGTGGGATTTGGTGGAGGGATGAGTACATAATTAAGGAGGTAATCGTGTGTTTAGCGGAGTACAGTACGTGTTTGCTTCGCTTCTTGTCCACATTTTTGGTGGATACTTTGCTTTGGCCCGTACATACGAGGATTATTGAGGTGATGGAGTACATAATGAATAATCAACAGTTATTATTAGGCAGATTAGGTGCAGATTGGTCTTGATGTTTGTTTTTCCATGTCGTGCACAGTGACTCCTTTGGGTAAAGCATTGAATTAGCATGGAAATTGCAGGCATCAACTTCCTAAAAATAACTAATCTGTTCTCGCGGGTGCCATAACCCAAACCAGGACGCTATTGTTATCTTAGTTTCTGAAAATGCGCGGAGGCGTGGTGTCCACACAGTGAAGTTCAGTGGTGGCCACTAGCCAACCACTGCTGGTACCAACGTAGAGCTATGCGGGTTCAGAGGCTTCAATTACTGCGGTGGACGTACTGAAATACAGCATGAAATTTGTAATCTGCCAGCCAACGAGTCGCGAGCGGGAGTAAATGGAACACAGGTAGCCTGCCTGGCCCTCTTTACTTGCCCAGTGGTCTGGTGCAGTGAGCATGAGCAGGTACGCCATTGCTAGCGCAGCCGCGGCAGCACGAGCGCACTGTGGAAGCACGCACGGGACGCGAGGGTAGCTAGCTACCCCTCGTGCCGGCCGGAATCGAGTAGATCGATCGGCGCCTTGGTCCCGAGGTCACCAACTATTCCTCATCCTCACTACCACGGAGGGGAAAAGGAAACGAATATGCCATTGCCAGCCAGCTCTGTGCTTGTGCACCATTCACCCCTCACCACCGAACCCACGAGGCCATGACGTGCAGTCACTCGTTGTGCCTTGTGCGTGCGTGCGTGCATGCGACATGATCATGTGGACCGAGGAAGGAAAAGCCATATGTATGATGATGAGCGCCAGGTTGTGGCACATGCATGTGTACGCACCCTTGGTGGTACATTTCATTCACTGCCGGGCCGCCAGTTATTCCCCGAGGAAATGCTCGTATTTATGCAAGGAATCTGCATAAGAGTAGTGGACGGCATCATCGTTCCTTCCATTGGTGCCCGTCCAATTTTTGCTTGCTTGATTCCTCATGGCGTCCACATTCGGTAAACCTAGTGGTCTGCTTTGCATCTCATTATCTCACAACCAAACAAATGTTTGAATCTTCTACTCCCTCTGTCTCATAATATATGACGTCTTTTTGACACAACATGATGTAAGATGTTTTTTGACACTATACTACAATAGTGTAAAAAAAAAACATCTTATATTATAAGATGGGAGAGTACTTCTTTGCAAAATGAAGGTCCGAGCCTCCCAACCCTTGCAAACCATCATGTTGGCTATTCGACCAGTTAGGACATCTCGAAAGCGGACCCACAAGCCTCTCACAACCCTTGGTGGTACATTTCATTCACTGCGGGGCCGCCGGTTATTCCCCGAGGAAATGCTCGTATTTATGCAAGGAATATGCAAAAGAGTAGTGGACGGCACGGCACCATCGTTCTTTCCATTCCATGGGTACCCGTCCAATCTTTTGCTTGCTTGATTCCTCATCGCGTCTACATTCGGTAAACCTTGTGGTTTGCTTTGCATCTCGTTATCTCACGGAGAAATGGATGAATCTTGTAATTTTCTTTTTTTTCTTCTGGAAAATGGAGTATGTTGGCTGTTCGAGTTTCTGCTGGACGCGTGCATCTTCAAAATTTTCTTTTCTTTTCTTTCTATTTTCTTGAAACAACGAGCTCCCCTCGTCGACTTACATTAAAGGAAGAAACCACCAGCCGTGCATGTTTAAAATGCAGCGCGGAATTCTCCTCCGATATCAGAAACAACTTGGGAAGCAAGAAGGGCCACGACAGAGTAAAACAAATCCCGTCCTGCTTTGACGGCGACCTGTCAGTTCACCACCGGCGCTCTGCTGTGTCTTTGCCAAGCTCGATTCCCCCGGCATGTTTCTACGAACCGCCGTGGTAGGCAGAAATCACCAACTCCAAACGGACCGTGAACCCGGAGCATCTTGGATTTGTCTCTTCCGGGCTCCCATTGGCAGGAGTCATACTGCGCGTTAGAGTACATCAGAGCCGCTCGTCGTGTACACACCCGGGTCCCGCTAAGTACGAACAGCGACCGGAGACCGATGGCCGATATGTGTCATCAGCGATGGCAGCTGCAGGGTCCAACAAGACGGTGATGCCGCCATGCCACACGGTGACAAACTGACAAAGCTTTGTTGTTTCTAGGGATAAAGAAACGAGACGAGCGGCGCCGCTCGCCCGTGCCGTGCCGGTCGACGCCGTGGTGCGCGCGCGTGGGTGCACCAGCGGCGCGCGGCGCCCTTTTGTCGTGCCGCTTTGTCCCGCGACCGATCCCTTTTGGCGTTAGCCAGGCGCTCAGAGTTGATCGCCGCCTTAGATTTCCGTGCCTTCCATCCACCCCCTCCGTCCGTACGTGATTATGCTTGACCCAGTAGGATAGTAAATAGCTATGCTAGGACGAACGCCGTGAGTGAGTAGGCGAAAAGTGATCATGCTAGAATCTGGTCTAGAATCTTATTGTAAGTAGACCGGGGGTACGTGTAAATGTGTTTGGGGTTTGAATTTGCGCTACACGTGAACGTTCATGATTGTAACGACACCAAAGCCGTGTTGTTTTGCGGGCTTTGTCATATGTGTACCGGTCGTGCCTTGTGAATCCCTGTTGCAGCTTGCTTGTGTAACTGTCATGTATACGATCAAAGGTAGTTTCTGAATTCTCTCAAAAAGAAAAGTAGCTTCCGAATCAAAACAAATTTAAGATAAAGTCAGTGAGCAACAAATTAGTACTAATAAATCCGCCCAACTTTCCCACTACTTCTCATGTAATCATGTTGTACTCCTCTGTTGGCACGATAATCACATGTTTAGACCGACCTATTACCATATACCAGCACTCCGTATATAAACATCTTTCGCTTGACACGCTTAAACCGTTGAGCAACTGAAAGACTAAGAATAAGGAAGCACTAGAACCTTGGCGGGAAAGTACTTTAAGTAATGTCAGCACGACTTCCTCTCCGCAGCTGAAGGCTCACCGTTCTCTTGCAAAGCAAGCAGCATGCATGCTCTCCCCCTTTTTTTTTTACCCAAAAACCGTAGAACAATAGTTCTCCGGTAAAATTATATTAAAATAAAATATGTTACAAAGTACATGGTGAGAACCCAAAGGGTCTAGCCAATGCCAGCTCTAGGAAATGTGATCATTGCATTACAAGTTGTGTCTAATCCAGTCTGAGAGCTCCCAGAAATATTTCTCTTTCACTTTGAACCTGAGCAATTTAAGATCTTTCTTAAAATAGAAACGCCAAGCTTGCACTGACTGCTGTTGATGTCTAAAGATCTTGTCATTACGTTGTGTCCTGAGGTTTCAACATCCCAACATGACAATTTCTAAGGCAAAATGCTTGGGAAGCTGAAGCTTTGCAAGATTTATGTCTTCAAACATAGAGGTGCTTCTTTTCGGCAGAAATCACATATTTGACCTGAGGCTCAAATCAAATCACAAACTGACCTGGTCACGAAATTTTTTCACTCTGCTGATCCTTTGGTGTGGCGCCCGACAGCTGGGCGCCGCACCCTACTGTGCAGCGCCCTTTCCTTAGGCATCGCACCTCCTGCCAGCGTGGCAGCCCTGGTCTAGTTGCGACCCCACATGCACCTGTGCAGCGCCTAAGGTCTGGGCGCCGCACTGTGACGTGTAGCGCCTAGGCCTTAGGCGCTGCACAGTGACTTAAGCGCGGCCGCCCCAACCCGACCAGGCAGTTCTTCATCTCTCCGCTCTCTGGACAGAGAGCAGCGGCGGCGCCCCCATCTAATCCCCCCCCCTCCCACATCCCTCTCAGATCTGAAGATTTGATCCGTGGATTCGATCCCCAATCCATCCTACTAGGTAAACTCTTCCGTTCTTTTTCTTTTGCTTCGTAAATTTGTTGCCATTTTAGAGATTTGTCAAAGATTTGATGGAACCCTGGATTTGTTTGATTTGCTCGATTTAGGATGTGTATTCATATTGGTAGTACCGTAGTGTTATTTATTAGTTCACAATATATGATTCTTGTTAGTGAAACCCTAGATTGTTTAGTTTTTTTAGACATATATGAGATGCCTATTTTTATAGATAACTATGAGATGTTGATTTTTGTAGACATATATGAGATGTTTGTTTAGATATATATTAGATGTTGAGTTTATTTCAAATATTAGATGTTGAGTTTATTTGAAATATTAGATGTTTAGTTTATTTGAACACATATGACATATTCATTGTGTGAGAAGGAGATGTTGAGATTCTTGTAGTTGAACACATGTTATATGTTTAGTGTATACCGATATTTGAGATGAAGATGAACTCTTATATGTTTATTGTTTGAAATTGTAAGGATGGTTTGGCTTCTGGACGATGTCTACGACGTGCAACACCGGGCCTACATGATGCGCGAGAAAGATAAGGTAATAATGAGTAATCTAAATATTTTGCAAATTTGCCTTTAGTTGAAACTTACATGCCCTAAGATTTGGCATTACTTGTTTTTTTTTGCAGAAGCTTGAACCTCTGAAGATTCGGTATCACGGGGTCTCTGGTCCTGCCATGCCTTACGATGAGCGGTACACACCATACATCAAGCAGGCAGGACTACTCCCGTGGATTCTGTTGGTCAGCCGGTGAGGGAGTCCTGGATTAGGGGGGTGTCCGGATAGCCGAACTATCACCGTTGGCCGGACTCCTGGACTATGAAGATACAAGATTGAAGACTTCGTCCCGTGTCCGGATGAGACTTTCCTTGGCGTGGAAGGCAAGCTTGGCGATACGGATATGTAGATCTCCTACCATTGTAACCGACTCTGTGTAACCCTAACCCTATCCGGTGTCTATATAAACCGGAGGGTTTTAGTCCGTAGGACGAATAACAATCATACCATAGGCTAGCTTCTAGGGTTTAGCCTCTCTGATCTCGTGATAGATCTACTCTTGTACTACCCATATCATCAATATTAATCAAGCAGGAGTAGGGTTTTACCTCCATCGAGAGGGCCCGAACCTGGGTAAAAACATCTGTCCCATGTCTCCTGTTACCATCCGCCTAGACGCACAGTTCAGGACCCCCTACCTGAGATCCGCCGGTTTTGACACCGACATTGATGCTTTCATTGAGAGTTCCTCTGTGTCGTCATCCTTAGACCCGATGGCTCCTTCGATCATCAACAACGATGCGGTCCAGGGTGAGACTTTTCTCCCCAGACGGATCTTCGTATTCGGCGGGTTTGCACTGCGGGCCAATTCATTTGGCCATCTGGAGTAGATCGAAAGCTACGCCCCTGGCCATTAGGTCAGATTTGGGAGTTTGAACTACACGGCCGACATCCGCGGAGACTTGATCTTCGACGGATTCGAGCCACAGCCAAGCGCGCCGCACTGTCTCGATGGGCACGATCTAGCTCTGCCGCCGAACAATGCCTTGGAGGCTGCACCAGAGTCCGCTCCGACCCTTAGCTCGGAGCCGACTCCCCCGATCAAGGACGAGTGGTTGGACACTGCCTCGGGGGCTACGATCTCTACGGCGATTGAGCCGAACTCCATCCTTGTCCTTTGCAAAGACCGTGACTCCAAGGCGCCGGACTCCTCTCCGGACTCCGAACCCTCCGCGCCCCTGCCAATCGAATCCGATTGGGCGTCGGTCTTGGAGTTCATCGCCATGACATCTTTCAAAGACTCCCTTTGGCGACATCCTGAATTCACTAAAGTCTCACTCTTTATCGAGAGGCCTGGCGGACTACGGTCGGGAAGGTTGGGATGCGACGACGAAGAAATTCAACGCCCACCCACCACCCACTTTGTAGCCACCGTCGATGATTTAACCGACATGCTCGACTTGACCAAGACATCGACGGTATGGACGACGATCTTCGAGAGCGACCAAGAACCAGCGCCTCTGAGGCATGGAAGGCCACCTCGTCATACGACATATACATGGTGGACATCCCAAAAGATGGGAACGGCGATGGAACATCGGAGGATGACCCCTCCAAGAAACAGCCCAAGCGCCGGCGTCAGTGGCGCCGCTCTAAATCCCGCCACAAGAAAAAAAAGTGATTCCGCACGGAGATAATAACACCTCGGGACGGTGCGAAGACAACCCTCCAAAGAGGATTCAACACGGGAGGAGGGAGAAGCCATCCCTCATGATAGAGCGGCAGGCGGGGAGGTGGAGGACGATAATTATATGCCTTCCTCCGAAGATGAGGCAAGCCTCGACGACCATTTAATTTGTCGTGCTCGAGGATCCCGCCACCAGAGCGTTTCAAACATAGGCTTATGGCCACGAGATGCAGCCTCAAGAAAAGCAGCAGCAGCTTAGAGCTGACCAAGACTGCTAGTCGACGGATGGATCAAGTCCTTGCGGTGAAGAGTATGAACTCGAACGCCCTCCAAGAGATACCCTGAACGCAGGCTGCTACCCCAATTAGAGGAAGCAGACTCAAACCTACATCACCAGCAAGATGATGCGGCCGACCAGCCACCCGTGGTCGCGATGAGAGAGGCCTCTAGACCCTCCATTCAAGCCGCACTCTGGCGTCACTCGAAAAGTACCAAGGCACGGGAAGCGCGCCGGACTGCGAGACATATTGGAGGACAAGGCAAGGCAAACAAGATCGATCTACGAATCGCGTGGGCGCCCCAAGACACGTGATGACAACCGTCATGCCGGATACAGCAATTCCGGCCGGGCCGAACACAGTAGACAAAGCTCATTTGAGTTGCGTCGTGATATAGCTCAATCTGAGGCGCCAGACACCCACTATGCTTCATGGGCGAAGTGATGGATCATCAAATCCCGAGGGTTTCAAACCCGTAAACATCGAATCATACGATGGCACAACAGATCCTGCGGTTTGGATCGAGGACTACCTCCTCCATATCCACATGGCCCGCGGCGATGATCTACACGCCATCAAATACCTCCCACTCAAGCTTAAAGGACCAGCTCGACATTGGCTTAACAGCTTGCCAGCATAATCAATTGGTTGTTGGGAGGACCTGGAAGCCGCATTCCTTAACAACTTCCAGGGCACATATGTGCGACCACCAGACGCCGATGACCTCAGCCACATAATTCAGCAGCCAGAAGAATCGGCCAGACAATTATGGACACGGTTCCTAACCAAGAAAAATCAAATCGTTGATTGTACGGATGCAGAGGCCCTTGCAGCCTTCAAACATAATATCCGGGACGAGTGGCTGGCCCGGCACCTAGGACAGGAAAAGCCGAAATCCATGGCAGCCCTCACAACGCTCATGACCCGCTTTTGCGCGGGAGAGGACAGCTGGCTAGCTCGTAGCAACAACTTGACCAAAAACCCTGGTAGTTCGGATACCAAGGATAGCGATGGCGGTCGCGTCGCAACAAGCACAAGCGCGCGTAACGGCGATAATCTGAAGATACGGCGATCAATGCGGATTTGAGGCTCTAAACCCGGTCCGGAAAAAGCCGTTCAAAAGAAATATTCAGGCCCGCCCAACTGAACGAATACTCGATCGCCGTGCCAAATACATGGCACCCGAAAAACCAGCCAACCACACCAACAGGATTGTTGGGTCTTCAAATAGGCAAGCAAGTTAAATGCCGAACTCAATGACAAGGGGCTGCATAGCGATGACGAGGAGGAGCCCCGGCCGCCGAACAATAGAGGATAGAAGGGCTTCCCCCCACAAGTGCGGACGGTGAACATGATATACGCAACCCACATACCCAAAAGGGAGCGGAAGCGTGCACTAAGGGACGTATATGCGATGGAGCCAGTCGCCCCGAAGTTCAACCCATGGTCCTCCTGCCCGATCACCTTTGATCGAAGGGGCCACCCCACTAGCATCCGTCACGGCGGATTCGCCGCATTGGTTCTTGAGCCAATCATCGACGGATTTCACCTCACTAGAGTCCTGATGGACGGCGGTAGCAGCCTGAACCTGCTTTATCAGGATACAGTGCGCAAAATGGGCATAGACCCCTCAAGGATTAAACCCACAAAGACGACCTTCAAAGGCGTCATACCAGGTGTAGAGACCAATTGCACAGGCTCAGTTACACTCGAAGTGGTCTTCGGATCCCCGGATTACTTCCGAAGCAAAGAGTTAATCTTCGACATAGTCCCGTTCCGCAGCGGCTATCATGCACTGCTTGGACGAACCGCATTTGCAAAGTTCAATGCGGTGCCGCACTACGCATACCTCAAGCTCAAGATGCCAGGCCCTCGAGGAGTAATCACGGTCAATGGAAACACCGAACGCTCTCTCCGCACGGAGGAGCACACGGCGGCCCTCGCGGCGGAGGTGCAAAGCAGCTTCTCACAACAATTCTCAAGTCCGGCTATTAAACGTCCGGCCACCGTCAAGCGCGCCCGGAGTAACCTACAACAAGACCACCTGGCACGATCCGAGCACGCGTAGCAATCCGGCCCCAACCCCAGCCCTCGTGAAACTGCGAAACTAGTACTACGCCTACATAACTACGCTCTGGAGATACCATGTGCATAAGGGGAGGGGCACGACCACGGCACGCCTGTCTGGCTCAACCGCACTGGGGCCCCGATTGTGTCATCCTTTTCTTTCTTCTTTTTCTTACTTTCGGGACTCCGTTTTCAGAAGTCCCGTCCGGCACTAGAATTGCGAACTCACGATGCAACAGCCGGGAAGCGAAGTTCGTCGAGTGTCCAGTGGTCTCTACTTGAGCATTATACCTGTTTTATATACCATCCCGCAGCTTACCCTCGAGGGGACATGTTAAATAGTCCCATCCCTTGCTTATCGCACTATTTGTATCGTTCGCTTTCATCGTGATACCTTTTTGAATAAACAATACATAGCTTTTGCCTATTATTGCACTCCTTTCTTTATCTATATATATGTTCATTTATGACATGTCGCACCCGTACACTTTGGTACGGCCAATACACCAGGGGCTTAAGTACCCCAAAAAATATGGAGTGATAAGCCCGAACACTTTCACAAGTGCGGCACCCCGAACTTATAGCATTATATGCATCAGCTCGAATCATGTCTTGGGTCAATAGTTGGGTTTGCCTGCCCCATGTTTTGGTACCTTACGCCCGCTTTATCGGCTAAGGTAGCGCTGGGAGAACCACTGCAATTGTGCCTCGGTTGAGCTGGGTTGAGCACCTCAGTGGAGAAAGCTAAAACTGACCGTCATGATAGGGCGAGAGCCGGTCGCTGTTCGAGAGGTTTTTTTTCGGGTCCCTAAAGACTTATGCCGCTTAGAGCGAGGAGTCGGCATTGTCCGGCCAAGGCGTGGATAGCGCCCCAAACTCGGTCTTCCGAATACTAGGGGCTTCGCTGAAATTTATAATTATAGAATTCTATGGCTAAGTGAGAGTGTTCAAGCACTATAAGTCAGGTTGCCTTGTTCGTTGCGTTGAGCGCCTCCCCTCGAAGGACCCAAGAATGGGAACAAGAGCGCTCAAGTTTATCCCGAACACCCCAGGACTCATGGCATGGGGGCTGAAGCCAACGACTTGCCATCTCTCAAATTTGATAAACGGCCGCATAGAAGGTAATATTTTAAATTCACAAGCGTTGCTTAGCGCATATGAAGAAGTTTTCAGCGTACAGGATAACAAATGCGAGTCTATTCAAAATTACATCTTTGGAGCATTCATCCGCTATCTGGCGGGCACCCTTCAGACGCCCTCATAGTACATTTCGGCTTGCGATGCTCCTTGCCCTTGGTGGCCCGTCCGTCACAAGCTTCTTCAGATCCAGCTTGCCCCAAAGTGCACTTTAGCACGGGCAAGGCCCGACGGGCACCTTCAATGCAGACGGAGCGCTTCATGACTTCAATCCATGGACAAAGGCCCACCACCGCCGTGACTAGCCCGAAGTAGCTCCTGTGCATGGCTTCCAATGGCCACATCCCGAACTATGAGGCCCTTCATGGCCTGTTCGGCGACCTTGTGGAGCTCGACCAGCTGCTTCACTGGTCGCTCGAGGCACCGGATGTTCGGCCTCGATATCGAGACCAAAACACCTTCTCCGTTGAGCTCCCCTCCTTGGCGCGGTAGAACACAGCAGCATCAGACACACTACGGGGCAGATCTGCGAATGCTCCTGGAGAGCTCCGGATTCGGGTAAGTAATAGGTAATTCACTTTCACATGCTTGCTTTGCATAAAGAATGCCTTACTCGCCGCTATCTTCTTTAATGATTCAATTTCCTGGAGGGCTTTTTGGGCTTCGGCCTTAGCGGCTTTGGCACTCTCAAGAGCCGAGGCGAGCTCGTACTCTCGAGTCTTCGAGTCACGCTCCAAACTCTCGTGTTTTTCCACGAGAGCCTGGAGCTCTTGCCGCCCCTCCGCCACCCGCGCCTCCTGCTTCTCTCGCTCGGCGCGTTCTGCGGCCGCTTTGATTTCGGCCGTGGACACCGCTTCCTTCAGGGTCGCCACCTCGTTAGTGGCCCCTACAATACCCACGTTAATCCTGTCATTTTTGCAACCAAATCCTTTGTATAAAGAATTACTTTAATAAGGTATTACTTACCTTCCTTATCCTCGAGCTGCTTCTTGGCAAGGCCGAGCTTGTTCTCGGACCGCTCGAGGCTCTGCTTCAATGCATTGACCTCCGCGATCGGTCGGCAGAGGTCAGCAAAGACTGCATTCCGATATTGACATACTTATGTTAGACTCCTGCGTATATCTTTTTAGATCACCAGTCCGCTTTTCTTTCGAACACCGAACTAAGCATCAGGCTACTGTCTATGCGGTAATATTTTTACATATTCTAAACTTACCTCAAAGCCTGTTAGAAGGTGGTGCAGCTTCACCAGCCCGCTCTTGGCGGACTGAACTTCTCGGATCACCACACTCATAATAAAGGCGGTGCTCCTCGTCGATGGAGGCGTCGTTAAGCGCCTCCAGCAAGCTATCCGGTGCCTCCGGATGGACGGAGGTCACTGGCGTCGCAGTCTTGCCCTTCTTACGAAGGGGCCGCTTGCCGGACTTCGGAACCACTGAGGGTTCCAGTACGGAGTCCGGCACAGGGCCGGACTTAGAGCCCTCTGGGGTTTTGCCCCCTTTGCGCCCAGAGTCCGGGAGGTCGCCTTGCGGCGCCTCCAGGACCACCTCCTCCTGGCTGGGCCCCTTTTGGGACTCCATCGCGGTGTCGTCGCCGACACGAGGAGAGGAGGCGGTCGGAAGTGAAGTGCTATTCACATCCGACGATCCCAGGGAGCCGCTCGATGAAGCGGTGAGCTCGTCCTTGGGTGGGCTACATGGTCATATTCGGCGTTAGAAGACACTATGCGACAAATAAAAAGTCATGAGCTATTCCGGAGTCCGGACACTTACGAACTCGCCAGGGGCTTGGCCCTTGTTGGCCACTCCTCCTCGTCGTTGTCGGCGTTGGTGGAGAAGTCCGGAGGAAGGGTCCTTCCTTTCTTGGATCCTCCGGCCTCCCCAGTCGGGGCGGCCTACCTTTTCTTCTCTCCCCCCGCTGGGGGAGAGGCTGCTTTTTCCTCCTCCTCGTCCTCAGAGGAGGATTCCGCCTCAGTCGCGGACGATGAGTCCGACAAGACTGGCGCCGGAGCTCTTCGAGTTCCGTGGCCTCCTTTCTTGGTTTTCTTCTCGGCACCACGTGAGGTGCCGGAGCCAGCAGCCCAGATTAATCGGGCGCCCGCTGGTTTTTTCGGTAAGGGGCGGACGGTTAATCTGTCTGCACGTCCTCGGCCGATCTGTCAAAGGTTAGGGAGTTTTAGATCCGCATAGAGTCAAACTATGAAAAAGAGTTCCATAAAGGGTAAAATAACTTACCTCGCTGGCTTGACGCTGCGAGCTGAATCCGCGATCTTCGTGGCGGATGGGAGCCTCGGCGCCCTTGAACAAGCACCTTCCGTGCATCTTCGTGCGTAGTGTCAAGAGCCTTTTCAGAGTTTGGTGTTGTGCCGGATCAAACTCCCACAATTTGAAGGCCCGTTGCTGGCATGGGAGAATCCGACGGATGAGCATCACCTGGATTACATTGACAAGCTTGAGGTTCTTGTCCACCAGGTTCCGGACGCAGGTTTGGAGTCCGGATAGCTCTTTCGAATCACCCCACGTCAGGCCCGTCTCTTTCCATGATGTGAGCCGTGTGGGGGAACCAGATCGGAATTCGGGGGCCGCCGCCCATTGAGAGTCGCGCGGCTCGGTGATGTAGAACCACCCCGATTGCCACCCCTTTATGGTCTCCCCAAAGGAGCTCTCGAGCCATAGGACCTTGGCCATCTTGCCAACCATGGCACCTCCGCATTCCGCTTGGCGGCCGCCCACTACCTTCGGCTTGACATTGAAGGTCTTCACCATAAGCGAAGTGGGGCTGGATCTGAGAGGAAGGCCTCGCATACTGACGATAAACGCCGAGATGTTGAGGATGAAGTTCGGGGCAAGATCGTGGAAATCCAGGCCGTAGTAGAATATGAGCCTCCGGACAAATGGGTGAAGTGGAAAACCTAGTCCGCGGAGGAAGTGGGTGAGGAACACCACCCTCTCATGGGGCCTGGGGATGGGAATGAGCTGCCCCTCGTCGGGGAGCCGGTGGGCGATGTCGCTGGACAAATATCCGGCCTTCCGCAGCTTTTTGATGTGCCCCTCCGTGACGGAGGAGGCCATCCACTTGCCTCCCGCTCCGGACATAGTTGGAGAAGGTTGAGGTAGGATGTGCGGACTTGGGCGCTGGAGCTCGAAAAGCGGAAATGGATGAGCAAAGGAGGAAGAAGGCGTAGGTGAAAAGGTGGATCCTTATCCCATTATATGGACGGACGAAGCTATGCGTCCCCCGCCAGCCTGGTAAAACTCGCTTATCTCCCCAGCGCCGTAGTCAATGGCGCGGTTGGGTTACCCACGTCCGTATTGATGAGAATCCCGGAATAAGAGGGCACGATCTCCGCTTTGATAGGACGTGCCAAGGAAACCGCCTCGCTAAACGCGCTAAGGTGGACCAGTAAAACGATTCATATGAAGGCCTAGCCATGGTGTGATGTCACGCCGCGGAATACGTCAGCAGATCTGTGCCAAAGTTATTCTCTCTACGGTGGTATGTGGAACTTGTTTTGCAGAGCCGGACACTATCCTTGTGTTCAAAATCTTCTATGAAGTATTTGGAAGAGGAACCCGCCTTGCAATGCCGAAGACAATATGCGCGCCGGACTCGTCGTCATTGAAGCCTGGTTTAGGGGCTACTGAGGGAGTCCTGGATTAGGGGGGTGTCCGGATAGCCGAACTATCACCGTTGGCCGGACTCCTGGACTATGAAGATACAAGATTGAAGACTTCGTCCCGTGTCCGCATGGGACTTTCCTTGGCGTGGAAGGCAAGCTTGGCGATACGGATATGTAGATCTCCTCCCATTGTAACCGAGTCTATGTAACCCTAGCCCTATCCGGTGTCTATATAAACCGGAGGGTTTTAGTCCGTAGGACGAACAACAATCATACCATAGGCTAGCTTCTAGGGTTTAGCCTCTCGATCTCGTGGTAGATCTACTCTTGTACTACCCATATCATCAATATTAATCAAGCGGGAGTAGGGTTTTACCTCCATCGAGAGGGCCGAACTGGGTAAAAACATCGTGTCCCTTGTCTCCTGTTACCATCCGCCTAGACGCAGTTCGGGACCCCCTACCCGAGATCCGCCGGTTTGACACCGACAGCCGGTCCACGCCGAATCTGAACGCTCCACTGGTGTCCGCTCTTGTTGATCGGTGGAGGCCGGAGACCCCTGATTTCCATCTTCGATGGGGAGATGACCGTGGACGCCGAGGATGTCTCGTTGATCACCGGTCTTGCTATCGACGGGAGGCTCTCTCGTATGAGCACCGATTACGATGGGTGGCGCGAGAGATGATTGCTCTTATCGGTATGGCTCCTACCGAGGGTGAGGCTGATGTAGAGGAGGAGAAGAGAAGAAGAAGATGGAAAGGAAAGCAGCGGAGCTGCTTTCACGTGAATTCAAAATAACTGCGACGTGCCCTCCGGATGCCACCGATGATGTGATCCGGACACATGCTCGTGTGTATATGTGGTACGTTGTGTCGAGGACTTTGTTTCGACTCCACCGGCAAGAACGCTCCATGGATGTGGTGAAGGCGTTGACCGTCTTCGATAGCAAATGGAGCTGGGGTTCAACTTCTCTTGCTTACTTGTACCGGCCGGTAGTTGGTCTGTTTTGTGATCAACTCATTTCTTCATTAGCAATGCAAGCTTGCTGTCAAGTTAACATTGTTTTCTTTCATATGTAGCTGGACAATGCGTGTTTCAGGATCACGAGATAGTGCGTGCATTGGTGGTAATCTGCTTCTACTTTCGTATGGAGTGGGGCGTCGCTGTTGGGCCTTGAATAGCGTCAGTTTGATCCTTGGTATGCAGATGAACATGATTTAATTACGGCGCCCGTGGGCTTACAAGTGGGATATCGTTTCGAGATGATGAACGATGTCAATCTCATGTACCAAAAGTACATTGCCGAGTTGGACACGATTACGCTGGCGGGTAAATTACTTCATCCTTTCTCATGCTTGCTTGAAAAATAGTCATCAAATTTGCATTGTTGCCTGTTTCATAGGTGGAATGGCAGCCATATGGCGCGGTGAGAGCTTAGGGTACACCGCGGAGTTCCGCCTCAACCCGATGTGCTTGCGGGATAAGGATCTACGGCTTATGCGGTGCCCACCGATATGCAATCGGGCGGTTGAGTTTCATTTGCCGCATCGCGTGTATCGTCGATTGGTCTGCATTTCGGCCTCACCCGCCGGATTGGGTGGACACGGACAAAGCACTTCATAGGTAAGAGAGCATGTCTGCGTATTGTCTAATCATCGGGACTCCTTTTGATTGTGCTAATGTTTGGTTTTATACCATGCAGGTTGGACAGGAGAAGGCAGCGGAAGATAAAGGATGGGACAAGCATCATTGCGTATGTTACCCTTCAGCTTTGTGTGGAGCAAGCTCATAGCATCAAGACGCGCCCGCTTCGTGAGCACAACCCACTTGCTTTTGATAACTACGTACGATGGTTTATTGGAACTACTCGAGTTGAGATATGCCCGCCGGCATATAATGAGGATATACTTGAAGAACCCGTAAACTTTGAGGATCTAGCAAAGGGGAAGTACAACAGAGATTTCAGGCAAGGGCAAGGAGTCCCTGCTGTTCCGGTGATTAACTATGTGGTAAAGTGTTCCCTCTTTACTTTCCCGTTGACTGTATTACACATGTTCAATTCCACATCTTCAATTCCAAGAAGGATTGAAACTCACAACCGGGATATATCCCGTTCTTGCCGTCTTCCAAATCACGGTGAGAACTTGGCCTAGCTCCAAGAGATATGCATTTGCCACCATCCACAACGGCTTCATCCGCGAGACTAAGATCCTTGAACAATGGTGTCTTGTGATCCCGCCCGAATACCTTCTTGAATGCTTGGGCCTCCTTCGGCGTGAACCCCTCCTCATCAACTTCTTCATCGGGACCATCGTCATCCGAGTCCGATGCATATGCACGGGAAAAAAGGATGGATTGGTCCATTGTCACATGATATTGGTCGAGATCACCCACATTGTTGTCATGGATATCAACTTCGTTGTCATCCTCCTCGTACTCATCATTCTCCTCTTCAAAAGCTTCATTTTGGTTGTTTGGAGTCGGGCTCAATGTTGGCCAATCTTGTTGCGTGAAATGAGGTTCACTCATTTGATCTTGGTTCATGGGTGGGGGAGTGCTAGCAACCAACGGGGAGGGGTTCCGGTTCAAGTCTAAATTCAAAGTAGACTCAACCTTCTTGGAGGCAAATAACTCAAGAGCCTTGTCTAGAGATTCGGCAACCGTCTCCTTGTATGCAACCCAACGTTGCTCGGAGTTCACACGCATTGTCTTCCAACGGATGTGCATTCCAAAACCAACATTATGCCTTCCCTCGAACTCAACAACGTCACTTGGGTCCATCCAATTCAAATTCTTCCTCACTTGGTCCTAAAGCTCCGCATAGCTAGGACTACTCTCAAACACCATGGCAAGCTCATCCGGGTCCGGCTCAACATTGTCTATCAAAAAGGCCTCTTTATCCACATGATGAACATAAACACATGTTCTCCCCATCTCTACAATAATCAAAAACACACATATATCAAGTAAGTACTTAACAAAAATATTTGCACACATATGCCCTAACATATATATGAATTAATAACCCTAACCCCCACATAACAATTACCACAACCCTAACCATAGCATAACCCTAACAGCAACATCAAACACACATAACCCTAACCCTAGCATAATATGGAAGCCTAACCAACCCAAATTAGCAAAGAAACATAACATCATTCAACACAAATTTGCAAATCCAAGCAAAAACTAGGGTCTCCCCAAACTAGCAAGATTTGAGCAAATGTGACAATTCCTATGGATGAAAACGAGGGGATCCGAGGAGATTACCTTAAGGGAGGGGTTGGCTTCGAAATCCACGGTCTAATACTCCGGATTTGCAAGATTTTAGAAGGATTTGAGAGGGGGGAGAGGGGAAGAGAGGAGGGGCGCAAGTCTAAGGGTTTAAGTCGGGTGGGGGTGTGTGGGGTGGTGGTGGGAGGAGAGAGAGGGTGGGACCAGCCCAAGTGAAACACAGATATGCGGCGCCTAAGGCCTAGGCGCCAGACGTCATAATCTTGCGCCTGTGCCTTAGGCGTTGCACAGTGCGTGTGGGGCAAGAATCTGGACCAGGGCTGCCACTGTTGGCAGGAGGTGCGACGCCTAAGGAAGAGCGTTGCAGACTGATGGGGTGCGCGCCCATTGTCGGCGCCACACCAAAGAGTCAGTAGAGTGGAATTTTTTTATGACCAGGTTAGTCTGTGATTTGATTTGGGTCTCAGGTCAAATATGTGATTTCTGCCCTTCTTTTCCTGTCTGGAATAATGGTATTCCAGCAATCTTGTGCAAATTGACAGTCCCAGAACAAGTGCATTGGGTTTTCTTCAGCACCCCCTGGTTACAGTTTCGACAGGATGTGTCATCTAGGTGCATGCTCTCCCCGTTCCTTGGCCACCAAGGCCCACCAAGGCCATGCAGACTAATTCTGGAAGTCAAACTCCGAGATCGCCACACGTACGGACTAATTGTAGTACCAATACTTTTCAATCCTGACTTGTAATGGAATATAAAGTTAGTATAATACTGCAAACTCTGTCTAACGAACCGGCGCCACAGCTTCATAGAAGGAAACGGCAGACAATGAGAGAGCTGACCTGAATCAAGAATCAATCCGTCAACCCCCGTATCTAGTTTAATCATCTCGATAGATTGTGTGACTGACGATCAGCGTTCCATCATCAATCGCCTCGCTGTGCGCGCAATGTACCATGAAATGGGAATATACCTGAGCTGACGTCACGGCGTGCATCACTAAAAGTGTCCTGGAATGTATGGGAACAGTTCAGACTAGCCATAATGGAGTACTACCTTTATAATGGGGAGTAACATATGTATGGTAACATGAAACACTTCATTTTATTAGGCAATAGACACATCTTGCCTTGATATGTGTGATGTTACCCGTACTAGTAGTAACTAGTTATGTTACTATTTTCATCTATTTCTTTATTTATTATATGCCACATCATCTATTTAACCTAGATATGTGTTGTTATTATATACTCCCTCCGTCCGAAAAAAATTGTCTTCAAAATGAACAAAAAATGATGTATTTAGAACTAAAATACATCTAAATATATTTTTTTTATTCATTTTAATGACAAGTATTTCCAGACGAAGGAAGTATATATATATATTACTCCATAGTCTCAGTCCCGTACTTGTACGAACAGCTAATTCTTCGTAGGAGCCCTCTGCTGCTACGCTACGCACGTCCAGGTCGACACATGCACGCACCACGCCACGACTTATATTGTGCAGTGTATACACGGGGAGCAAAGTAAGAAGTGGAGGCTGAGCAAACCATGCATTTCCCATCGTACTTTATGTATGAAAAAGAGAATAACCACGGACTCTGCATCAGATACATGCAGCCATATATTATTAATAAAGTAAAATCCAGCAACCGAACCTCATGAGAAAAAGTGAAAAACAAACCCCAAAGACATATACCTTGCGGCAGTAACTCCCCTAAATAACCATTAACCTTATATACAAGACACAATATAAACAAAAAATACACTACTCCTAGGCTATCCTTCAAAAAGGAATCACCGCACCTGCGTCGATGATGGTGAGTCCACCATAAGGTTGAACTTCGGATTCTCATCCTCAAAGCAAAGCTTCAATCCATCACCTTCAGCAAGGACACGACGCAGGTGCGCGATGACATAGCCCGATCAGAGATCTTGTGTTTCCACTGGGTGCATAAGCTCGTTGTTGAAGCTGTCTGTACCATCCACCTTTATCCGTCTACCGATGCCTCGATAACTGGATACCTCTGAAGAAGACAACGGAAGACAAAGACGTCCCATATCGTCTGCCTCCCTCTACTGTCGCATCATCTTCGATCCAACAACAACAGGCTAAACTTGACACCTCCGCCAAAGCTGGCGTGCATCACCTACCGGTAGCAGGCATGACTTGACGTCTCCGTATAAGACGTCGTACATAGCATCCCCTGGTAGCACATCCACCGGTGGCTTCACCTGCAGACGACAGGCATCGCCCGACAACTCCGTGAGAGGCTCATGTGTCACCTGCCGAGCCGCATCGAACCCGGTCTGTTGATGGAGGGGACGTCACATACTGCCACCAGCCTCAGAAGGCCGTCACCATCTCGAGATCCGGACTCCGAGTCGCCCACACGACCCCGGAGTTCGCCGCCGTTGATGAAGAGGGGCCGCCACCCCAATTCAGGG
Organism: Aegilops longissima; assembly: GCA_021605205.1. Lineage (NCBI taxonomy): Eukaryota > Viridiplantae > Streptophyta > Magnoliopsida > Poales > Poaceae > Aegilops > Aegilops longissima. The sequence continues at coordinate 583,107,459 of CM038677.1, read as the reverse complement.
CGCTACAAGGAGCACCCACCGTCACGCCGGCCGCTGTCGTCGCCCATAAGACGGCAACCGCCGCCGTGATCCCGCATCAAGCGCCATCGACGCCGGAGGAAGCTCCGACTACCACACGCGTCCTGCAACGAGCCCGGACAAGGGATCCCAAGATCCGCCGCCACAAGGACCCACCACCTAGCCTGTCATCCCCGGCAGAGGGGACGGTGCCACCACCATGGTCGGATCCGGGTCAGCCATCGCCAACACCACCGCCAAGACCGGATGTGGGCTGGCCGTCGCCGCCGCCGCCACCGGCCACGCCCAGCCCCACCTCCATCTTCTAGCCACGTCCAGCCGACCGGCATGCCACGCCTAACCGATCCACACGCGCCGCCGCCGGGATCCGCCGTGCCGCTGTGCCATGGATCCGCAAGACGCTGTCGTCCCGCACTGCCCGGCATCGTCCGAGGAGAAGGGAATCCCCGCCGTCGCCTACGCCGACCGGATCGGCGGCGCACGTCGGCGGCAGCAAGAGAGGGAGCTGGAGGCGGCGGACTAGGAGCGGTGGCTGGGGTTCGCCCCCTCGGTCGCTCACGGGACCGACGCGAGGGGGTTACGCGAAGCGGAGGTCTTCCTTCCGTGCCTGAAGAACATGTTTTTCATCTTGCCGTGTGTCGCGGCGGCCGATCGTTACTAGAAGCTCCGTTGGACTGTTGTTTACCCCCACCGGGCACGTACGTACGCTAGCACCAACACACAGTATCAAGCAACACTGCCGCTTCTTCTTGGTGTCGGTGGAGCCGGTGGTGCTCTAATGCTTTTTTACTTCGCATTGTCAAACTTGAAATCGCCGAGTTTTTGGAATAGTGGCACAGCCATGTAATCAGTAGGAATGCCATTTATGCACCTTGGATTGGGTGCAAACCTCACCTTTGGCACGATTCGACGAGTCTGTCTGATCCGGCAAGATGCGTCGACGTTAGGATTTGCAGGACCCATCACCCATGTCATTCCGCGTTTCGCCCGGCTTTAGCTTTAGGGCGTGCAAGCCATGCATGAAACGAAGCTGTCAGCCTCGAAAAGTTGACACGACGCGATGTGACTCCTGACGACGACTCAATTTGGCACGGAGAGTGGACGGCCGACGGGATCCAAAATCAACGTTGCGACGATACACACTGATTAACCAAATCTTCTCCCAGGAAAGAAACGGGATATCCGGGCTTGCATTTCACGCCTCAACAGAATCATTTCGGACGTGTTCTTTCGCACTCGCGTTGCACGCTTGAAAGAAAGATAGAAAGAAAAGAGAGCTTTTTTTTAGTCCAAGAAAAGAAAGAGCTGCACTCGCTCGGTTCCCCGCACGGGAGACGGGGATTTGGATCAGTTCTTTTCGTCCTAGTGGGCTTTGAGCGTGAGTTTTTTTTTGAAGCCCAGATTGTTCTACGGTATAGCTTTGAGCGTGAGTGTCCGTGCACTGGGTTGGCACATGACATAGTGGGGTTTTACCGCAATATAATAGTGGGTTTATAGTCCGTTCACAAGACATTTTTGCATGTGTGAAAAATAAAGATATCAAAAAAATAAGTCAAGTGAGCTCTCATGAAAGAGCCTAGCTATATACTTATACTAGGCAAATATAATAAAGTCAAGAAAAAGAAAAGGAGAAGGTAGAAAAAATACTAATGTAATAGTCAATCTTAAACCGACATTATTATATGACTGACTATACATGACGATTATAAATGACACGGTAGTTTCATATAGCCATGGCTGGCTATGCTATAAACTATGCTCTTACACGGACCTGCCGCCAATCGCACCACCGATGATCACCTTCAGAAACTACCCCCAAAAAGACTGTCAGAAACTAAGCTTTTAATTCCCGTGAATTATAAAGTTACATGGTAAAATAAATTATTGGAAAACCACCAGCTGAGCAACTGAAAAACTAGTGGGCTTTGAGCGTGACTGTGCGTGCACAGGACATAGTGGAGTTTTGCAGCAATATAAAAGTGGGTTTATAGCCAGCCCATATGACATTTTTGCCTATGTGAAAAATGGAAGATATCAAAATAATAATGGAGTTGGCTCTCATGTAAGAGCCCATCTATATATACTTACTTCTAGGCAAATACTTACTTCTAGACATAGTGGTGGTGGATCTATCATTCTTCCCCGATCTCGTCGGTGGATGCGGCGGATCTGGGTCGAAGGTAGTACGGGACGTCCACCCGGTCGACGTGCCATAGCGACACGTGCCTCGCTGCTTGCAGTAGGCCTGTTCATCGACTCACAAAACCTCGTTGGTGATGGTGCTTTTTTGGATCTGGCAATGGTGAAGAACTCTTCTGGCATGCTTTGGCGGCGCTGGATTTGGATGACGACGATGGCTTCGACGAGTGCAGGAAACCCTAAGGGATAGTCTGTATTTTTCTATCTTTTAGGATTCGATCTGCAAAGTTTTCAGGACAAACGTTGTGTGTCTTTTAGTTTTCACGTGTGTTTGGTTATGTAAATTGATTTTCTTCCACAGAAATGAATAACGTGGTTGCTCTAAAAAACTGTGTTTGTTTTGCAGGCTTTGTCATATGAGTACAGGTCGTGATTGGTGAATGCCTTTTGCAGCTCGCTTGTGTAAGGCGAACTCCAACGCATGACCCCAAATTGAGGTTAGTTTTGTCCGGATTTTGTCCGTTTGGGTAGGGCAATATGGCGGTAGTCGGTCGTTTTTCCGGATGTGCTGGCGGTGCACCCAACGCGCGAGCGCATCTCGTCCGGCCACCTAGAAGTGTTTGCAAATGAAATTTTGTCACCGCAGGCGTAGCTCATGCAAGCGGCCGTAGTTCACGCTAGCAACAAAGTCAGTGGCCGGCATACATATGCCAACCTACAGAAAGATCAACCCTCCAGGACTCTCGCCGGTAACAAAGCTAGCGGCCAGCACCCTTGCCAACCTTCAAAATGAACCCCCAAGTTTGCTTGCCGCCGGTCTTGGGGTCTTGCCCTATCTCCATCCAACTCTCACAAATCAACATGTCCTCATTTAAAAAAAGACCAGATGTATGCGGCTACGGTTGGATGGCTGCCTCCTGCATTCATGTCCACGGACTGATCCTCCCTGTCCACGGATGAATGTGGGAGAAAATTTACGGGTTGCTGTTGTTGATGCCCTTATGCAAGGAATCTTCAAAAGAGTAGTGGACGCAGCACAATCGACCATCGTCCAACCTTTGCTTGCCTGATTCCTCCTCGCGTCTACATTCGGTAAACCTTGTGGCTTGCTTTGCATCTCGTTATCTCACAAAACAAATGAATGGATCTTTTTTTTTCTCAAATACCCACGAGTGTGCGTATTATATTATAAAGAAGGGGTGGGCAGAGAGCCCAAATCCACAGTTGATGTTACAATTTTAGTACATCATGAGGCAAGCTCCTACATCAGCGTGAAACAAGAAAAACCCTATGCCTACTCGCCTCATGCCCACCTCGATAGTTCCGCGGCTACACCATTCTAGTCACCCTTAAGCAGTCCGGCCCTAAACCAAGCAGTCCCTTCCTCCACGATCTTCGTGATGAGTCCAACCAGCGAGGGAGAAGCGCCGTCGAACACAATGGAGTTGTGATGTTTCCAGAGTTCCCATAGGACCAATGAATCTTCTAATCTTGTTTTTCTTCTCCTGAAAAAATGGAGGTCCGAGCCTCCCAACCCTTGCAAACCACTATGTTGGCTGTTCGAGCAGTTAATACATTTCTGGAAATACTAGCAACAAGAATAATAGTGTAGAGAAGTAGCAAGCGACCTCTTTCTGCTGAACCTGAACGCGCGCACCTTCAAAATTTCCTTTTCTTGATTGAAACAGCGAGCTCCCCTCGCCGACTTCCGTTAAAGAAACCACCAGTCATACATGTTTAAAATGCAATGCAGAATTCTCTTCTGATATCAGAAACAACTTGGGAAGCAAGACAGGTAGACAGTTTCTTTCATTATAATAATCCTTGTAGCGACAGAGTAAAACAAATTCCATACTCTGCTTTGACGGCGACTTGTCACCACCGGCGTTCTGCTATTTAGCATGCTCGATCCTCATTCCTGTTTTCTACCCACCGCTGTGGTACGAATCTACCAGCTCCAAACGGACCATGAGACGGAGAGCATATTGGTCTACGGACCTGCCTGTAATTTTTACTTCTGGTGTTCTTTATACTATCTTGCCAATTGATGAATAGATTGAATGTTTTCCTTGAAAAAAAAAAACGGACCATGAGACTGAAAGCATATTGGATTTTTCTCTTCCGGGGTGTGTCGTGCGTTTACATCAGAGCCGTTCGTCGTGTACGTACTCGGGTCCCGCTAAGAACGAACAGCGACCGGCGACCAATGTCCGGTGTGTGTCATCAGGGATGGCAGCCGCAGGGGCCAACAAGACGGTGATGCCACACGGTGACAAACTGACAAGGCTTTGTTGTTTTTATGTATGGGGATAAAGAAAAGAGTTGAGGGCCTGTTTGGTTGCAAATAAGTTACCAACTTATAAGTCGAAAAGTGAAAAAAGTGACTTATTTTGCCAAACAGACTCGACTTATAAGTCACCTCAACTTATAAGTTATAAGTTGCTCCACCCCAACTTAAAACTTATAAGTTATCCCTTTTGTGTAGGTCCCATCACATGCATGATGTTGATTGGTGTGAAAAGATGTGTCAGGTGACTTATAAGTCATGTGACAACCAAACAGGCGTGACTTATAAATCATTTGGTTTTAAATCATGGGGACTTATAAATGCCGACTTATCGAAACCAAACAGGCTCTGAAGCGGCGCGCGCGCTACCATGCCGGTCGACGCCATGGCAGGGCGCGTGGGTGCCCCAGCGGCGCGCGGCACCCTTTGTCGTGCCGCGCCGTGCCGCTTTGTCCTGCGACCGATCCCTATGGCGTTTGCGGGGCGCTCAAAGTTGATCGCCGTCTTAGATTTTGCGTGCGTTGTGTCGACCCATCCACGCCTCCGTAGTACGGGATTACGCTTGCCCTAGTAGATAGCTATGTTAGGACGAACGCCGTGAGTGAGTAGGCCAAAAGTGACCATGCTAGAATCTGGTCTAGAATTTTATTGTAAGTAGGACCGGGGGTACGTGTAAATGTGTTTGGGATTTAATTTGATTTTGCACTACACGTGAACGTTCATGATTGTAACGAAACCATTGTTTTGCGGGCTTTGCCATATGAGAGTGCAGGTCGTGATTTGTGAATGCCTTTTTCAGGTTGCTTGTGTGACTGTCATGTATATGATCAAGGTAGTTTCCGGAGTGAACAAATATAGATGAAGTCAGAGAGTAACAAATCATAGTAATAATAATAAAGCTGCGCAACTTTCCCACTAATTCTCATGTATACTTTCGTTTGTTGGCATGCGGAGCACATGTTTAGATCGGCCCACTACCAGCGCTCTACTATAAACATTTTTCGCTTGACACGCTTAAACCGTTGAGCAACTGAAAGACTAAGAATAACGAAGCACTACTAGAGCCTTGGCGGGAAAGTTAGATAATGTCCGCACGAACTTTCCTCTCCGCAGCCGATCGAAGCCTCGCCGTTCTGCTTGCAAAGCAAGCTGCATGCATGCACTCCCCGTTCCTTGGCCACCAAGGCCATGCGGACTAATTCTAGAAGTCAAACTCCCAGATCGCCACACGTACGGACTAATCATACTACTTGTAATAATTTTCATCCCTGACTTGTAATGGAATATCTTATAGTACAATTTACTCCATCCGTTTCAAAATAGATGACTCAATTTTATACTACTAACTTTGTACTAAACGGAGGCTACATATACAATAATGCTACGCGCACGGCCCTTTATGGGGTTATTACGGAGTTGACCCAGTTGCTGATTTGAGCAAAATCGGCCCACACACCCCTGAAAATTGGGGGGCTAGTGTAATTTATTGGAAGGAGCTCGTATTAGCCCCGTAAAGCGGAGAGTCTAAGTGATTGAGCCTGGAGCTAGGGTTCCTCCCCTGCTCTCCCCGCCGCCGCCGGCCACCCCTCGCCCCTCCCACCGGTGCGGGCAGCCGTCGCGCGCGCCCCCTGTCGTGGTTCTGAGTCTGACAGTAGAATAAGGGGGTAGGAATGTAGAGGCAAGATCTTAGCTACGGAGGAGTTGTACACGCTAGTTTTACGAGTTCAGGCCCTTATCGGAGGAAGTAATAGCCCTACGTCTCGGAGCCCGGAGGCGGTCATTGGATTATATGCATGTGAGTTTCTGAGGTGCGAACCCTTGTCCCGGAGGGGGGGTGGCTTACATAGAGTCGCCAGACCCCAGCTCCCGTCTGCTACATAGGATTCAATGTACATAAAGAGGTGGCGCTGATGTAACTTTTGCATTGAAGTGCTGCAAATGATCATTAAATATCTGGGTAAATGCCCGACCGTTGCTGCGCGGAGCGGCTTTAGGTCTTCTTATTGTCAAGTGGTTCAATGGTCGAGTGACCTGGATAAAGTGGGATCTCCGAGTGGATGGTAGGTCGAGTGGACTTCACTCGACGCCTTTGTTGGACCCCTTCTTCTGATTCTTGAACTTCTTTGTTCTTAGGACAAGGACCTTAGGTAGGATGTATAGGTCAGGCCTATTACCCTACCCTAGGTTTGTGTCTACATCATTAGCCCCCGAATGGATCGAGGTTTGAGTGAAAAAGAAGGATGGAGTCGACCTTGCTTTTACTCTTGATTGTCTTGTCTACATCTCCAAGCGGAGGCCAGTTGTTAGAACTTCAGCTACGTTTCCGTCGCCTTGATCGATTCAGAAATTGCCGACTGTTTATACCACTACATCCGTCGAATGATATTTCTGACATGAAATCTTTGGTGTGATCGGTTGCGAAGGATCCCGGATTTCCTGGGATTCGAAATTCTGATAGAAGCGCGCCAGGCGGAGCGCCCCGCGGTAAGTGGAGTAGATAAATAGGACTTTTCAATTTCCGCGCCACCTTTTTCGCCACGTATCCCGTGCGCGACTGTTGGGGGGATTTGACAGGATCGCTCGGGCCCACACGTCAGCGACTCGGAAGTAGGCCCTTAAAAGCGGCGAGGCCGAAGCGTTTGCACTATTCGTGCCCATTCCCCTTCTTCTTCCTCTCGCAACTCCGCTTCGCCCAGACCAACCACTCTCGACGCCGTCGCTCCGCCGCCATGGGGAAGGACAAGACGGCGGCGCTAGAGCGTGCGAAGAAGGCGACGGGGGCGGCGAAGAGCAAGAAAATGAATCGGGGGTCTTCGTCGCGCTCGGGGCTGCCGTCGGGTTGGATCCAGGGAAACTGGATCCGATCTTCGCTCCGGCAAGAGGACTTGGACGATATGGCTGAACTGGGGCTGATCGTTCATAAGTCCGGCGCGCCTGCCGAGGGGAGAAACGGAGCCACAGCCACGGCCGGGTGAGTGTGTCCTGCTCGCTACCCACGTCGACCGTGGCTTTTCGCTTCCTTCGCATCCTTTCTTTTGCGGTTTCCTGAATTTCTTTGGTGCCCAACTCCACCATTTCACTCCCAACACTATCACATATCTTGCTGCGTTCGTCTCCATGTGTGAGAATTTCTTGGGGTGCCGACCGCACTGGGGTCTTTTCAAGCACATCTTTACTCTCCGATCCCAAACTGTGAAAAAAGCAAACTCGAAAGACGAGAAAACCCATGTCATTCAGATGTGTGGGGGTCTGGGCATTCAGAAGATGAAGAGGAGCTCTTTTCCTCTGATGACCCTTCCTGAGTCGGTCAGGGGCTGGCAGTCGACCTGGTTCTACTGCCAGGACCTCGCGACCCCAGGTCAGTCGACCGGGCTTCCTCCTTTCTCTTTACACCGTGTTCAAACTCCATCTTCCTTGAAAGTGACTGCTGCGGAGAAGGCGAGAGCAGGCATGCTAGTTGAGAGAGTAGTTCAATTTGATTAACCAAGGTGTCACTTTGGTATGGACCTGCTCGAGGTGTTCCTCGGTCGACGGATCCAACCCTCCAAGCCCGACCATTCCATGTGGATGTACTCTGGGGCGGTGACCTTTGCCGGGTTCATCCGGAGGAGGTGGAGGCCAAAACAGTAGCCGAGTGGTTGATGGGTATCACCGGGGACAAGGAGAATCCCAGGGGCGCTAGGAGAGTCGACCCTTTCAGCAACAGCAACCCGCCAGAGAAGGTCTGATCACCATGACTGAATTTTTGAACGTATTTTCTGACTGATTGTTGTTTCGAATGACTTAGGATCAGTCTCTTGTTTTGCAGATCTACACGGAGATGTACTCGATGCCCAATGGTGAGCAAGCTCTGGAGCAAGACCAAGAGGGCGAGGACAGTGCTGAGGAGAGCGGCGAGTGGGAGTCCCCAGCTGATGATGATGAGGATGAGAGCGACGAGTCGGACGATGAGGAGGTAGCCGACTCACCGCCTCGCTCCGAACGTCGATCCAAGCAGCGGCATGATCCCGCGAACAGGCGCGGCAAGGCTGTGGCGTCGAGTGCTCCATCTCACAAGCGCGCTCGGTCCCCGACTCCAGATTTGACTGAGAAGGTCACCTAGCAGCCCAAAGCTAATCCTTCGAAGGCTCGGAAGACCTTGCCTAGGATTAAGATGGATGTCCCTGTTGCCTCTGGGTAAACGCTCTTCTCATATGTTTTTGTTCCGATCAATTTTTCTGTTCCGACCGGTTTTCTTATTCTAACCGAGTGGGCAATGAATTTGTGTAGCCCAACCTCAGCTGCGACCGACATGGATATCGACAAGACTCCAACCGACGAGGAAGCTCACGACGCCGTCACCTCCAAAGCCAGTAAGTCTGGTCGATTCGAATTCGTCTGGTCGACTGAATGATTTGTCAGTTATCGTTATTGCTTTCTCTGTTCCTTGTAGATCCACGAGATGTTGTTGTGCTTCCGGACGATGACGAAGAGGTGCCGCTGAGAGGGAGGAGGAAGAAGGACAAGGAACTGGGCGGGAAGGTGCCTGAGGTCCAAATTCCTCAGTCGACTATGACACCTGGGACGACGGTCGAGCGATCGACAGATCCGGCTCGAACCAACGTTACCTTCGCTATTCCGCTGTCGACTGATTGCCCTTCAGGATCAGCTGCTCAGACTTCGATTGCTCTGCCTCCATCACTTTTCACTGCATATCAAATTCCAGACGATCCGCCAGCTGCTGCCAAGGAAGCTCTTCTTCAGTTGAATCTTGTGATGGGACAGATGAAAATGGTGCATGAGGCTAGTCAGGTAGCCTTCAACGCCGGAGCTGCTCTGCAAGCCAATGTCCAGGTTAGTTGATTTTCCGATCGACCGTATTTTTTGTCTGATCACCCACTGGGGTGTGGCTGTTTTGACGTTGTATGTCTCTTTGTGTTGATTCAAACTGAATCTCACGCCGAGTGGAATTGAAACCAGTGGGGGCACGCTGAGTGCACCCACTGGGTGTAGTCCCCGAGACCATAGGTGACTGCAGGTAGTTGACTGTGGTCTAAGAATGGGAACTTCTCTCTTTTTTTTGGCCACTCGAGCCGGGCAGACCACGCCGAGTGGAATCGAAACTAGTGGGGGCACACTGAGTGCACCCACTGGGTGTAGTCCCCGAGACCATAGGTGACTGCAGGCAGTCGACTGTGGTCTGAGAACCTTCTTTTTCTTTTTTGTGAAATCAGTGGGGGCATGCTAAGTGCACCCACTGGGTGTAGTCCCCGAGACTGTCATTGAATGTTTGATTCGGTGATAGTCTTAGAGTAGCTAGCATTATGATGCCTTTTTATATCTGTCGACTGATATGGCTTGTGACTGTAGAAATCTTGTGATCTTGGGGCTCAACTCTCTGCGATGAACAAGCAGCAAATCAGCCTCAACCTCGATCTGGAATTGGCCAAGAAGAATCTCCAGAGCGCTCGTGATGAAGTAGCTGCCATGGGAGGTAATCAATCGCCGACTTTTTATCCCACTGCTGGCACTTTTTCTTTCCATTTTTGAACCGAGTGACTCCACTCGAGCAGATGTATGTAGTGAAAACCGCCAACTCCAAGCCCGTCTGAAGAATGTTATTTCTTTAGAAAAAATGAAGCAGGCTTTGGAGCGAAGGACTGGATCTAGCTGCAGCTCGGAAGGAGGCGCGAGAAGACAACGCTGGCGACAAGAAGCTTACTTGATCGACAAGTTAGAAGAGGAAAACTCCAAGCGAAGACTGCTGTTTCTGACGCCAATCAAGAGGTCGAGCGACTGAAGAAGGACAAGGAGAAACTGACCGACGAACTTGGAAGTCTCAAGGCCAAGAATGGCGAGCTAGAGTCTTATCTGAGCCAACTTGCTGTGAAGCTGGTCTTGAAACTTGAAGGTACTGATTAATCTGTCCTATTTCTATCGACTGATGATTCTAATTGCACCGTCGCCTCATCATTCACTCGACTGTGCAGAATTTTGCCAAGACTTTGAAGCGGAAACTGGGCGGGTTGAGACGGGTCTTGATCCCATCAACTGTCCAGTCAAGGATGATGTTGCGATGAACGTGATGCGGTTGGAGTCTCGTATGGACGGCGCGGTTGCTTATCTGGTCCATCTGAAAGCTGCAATGACTCAGGTTGATGCGGAACTTTCGCCTCTGGCGGAACTGTCTCAAGATCTTGAGTCCCTGATGGCTCGACTGAATCAAATCCCTGAGCGCGTGCAAGAATGGAAGAAGTCCTCTGCTCGCTGTGGTGCTGACGTCGCTCTGTCTCTGGTCCGAGTGCACTGCAAGGACGCCAAAGAAGACAAGCTGGCGGAGCTCAAGGTTGCTAACATGAAGAAGCACACTTTCCAGTCTTTCATGGACACCTTCCTTGCCGCCGCCACTCGCATTGCAGACAGCATTGACCTTGACAGTTTCTGCGAACCAGCCAGTCCTTCTCCTGATGCGTGACCGAAAAAACATTAAGCTTCACCTTTATTTGCCTCGGAATGTCGAGTGATTGTGTAACCGTTAAAATTCTTCATGCTTGATGCTCGAGTACTTTTGATCCGTGGTCCGGAACCTTAGGATTTATCCGAACTTGGTTCATTTCCGAATATGTTTGCGTTTGCCTTCGAGTGGAACTTATCCTTCACTCGGAATAATCTTTGTGTTTGAGATGCAGCTCTGAGGTAGTGATTTCAATCGACCTGTGCTTCATCGTCCTTGCAGGTAGGGATGGGGTGTGCATTGCAGTCGACCTGCACCTCGTCGTCCTTGCGGATAGGGATGTAGCGAACGTTGTACTTGTGGCGTTGCTCCGAAGGAGAATGTTGAAGTCGACCTACACCTCGTTGTCCTTGCGGATAGGGATGGAGCGAACATTGTACTTGTGACGTAGCTCCGAAGGGTAAGGTTGCAGTCGACCTGCACCTCGTCGTCCTTGCGGATAGGGATGGAGCGCACGTTGTACTTGTGGCGTAGCTCCGAAGGGGAAGGTTGCATACTTAGGCGAGTTCTGGACTGCAGCTAAGCCCCCGAGTGGGAGGGTTCCTCTCCACTCGGTAGGATTTTTTCGAACTTAGGCGAGTACTTGACTGCAGCTAAGCCTCCGAGTGAGAGGGTTGCTCTCCACTCGGTAGGATTTTTCAAACTTAGGCGAGTACTTGACTGCAGCTAAGCCCCCGAGTGGGAGGGTTGCTCTCCACTCGGTAGGATTTTTCAAACTTAGGCGAGCACTTGACTGCAGCTAAGCCTCCGAGTGGGAGGGTTGCTCTCCACTCGGTAGGATTTTTCGAACTTAGGCGAGTACTTGACTGCAGCTAAGCCCCCGAGTGGGAAGGTTGCTCTCCACTCGATAGGATTTTTCAAACTTAGGCGAGTACTTGACTACAGCTAAGCCTCCGAGTGGGAGGGTTGCTCTCCACTCGGTAGGATTTTTCAAACTTAGGTGAGTACTTGACTGCAGCTAAGCCCCCGAGTGGAAGGCTTGCTCACCACTCGGTAGGATTTTTCAAACTTAGGCGAGTACTGGACTGCAGCTAAGCCCCCGAGTGAGAAGCTTGCTCACCACTCGGTAGGATTTTTTAAACTTAGGCGAGTACTGGACTGCAGCTAAGCCCCCGAGTGAGAGGCTTGCTCACCACTCGGTAGGATTTTTTAAACTAGGCGAAACGGATTCGCAGCTAAGCCTCCGAGTGAGAGGCTTGCTCACCACTCGGTAGGATTTTTCAGACTTGGGCGAAACGGATTCGCAGCGAAGTCACCCACTGGGGGATTTCAAACGGAAACAAAAGCAACAACAATCGTTTAGGAAGATTATAGAGCTCTTGTCTTTGATAAATAAACTACAAAGGTATTTCTTATTACATCTCATCTGAGTGAGTACTTAAGTATAAAAGGGGCGGAGAAGCTCCGCATTCCAAGCTCGTGGCTCGTCTTTTTGATGCTCGACATTGTAAAGACGGTATGCTCCATTGTGGAGAACTCTGGTGATAATGAAGGGGCCTTCCCAAGTAGGGGCAAGCTTGTGTGGCTTCTATTGACCCACTCGAAGAACCAAGTCTCCCTCTTGAAAGGCTCGCCCCTTCACGTTTCTGGCGTGGAATCGACGCAAATCTTGCTGATAGATGGTCCACCGGATCAATGACATCTCTCTTTCCTCTTCCAAGAGATCGACTGAATCTTGCCGGGCCTGTTCCGCTTCCTCTTCAGAGAAGAGCTCGACTCGGGGTGCGTTGTGGAGCAGGTCACTTGGTAGAACAGCTTCGGCTCCGTAGACCAAAAAGAAAGGAGTTCGTCCGGTCGACCGATTGGGAGTTGTCCTCAAACCCCAAAGAACTGATGGATGCACATCGACCCAGGCGCCTGCTGCGTGTTTGAGATCACGCATCAGCCGGGTTTCAGTCCTTTGAGGATTAGACCATTTGCCCTTTCTGCTTGTCCATTCGACTGCGGGTGAGCGACTGAAGCATAGTCGACTCGTGTGCCTTGAGAAGCGCAGAAAGCTCTAAACTCATCAGAATCGAAGTTCGACCCGTTGTCAATGATGATGCTGTGTGGAACTCCATATCTGAATGTCAATTCTCTGATGAAGCTGACGGCGGTGCTGGCTTCAAGATTCTTGATAGGTTTAGCTTCGATCCATTTGGTAAACTTGTCGACTGCTACAAGCACATGAGTAAATCCGCTCCTACCAGTCCTCAGCGGCCCGACCATATCCAATCCCCAAACAACAAAGGGCCAGACGAGGGGGATGGTCTTCAGGGCTGATGCAGGCTTGTGAGACATATCAGAGTAAAACTGACAACCTTCACATCTGTCGACTATATCTTTCGCCATTTCATTTGCTCGTGGCCAATAAAATCCGGCTTGGTATGCTTTAGCCACAATGGCCCGAGAGGACGCATGGTGACCACATGTCCCCGAGTGGATATCGTTGATGATCATTCGACCTTCTTCTGGTGTTATGCATTTCTGACTGACCCCAGTCACACTTTCTCTAAACAATTGTCCCCTTATCACCGTAAAGGCCTTGGATCGACGGACGATCTGTCGAGCCTCTTCTTCATCCTCTGGGAGTTCCTTCCTAAGGATGTACGCGATGTAAGGTACTGTTTAGTCGGGAGTGATGACCAGAACCTCCATGATTAGATCGACCACGGCTGGGACCTCGACTTCAGTCGGATCTGTGGCACTCTTAGGTTGCGGGGGCTCTTCTGTAAAAGGATCTTCTTGAACTGACGGTGTGTGAATGTGTTCCAGAAACTCATTGCTAGGAATGGCTCCTCTCTTGGAACCTATCTTCGCCAAATCATCGGCTGCTTGATTTTTTAGTCGGGGTATATGATGGAGCTCTAACCCCTCAAACTTCTTTTCCAACTTTCTCATCGCATTGCAGTAGCCAGTCATGGCTGGGTTTTTGACGTCCCCCTCTTTCATCACTTGATTGACTACCAGATCTTAGTCGCCATAGACCATGAGGCGACGGACGCCGAGTGAAATGGCCAGGCGCAACCCATATAAGAGTGCTTCATACTCTGCTTCGTTATTGGAGGAATCAAAGTGAATCGAGCACGATTCGAGCTTGTCTCCTCGGGGATACTAGTACCACCCGGCACCGTAACCATTCAGCATCTTGGAACCGTCAAAGAACATGGTCCAGTGCTCCGAGTGAACTTGAGTCGGCAGTTGCTGTTCGATCCACTCGGCGAGGAAATCAGCTATTGCTTGGGACTTGATAGCTTTCTTTGCCTCAAACTGAATATCTAAGGGAAGGAGTTCAATCGCCCATTTTGCCACTCGACCAGTTGCATCTCCGTTGTGCAGAATCTCTGATAATGGAGCGTCGCTGACGACTATAACGGAGTGGTCAGAGAAATATTGTGCAACCTTCTTCGTGGTCATGTAAATCCCATAAACAAGTTTTTGATAGTGCGGATATCTCTGTTTTGACGGAGTTAGAACTTCAGAAACATAATAAACCGGGTGCTGAACTTTATAGGCTTTTCCCTCTTCTTCTCGCTCGACCGTAAGTACTGTATTGACGACTTGTCCAGTGGCTGCTATATAAAGTAGTAAAGGCTCTTTGCTGATTGGAGCAGCAAGCACCGGCTGGGTGGAAAGCAGGGCTTTTAGCTCTGCAAATGCTGCATCAGCTTCGGGAGTCCACTCAAACTTATCTGACTTCTTCATTAGTCGATAGAGAGGTAGCGCCTTCTCACTGAGTCTGGAAATGAATCGACTTAGGGCGGCCAAACAACCAGTAAGCTTCTGGACATCATGCACACGCACAGGGCGTTTCATTCGGAGTATGGCACCAACTTTCTCGGGGTTAGCATCGATCCCTCGTTCGGAAACGAGAAAACCGAGTAACTTTCCTCCTGGAACTCCGAACGTGCACTTTGATGGATTAAGCTTGATATCGTACCTTCTGAGGTTGGCAAAGGTTTCAGCAAGGTCAGCCAGTAGGTCGGAACCTTTACGTGACTTGACCACAATGTCATCCATGTACGCTTCCACATTCCGACTGATTTGAGTGAGTAAACACTTCTGAATCATCCGCATGAATGTGGCTCCAGCGTTCTTCAGACCGAATGGCATAGTGACATAACAGAAGCACCCGAATGGGGTGATGAAAGCTGTTTTAATTTCATCGGGTCCATACAGACGGATCTGATGATACCCGGAATAGGCGTCCAAAAAGGACAAATGCTCACACCCCGCAGTCGAATCGACTATCTGATCGATGCGAGGGAGAGGAAAGTGATCCTTCGGGCCGGCCCGATTGATATGCTTGAAGTCGATGCACATGCGAAGTGAATCATCCTTCTTAGGGACCATGACAACATTAGCTAACCACTCGGAGTGGTAAATATCTCGAATAAACTCAGCTGCCAGGAGCCGAGCCACTTCTTCACCGATTGCTTTTCTCTTCTGTACGGCGGACCGTCGAAGATGTTCCTTGACCGGTTTTACCTTTGGTTCGACTCGCAAACGATGCTCAGCCAGTTCCCTGGGAACACCCGGCATGTTAGAAGGTTTCCATGCAAAGATGTCCCAGTTCTCGCGGAGGAACTGGATGAGCGCTTCTTCCTATTTGGAGTCGAGAGTTGTTGAAATGTGGGTCGGAGCAGCATTGGGGTCAGTCGGGTGGACATGAATCGGTTTCGTTTCACCGGACGACTGAAATGCTGAATCCGTTGCAGGCTTCTTAGCTCGCAGCAATCACTCGGATCTGCATCTTTCTGATACTCCTGCAATTCCACTACTGCCATCTGCGCATCGGCGATCTTCGAGCCCTTCTGGAAGCACTCTTCTGCCTTCTTTCGATTGCCAGTGATAGTGATCACGCCTTTGGGACCAGGCATCTTCAATTTGAGGTACACATAGCATGGTCGAGCCATAAAACGTGCGTATGTCGGCGTGCCCAGAATGGCGTGATAAGCACTCTGGAAATCCACAACTTCAAATGTCAACTATTCTTTGCGGTAATTCTTGTAATCACCGAAAACCACATCAAGAGCAATCTGGCCGAGTGATTCAGCCTTCTTGCCTGGAATGACTCCATGGAAACTCATACTGCTTTCACTGAGTCTGGACATCGGAATGCCCATCCCTTTCAACGTTTCCGCATACAGAATGTTCAGGCCACTACCACCATCCATCAGAACTTTAGTCAGTCGAGTGCCTTCGACAACTGGATCGACCACCAAAGCTTGCCTCCCAGGGGTGGCTATGTGCGTGGGGTGATCGGACTGGTCGAACGTGATGGCAGTCTGAGACCATTTCAAATAACTGGGTGTTGCCGTAGCGACCATATTCACTTCACTGTTGATCACTTTCAGTCGACTCTTACTCTCAACATCAGCAAAAATCATCAGAGTGGAATTGACGTGAGGGTAACCATCATCACTCTCGTCCTTGTCCTCAACCTTGTCTGACTCTTTATCCTTGTCTTTGGGCTGTTTCTCTCGGAACTGCTGGATCAGGAGCCGACACTGCCGAGTGGTATGCTTCGGATAAATGATTTTACCTTCTTCATCTTTCTTTGTGTGGATATGGCATGGCAAATCTAGCACATCATTTCCATATTGATCTTTTTATTTTCTTAGGGTTCCATGGTCCCTTGGGCTTCCCTTTGGATTTTCCTTGAGTCACGGCTAAGGTTTCTTCAGGAGCAGCTGGCTCGGCCTTGCGCTTCTGCTTCCGACTGGAGTTTCCTCCTCCGGCTTCATGGGCGACTGATTTGTGCTAGCCACTCCGGAGCCGATCCTCTTCTTCACCATTTACATACTTGGTGGCAATCTCCATCATTCGACTCAGAGACATGTCTCCGGTCCGACCGAACTTCAAGTTCAACTCTCGATATTTGACGCCTTCCTTGAAGGCACAAACTGCTTGGTGATCAGACACGTTCTCCACTGTGTGATGCAGTGTGATCCATCTCTGGATATAATCCCTCAAAGTTCCATTTGTCTTCTGCACACAAGATTGTAGCTCTATCAACCCTGCTGGTCGTTTGCATGTCCCTTCAAACGTTCTGACAAACACTCGGGCAAGATCTTCCCAAGTGTAAATGCTGCTGGGTGCTAATTGATTCAGCCACGCTCTGGCCGAACCCTCCAACATCAGAGGCAGGTGTTTCATTGCCACTTCATCATTACCGCCGCCAATCTGAACAGCCACTCGGTAATCCTCAAGCCAAGTATCAGGCTTGGACTCACCAGTGAACTTACTGACTCCAGTCGTCAACCTGAAGTTGGGAGGAATCACCGCGGCCCTGATGGCTTTGTTGAAGCACTCTGGTCCTGAGACGCGCACTCTACTTCTGGTGGGTACATCTCTGTCATGACCTTCTCGGTGAGCTCTGTTCCTGTCGGCCAAACCCTGAACAAGAATAGATCTCGCATCAAAGCCTGGCTCCCTGGGGTCGACTGGAATCCTTCGCCCAGCGCTATGAGGGCGCCTATCATCCTGCTGTCGAGGCACGTATGATCCGCTCCTTGGGGCGGTGTGGGCACTCGGCGACGATCATCACGATCGAGTCGGTGATCATACTACTCACGGTTTCTGTACTGATCACGTCGGTCACCATGTCCCTCACGCCTCGGGGGCGATCTTGGGCTGTGAGCCGACTGGACTGTATCTGCAACAACGGACCTACTATGGATCCTATTCCGTGACTGTGGCACAGCCGTATTCTGCTCTCCTGCTGCCCGGAGTAAAGCTCTGATCTGCATTAAGCCTTTGCCAGCTTCCGACTGGGAGGGCTGAATTGACTCTGCTATTCGAGCTGCAGCTGTAAGATTCTAGGTCGGAGTTCGATATACCTGAGTCGGAGGTGGAAAAAGCTGGCGTCGACTGGATTCTTGAACCCTTTGCACAAGACGCTCGTCGAGTACTCGCTGGAGATTTTCGGTCGAGTCGCGCCACCAGATTGGCAAAGGCGTCCTCCAAGGCCCGGGCCTCAGGGGTTTCTCCAACGATAGGAGTGTGAAGAGCATCCATCTTCCGGCGGCGAAGTTCTTCCCTCTGCTCCAAAGAGAGGGGCTCGGGGAGGTACTCCTCATGGGCATGCGACGGATCGCCTCTGCCGTCGCCATCATCGGCGCGAGGGAAGCCGGGAGGACTGCTAGGTCCATCAACCATCAGGAGCTCCGCCGCTGGATCACTGCTGTCGCACTCAGATGCGGTCTCTGCGGAGCCAGTCGAACAGGCCGTAGAGAGATTAGTCGGGCTCGATCGCCGCGACTTGGGGGGTGACCGTCTGGCGAGCCATCACGTGCCTCACCCACCGCTGAAGCCTTGACCGACTGGAGCGCTTGCACCGGCGGGCGACGGGGCGGGAGGACGCCACAGGCGCCGACCGATATTGGGTCGACGGCTGCCGCAGGAGGACGTCGCGGACACACGCGCGAAAGTGCGTTGCCCCGCGGACGGGGAGTGCATCGACGTCGAGTGGAGCCTCCTGAAGCCAAGCGGAGTCGTCGGCGATGAACACGAGCGCACCGAGACGGATCTCGCGGCCCTCAGCCAAACCTCCGCCTGAAACCATGATGAAGGGGATCGGAAAGATTGCAACTGCTCCAACAAGTCGCTAAGACACCAGCCCCACGGTGGGCGCGAACTGTCGTGCTTCTGAGTCTGACAGTAGAATAGGGGGTAGGTGAAGGAAATATGCCCTAGAGGCAATAGTAAAATTATTATTTATTTCCTTATTTCATGATAAATTTTTATTATTCATGCTAGAATTGTATTAACCGGAAACATAATACATGTGTGAATACATAGGCAAACACAGTGTCACTAGTATGCCTCTACTTGACTAGCTCGTTAATCAAAGATGGTTGAGTTTCCTAGCCATAGACATGAGTTGTCATTTGATTAACGGGGTCACATCATTAGGAGAATGATGTGATTGACTTGACCCATTCCGTTAGCTTAGCACTCGATCGTTTAGTATTCTGCTATTGCTTTCTTCATGACTTATACATGTTCCTATGACTATGAGATTATGCAACTCCCGTTTACCGGAGGAACACTTTGTGTTCTACCAAACGTCACAACGTAACTGGGTGATTATAAAGGTGCTCTACAGGTGTCTCCGAAGGTACTTGTTGGGTTGGCGTATTTCGAGAGGTATTTCTGGGCCCTCTCAATGCACATCACTTAAGCCTTGCAAGCATTGCAACTAATGAGTTAGTTGTGGGATGATGTATTATGGAACGAGTAAAGACACTTGCCGGTAACGAGATTGAACTAGGTATTGAGATACCGACGATCGAATCTCGGGCAAGTAACATATTGATGACAAAGGGAACAACGTATGTTGTTATGCGGTTTGACCGATAAAGATCTTTGTAGAATATGTGGGAGCCAATATGAGCATCCAGCTTCCGCTATTGGTTATTGACCGGAGACGTGTCTCGGTCATGTCTACATAATTCTCGAACCCATAGGGTCCACACGCTTAAAGTTCGATGACGGTTATATTATGAGTTTATGAGTTTTGATGTACCTAAGGAGTTCGGAGTCCCGGATGAGATCGGGGACATGACGAGGAGTCTCGAAATGGTCGAGATGTAAAGATCGATATATTGGACGACTATATTCGGACTTCGGAAAGGTTCCGAGTGATTCGGTATTTTCGAGTACGGAGAGTTACGGAATTCGCCGGGGAGTATATGGGCCTTATTGGGCCATACGGGAATAGAGGAGAGAGGCCAAAAGGAAGGAGGCCTGCGCCCCCCCCCCTCTGGTCCGAATTGGACAAGGGGTGCAACCCCCTTTTCCTTCTCCCTCTCCTCCTCTTTCCTTCTCTCCTACTCCAACAAGGAAAGGAGGAGTCCTACTCGGTGGGAGTAGGACTCCCCTTGGCGCCCTCCTCCTTGGCCGGCCGCCTCCCCTTGCTCCTTTATATCTGAGAGGGGGGGCACCCCATAGACACAACAATTGATCGTTTGATCTTTTAGGCGTGTGCGGTGCCCCCCTCCACCATAGTCCACCTCAATAATACTGTAGCGGTGCTTAGGCGAAGCCCTGCGTCGGTAGAACATCATAATCGTCACCGCGCCGTCCTGCTGACGAAACTCTCCCTCAACACTCGGCTGGATCGAAGTTTGAGGGACGTCATCGGGCTGAACGTGTGCTGAACTCGGAGGTGCCGTGCGTTCGCTACTTGATCGGTCGGATCATGAAGACGTACGACTACATCAACCGCGTTGTGCTAACGCCCGCTTCGGTCTCGAAGGTGCGTGGACAACACTCTCCTCTCGTTGCTATGCATCACCATGATCTTGCGTGTGCGTAGGAATTTTTTGAAATTACTACGTTCCCCAAAGAAATGGCATCCGAGCCAGGTTTTGTGCGTAGATGTTATATGCACGAGTAGAACACAAGTGAGTTGTGGGCGATATAAGTCATCCGCTTACCAAGCATGTCATACTTTGGTTCGGCGGTATTGTTGGATGAAGCGGCCCGGACCGACATTACGCGTACGCTTACGCGAGACTGGTTCTACCGACGTGCTTTGCACATAGGTGGCTGGCGGGTCTCAGTTTCTCCAACTTTAGTTGAACCGAGTGTGGCTACGCCTGGTCCTTGCGAAGGTTAAAACAACACCAACTTGACAAACTATCGTTGTGGTTTTGATGCGTAGGTAAGAACGGTTCTTGCTAAGCCCGTAGCAGCCACGTAAAACTTGCAAAAACAAAGTAGAGGACGTCTAACTTGTTTTTGCAGGGCATGTTGTGATGTGATATGGTCAAGACGTGATGAGATATAAGTTGTTGTATGAGATGATCATGTTTTGTTGAAGTTATCGGCAACTGGCAAAATCCTTATGGTTGTCTCTCTATTGCATAAGATGCAAGCGCCAAATAATTGCTTTACTTTATCGCTATGCGATAGCAATAGTTGCAAGAGCAATTGTTGGCGAGACGACCATGTGACGACACATTGATATAGATCAAGATGATGGAGATCATGGTGTCATGCCGGTGACGATGGAGATCATGACGATGCTTTGGAGATGGAGATCAAAGGCACAAGATGATGATGGCCATATCATGTCACATATTTTGATTGCATGTGATGTTTATCTTTTATACATCTTATTTTGCTTAGGTCGGCGGTAGCTTTATAAGTTGATCTCTCACTAAATTAACAAGGTATAAGTGTTCTCCCTGAGTATGCACCATTGCAAAATTTCTTCGTGCTGAGACACCACGTGATGATCGGGTGTGATAGGCTCTACGTTCAAATACAACTGGTGCAAAACAGTTGCACACGCGGAATACTCAGGTTAAACTTGATGAGCCTAGCATATAACAGATATGGCCTCGGAACACGGAGACCGAAAGGTCGAGCGTGAATCATATAGTAGATATGATCAACACAGTGATGTTCACCATTGAAACTACTCCATCTCACGTGATGATCGGACATGGTTTAGTTGATTTGGATCACGTGATCACTTAGAGGGTTAGAGGGATGTCTATCTAAGTGGGAGTTCTTAAGTAATATGATTAATTGAACTTTAATTTATCATGAACTTAGTCTTGGTAGTATTAGCATATCTATGTTGTAGATCAATAGCTCGCGTTGTTGCTTCCCTATGTTTTATATATGTTCCTAGAGAAAATAAGTTGAAAAATGTTAGTAGCAATGATGCGGACTTGGTCCGTGCTCTGAGGATAAACCTCATTGCTACACAGAAGAATTATGTCCTTGATGCACCGCTAGGTGACAGACCTATTGCAGGAGCAGATGCAGACGTTATGAACGTTTGGCTAGCTCAATATGATGACTACTTGATAGTTTAGTGCGCCATGCTTAACGTCTTAAAATCGGGACTTCAAAGACGTTTTGAATGTCATGGACCATATGAGATGTTCCAGGAGTTGAAGTTAATATTTCAAGCAAATACCCGAGTTGAGAGATATGAAGTCTCCAACAAGTTCTATAGCTAAAAGATGGAGGAGAATAGCTCAAGCAGTGAGCATATGCTCAGATTGTCTGGGTACTACAATCGCTTGAATCAAGTGGGAGTTGATCTTCCAGATAAAATAGTGATTGACAGAATTCTCTAGTCACCATCACCAAGTTAGTAGAACTTCGTGATGAACTATAATATGCAAGGGATGACGAAAGTAATTCCCGAGCTCTTCGCGATGTTGAGATCGGCGAAGGTAGAAATCAAGAAAAGAGCATCAAGTGTTGATGGTTAACAAGATCACTAGTTTCAAAAAAGGGGCAAAGGGAAAGAAGGGGAACTTCAAGAAGAACGACAAGCAAGTTGCTGCTCAAGTGAAGAAGCCCAAGTCTGGCCCTAAGTCTGAGACTGAGTGCTTCTACTGCAAAGGAACTGGTCACTGGAAGCGGAACTGCCCTAAGTATTTGGCGGATAAGAAGGATGGCAAAGTGAACAAAGGTATATTTGATATACATGTTATTGATGTGTACTTTACTAGTGTTTATAGCAACCCCTCAGTATTTGATACTAGTTCAGTTGCTAAGAGTAGTAACTCGAAATGGGAGTTGCAAAATAAACAGAGACTAGTTAAGGGTGAAGTGACGATGTGTGTTGGAAGTGGTTCCAAGATTGATGTGATCATCATCGCACACTCCCTATACTTTCGAGATTAGTGTTAAACCTAAATAAGTGTTATTTGGTGTTTGCATTGAGCATAAATATGATTTGATCATGTTTATTGCAATACGGCTATTCATGTAAGTTAGAGAATAATTGTTGTTCTGTTTACATGAATTAAACCTTCTATGGTCATACACCCAATGAAAATGGTTTGTTGGATCTCGATCGTGAGATACACATATTCATAATATTGATGCCAAAAGATGAAAAGTGAATAATGATACTGCAACATATTTGTGGCACTACCGTTTAGGTCATATTGGTCTAAAGCGCGTGAAGAAACTCCATGCTGATGGATTTTTGGAATCACTTGATGCTTGCGAACCATGCCTCAGGGGTAAGATGACTAAAACGCCGTTCTCCGGAAGAATGGGGCGAGCAACTGACTTATTGAAAATAATACATACTGATGTATGCGGTCCGATGAGTGTAAGGCTCGCGGCAAGTATCGTTATTTTTTGACCTTCATAGATGATTTGAGCAGATATGGGTACATCTACTTGATGAAACATAAGTCTGAAACATTTGAAAAGTTCAAAGAATTTCAGACTGAAGTGGAAAATCATCGCGACAAGAAAATAAAGTTTCTACGATCTGATCGCGGAGACAAATATTTGAGTTACGAGTTTGGTCTTCAATTAAAACAATGTGTAATAGTTTCACAAATTCGTGCCACCTGGAACACCACAACATAATGGTGTGTCCGAACATCATAATCGTACTTTATTGGATATAGTGCAATCTATGTTGTTTCTTACCGATTTACCACCATCGTTTTGGGGTTATGCATTAGAGACAGCTGCATTCACGTTAAAAAGGGCACCATCTAAATCTGTTGAGACGACACCATATGAATTGTAGTTTTGCAAGAAACCTAAGCTGTCGCTTCTTAAAGTTTGGGGTTGCGATGCTCACGTGAAAAGTTTCATCCTGATAAGCTCAAACCCAAATCGGAAATTGTGTCTTCATAGGATACCCAAAGGAGACTATTGGGTACACCTTCTATCACAGATCGAAGGCAAGATATTCGTTGCTGAGAATGGATCCTTTCTAGAGAAGTAGCTTCTCTCGAAAGAAGTGAGTGAGATCAAGTGCTTGAAGCTTGCCATCCATTGTGGTGTCAATGGACTTGTGAAGATGTGCCAAAGAGTGGCTCACCCATAGTGGAGTATGGGGGAGCAATCATCTAGTCTCCATCGACCCAACGCAATCAAGAAAGGTGGTCCATCTTGAGGAGGACAAGATCGTCATAATCTAGCTCAAGTGGATCATATGCAAGGCAAAGGTTTGCCCTTGATGGGTTTTCTATTTTACCGGTCTCATGGTGGTAGTTGGGAGACCGGGTTATAGGATCGATAGCCGTACTATCAAGGGGGGCTCTCAAGTGAGTAGCTTGATCGTATCGTTCGTCGAGAGCTCAAACCATTGCATCCTTGCATCATGTTTCTTGGTTCTTATTTGGTTCTATTTGTGAGTCTTAGAGCTTATGGTCATCTTGATGACAAGCTTGAGTTCATCGAAAACGGAGTTTGCATGCGTCTTCTATGAAATTTTCGGTGTTGGAGGTTTTACCGGTCTTATCCGAGGAAGGGTTCTCACCATTTTCTTTTGGGCCTTTTCTCATTTGCTTATTATTGGTATTTCTATCAAGATTGTGTTAGCCCTTGTCGCTAGCTTTCCAACAAACTTGGTTTCGTCGAATTCGGAGTCCGAATGCAGAAGTTGTGGTAGTTTTGGTGTTCTAAAAAGGCTGCAGCGGTACTACCGCGAGTAGGAGCGGAAGTAATTTTTTACTACCGCCCTTGGGAGCGGTACTACCGCTCTTGGGAGCGGTACTACCGCTTGGAGCAGTACTACCGCGACTACTTCCGTGGCTACTTCCACTCGGGACCAAAAACTCGTCACAAGTCCAGCGGTGGTAGGCAAGGATGTAATTTTTTAGTACCGCCCGCAAGCAGTAGTACCGCTACCCTTAGCAGTAGTACCGCTACCCCTAGCGGTAGTACCGTGATATCAAGCGGTACTACTGCTTGGTGCGGGCTGTGAGCATAACGGTTGTATTTTTCCCCACCTATAAAAGGGGGTCTTCTTCCCCATTGAACCTTATCCTTTGAGCTCGTGTTCTTCCCCACTGTTGACCATCTTCGAGATTGCTTGTGAAGAGAGAGAGGAGAACCCCTTGATTCCTCCATGGATTCTTGCTAGTTTTTGAGGGAAAAGAGAGAGGAGATCTAGATCCACATTTCCACCAATCACTTTCTCCTCTATGTGAGGGGAACCCCTTGGATCTAGATCTTGGAGTTCTTGGTGTTCTCCTTCTTGTTCTTCCTCTCATTTTCTTCCCTAGCATTAGTTGCTTCGGTGGGATTTGAGAGAGAAGGACTTGGGCACTCCGTGTGCGCTTGCCATTGCATTTGGTGCATCGGTTTGAGTTCTCCACGGTGATACGTGGAAGTTACAAGTTGAGAAGCTTATTACTCTTGGGTGCTTGGTGCCCTTGAGCTTGTTCCTCTTGGGTGCTTGGGCGCCCTAGGCGGTTAGTGGTGTTCGAGCTCAATCGTTCGGTGTAAAGCTCGCACAGCGTCGGGGTCTCCAATTAGGTTGTGGAGATCGCTTGAGCAATTTGACGGTTCCGTGACCGCCATCAAGGGTTGCCAAAGTGTATGGGTTGGTGACCACCCCAAGGGTTGCCATTTATGCGGGTTGGTGACCGCCCTCAAGGGTCCCTTAGTGGAATCATGGCATCTTGCATTGTGCGAGGGCGTGAGGAGATTACGGTGGCCCTAGTGGCTTCTTGGGGAGCATTGTGCCTCCACACCGCTCAAACGGAGATTAGCATCCGCAAGGGTGTGAACTTCGGGATACATCATCGTCTCCACGTGCCTCGGTTATCTCTTACCCGAGCCCTTTACTTATGCACTTTACTTTGTGATAGCCATATTGTTTCTTGTCATATATCTTGCTATCACCTAAGTAGTTTTCTTGCTTAGCATAAGTTGTTTGTGCACGTAGGTGAGCCTACTTGTTGTAGGTTTTGTGCTTGAAAAATTAACCGCTAGGTTTATTCCGCAATTGTTCAAGCCTAAACCATAATTATTTTTTAAGCGCCTATTCACCCCCCCCCCTCTAGGCGACATCCACGTTCTTACAATTGGTATCAGAGCCTCGTCTCTCTTTATAGGGCTTAACTGCCTAGAGAGTAGGGATGTCTACTAGGGGTTTAGGATTCTCTAACACTCTTAGTTTCAATGGCACAAATTTTGATGTTTGGGTAATTCACATGCTTAATCTCTTTAGGGTCATGGACCCAAATTTAGAGCGAATTGTAGATATGGGTTTTTCTCCTCCAAAGGATCCCCAAAGATTATCTTTCGAGGATGAGAAAAACTCTTATCTCAATGCTCAAGCTTCTAATGTGCTTTTCGATGCTTTGAGCAATGTAGTTATATTTCAACTCATGCCGTTCCGGGATGCTCATGAGTTGTGGACAAAGCTTCAAGATAAATATGGTGTGTCCAAGTTTTGTAAGGATGATTGTTCTCCCTCCACCTCTAGTCGTGTTGCGTTCTCAACTTCTTCTACTTCACCTACATGTGGTTTGCCACAAGGTAATGACATGGTGAGTAGTGGTGTTCATTGCAATGATGATAGTGGGCTTATTATTGATAATCCTTCATCACTTTCTTATTGCAATGCTACATCTTTGGACTTTAGCACTTCGAGCACTCCAAATGTTTCACATGCTTTTGTTGATAGTCCTTGCATATCATGTAGAAATTGCTTGACTAAATCTCATGATTATATGTCTTCTATATCTTGTTTCCATGATAAAAATGCATGTATTTCCTCGAGTTGTTGTGCTAACAATGTAAAGGAAACCCAACACTCCATGGAACAAGATGTGGTCTTGGATGGTGCTTCAAGGGATCCTACATCATCATGTATTGCATTTTGCCTTATGGCCAAGGCTTCAAAGGTATCTCCCACTTTGAATCCCAATATATCTTGGTGATGATATTGATGATGGCAAGAGTGATGATGATGTTGATTATGATGAAGAGAATGATGATGTTGCCTCCTTAAAAATTAAGGGGGAAATGATTTTTAAAGTTCTTCTTAAGAATAAAATTGCTCGTTCCAACTTCATGGAAATCATGTCTATTGCTATTGAGGGCAAGAAATATATTGATGAGTTGGAATCTCGTCTTGAGGAGCTTGAGGTCACCATTGATAAAATGGAAGGTCATGAGCGTGATCACGCTAATGAAATTGCGGACCTCTCTCAAGCTCTTGAACTTGAACAAACCACCAAGGAAACTCTTGAGGAGACTTTTGCACTAGAATTATCTAGAGTGAAGGAATATCATGATAGAGCTCTTGAGGTGGCCAATGTTTTGAAACTAAAATTCTAAGCTTGAAGTTTCTCATGCTAGACTCCTTGAGGATTTTGAGCACCTCGAAAATGGCTCAAGGGTCATCAAGGGTGAGCTCATCAAACTCACCGAGTCTCATGCACAACTTAAAGCTTCATATTCAAAAGAGCTTGTAAAGTTGACTTCTCCTCTTGCTATTATTGATGATGCTTGTGCTACTAACTCTATTACTTGTGAAGCATCCATTTTGAAGGAGAATGTTGAGCTTCGGGCTCAACTTGAGTTGCTATCTAGCAATTATGAGAAATTGGAAGAAAGCCATGAAAAGCTCTCAAGCTCTCATGATGATCTTCTAGTATCCCATAATGTGCTAAAGATAGCTCATGAGGCCATGATTGCTAAGGTAACATCTAGTGAGCCTCATGTGGATACTAGCACTACTTCTAGTCAAAATGCTATATTGCCATGTGCTAGTCCTTGTAATTCATCTACTCACAATGTTGGTACATCTTGTGATGAGTTGCTTTCCTTGCCTTGTTGCTCTAACGATGAAGCTTATACTTCCTCTAGTACTTGTGTTGAGACTAACCATGTAGAGGAAATCAAAGAGCTCAAGGCCCAAGTCACTTCTTTGAAAAAAGACTTGGAAAAGTGTCATGAAGGGAAATTTACAC
The DNA here is from genome assembly GCA_021605205.1 of Aegilops longissima. Classification (NCBI taxonomy): domain Eukaryota; kingdom Viridiplantae; phylum Streptophyta; class Magnoliopsida; order Poales; family Poaceae; genus Aegilops; species Aegilops longissima. The sequence goes on along the minus strand of CM038677.1, from coordinate 583,079,831 downwards.
TCAACAACATCTTGAGCGTGCAAAAATCCCGCAATGACAAAGGTGGGCTTGGATTCAACTCCAATAAGAAGAAGAAGTCTAAGATCAACAAGAAGAAGGGCCAAAAACAAGTCAAGAATTCGGCCAAGATCATTTGCTTCAAGTGCAAAATTGAAGGGCATCATGTTAGATCTTTCCCTTTGAAGAAGAAGGCCATTAGTGACAAGCAACAAGGGAAGCGGCCACAAGTTCACTCTCATTCTCAACCTCAAGTTGAAGAAAGGCCTCTTCCCAAGAAGACTCAAGCTAATGCTTCTCAAGTTGAGAAATCAAGTGAGAAGAAAGTGAAGAGTAGATGTTGCTACCTATGTCGTGAAAAAGGTCACGGCGCTTCTTCATGCACTAATGGTACCTTATCCAACCCTATTGTAATTGATGATATCTATTCTCTTGGGAAGGATAAGGTTGGCAATGTGTTTGCCAAATTTGTTGGTACTCAAAGTGGTGTCAAGAAAAGAACCATTTGGGTAGCCAAGCCTATTGTGACTAACCTCTTAGGACCCAACTTGGTTGGGGACCAACTAGCTCATACTTGATCAATAGGTGTTGTTGGAGGTCATTGGAGACTTGGCTACATTATGAAGAATTAAGGGGACTTCATCATTCTTATTGTCTCAAGCCAAGTCATTTGGGTTATCAAGTTTCTATCTTATATCCAATGTGCCTCCTTGCGGTAACTTGTACTTAAATTGTTTACATTGAAAGTTACTTGCCCCTTTGCATGTTTTGGTTTTGTTCCTTGCATGTGTTTGTATGTGTTGTGTCTCCAAATTGCTTATCTTGAGTAATCAAGTTTATGTATGTTGGTTTGCACTTCATGTACATGTGTGTTGTACGTTGAGCCTTTATGCATCTTGTTTGTATCTTAGTTGGTTCTTTTGAGAGATTAATGGAATATCCCATTATGGGGGAGTGATGTGATTTGTGCACCTCACTATCCTATAAATGTGTGTACATGAGTAATACCATCTAGTATTGATATTTCAAGATTATCTAGTCGCTATGTGGTATGTCTTCTCATAAGAAATTCAAATTCTAAATAGTCCATCTATTATTGGATTCTCTTATTGCCTCTTGTTAAGTTTTTATTGGTATCACATTATGGGGGAGTAATATGCTATGTGCATATTACAAGCCCAGAAAATGTGTACATTTGAGATATTGTCACCTAGAATTGATATTGTAAATTATCTTGTTCTTAGGTGGCATGTTAGCTCTACAAGTTGCACTTTGCTTGTGTTCGGTGTGAAGATGATGTTGGATATCCTTGCTATCTACCAACGGGAATCATTTCCAAATACTTCTTGTCTATTGACAATTGGTACTCACTTATGTGTGGTAGAAATTATTGATCATATCTACATTGGCCTTTGCTTTTATTTGCCTTATCTCTTGCCTAGGATTGTATCAACTCCCTTTGTCTTCCATACCACTTGTGGATCTTGTTAATTTCTTGATCTTGTCTAGTGTTTTCTAGATATAGTGAAAGTGGTGATCCCACCTTGTGCATTTTGTATTCAAATGCAAATTCTCTATAATGCACTAGTCTTGGGGGAGCTATCCTATTTTCTACAAGGCACTCATCTTGCGATCCTTATCAAGTGTGTGTTGGTGGAAGGCAAGTCGTTTTCTTTTTGGTACTTTGTGCCATCATGAAACTTTGTAGAGAGCTTGGTTTGTTTGGAACTATCATCTCTTTTGGGAGTTTGATATCTTTTTTTAGTGTGTATCAACCGATATCTCATTCCTCGATGTATCTTTTATGGATATCCTCCAAGTGATGATTTATTCATTTGGTATATTTTCTTCACTTGGTTTTTCTTTGTCATCTGGTATCGGTTCTTGAAAGTCTTGAGCATGCATATTAATTTGATGTAGTATTTTTAGCATGCTTTCTTTCTTGGACCCAATATATAGGGGAAACTCCACCAAGTCTCAAATTGGATGAGATGTGCATGAAATTCATTTTCATATCTATATGCACATATTTATGTGGAGGTGCCCTATGTATTGTTGGCTCTCCAACTCTTTGGTCCCAATGAGTTTGGGTACCATTTTGTTTGTGTTGTTGTTCTAGGAACAATTGGAGATGCATTGGATGCTCGGCTCACTCACAAGGAAGATGGTGTCAGCATGTGCTAATTGGAGTCAAGCTAGGATGATCAATGAACTACTACCTACCTTTAATTGGTATATACTACATCCTTCTAGTGATATCTCGGTAACAAGTATCTCTTCATGCATTCTTTTCTAGCATTCAACATTGTGTAGGTTGCATCTTAGCATGTTTTTCATTCCATCTTGTGATACTTGTTTCCTTTCTCAAAGAATCTCAACGATGATCTCATGTTGCTAGTTCTGATGTCTTTGATGGGTGTGTGGTAGGAATTCATTTATATACTATAAGACCATATCTAGCCATGTGCTATGCTTCCAAGCAAATATCTTATTGGTATATGTATGACTTCCTTTTGGATATCTTGTTCCTTCATGTTGTAACTATTTGGTGTACATCCTTCTTTGTAGATATATATATATATATATATATATATATATATATATATATATATATATATATGTATATCATCATGATTTCGTCTACCTAGAATCTTATACACTTGAGAGAAGTTGCATATCTAGATGATATCCTTTCTTTCACGTCCACCTTGTCTTTCTTATGTTATTTCTTTGGTGGCTCCGTGAAAGCTTTTGCCTTGAGTGCGTGTCTTCTATCGTTGCATCTTGATGCGCTCTTGTGTGGTGAAGATTATTTTCCTCATGCTTATCTTTACGAGGTTTTTGCCATCTTAATTGGTATCCCTCGTCTTGATGAGCCTTTCATCTTCTATCTTCACCGCTGGTTGTCACAAGCATAGGTTCTCTATATTCTTATTAGTAAGCTTGTGAAACCATTTGCTAGTTGTGTGTGGGAATGATAGGCCTTGCACCGTGTGCCTCATTCTTTCAAGACTTTATTGATGCCTAATGCTCTTCTGTACATTAGCTTCTCAAGTGCATTTCCTTGGCTCACACACATCTTTTTGGTTGAGCCCACTCTTAAGTTGCCTCTCTTACTTGTTGCTCAACCTGTGTTTGTTGCAAGTACTAGGCTTAGTTTCCTATATGCTCTCTTGCACTTGTTGTAAGTTTCTATTGATTTTGGGGGAGCTATGATCCTATTTTGTGCACTTTGTATCCAAATACAAAAATTCTTGATGTGCACAAATCATGGGGAGCTTCTCTAGTTTCTTTAGAACACTGCTCTGCTCTTATCATAATATCCTTTATTCATGTGGCTCATAGGATCATTGGCCTAGTTGGTTCAATTGGTATCTTTTGATAGCTTGCTTCAATAGGTATCTTTTGATTTCTTGATTGCTTGTTTCTCTCTTTGTTATGTCTTTGTGGCATATCTTCCTTTTGCAATCTTTGGGCCTCAATATAGTTTGTCTTCCTCCAAGTATTTACCGTTGGATATGTGTATTGCATTCCACTCTCTTGTTGAGAAATACACAATTTATGGAGGAACACATTTTATATTGGCCTTCTAAGCTTTTAGCTCATTTTGGTGTCGATGCCAATGGGGAGAAGTTTCAGAGAGTTTTGTGGAGAAGTTTAGAGAGTTGTCTCTTCTAGCTTCGGTTTGTTCCTAAACATACGCATCTCCTTCGCATGCATTATTGCTTGTTGCATTGCATGGTGATGCATAATTCCTTATATAAACTCTCTTGAAAGTGATTTTCATCAATTACCAAAATGGGGGAGATTGAAAGGACATGCGGTGCCCCCATGTGTGGTTTTGGTAATTGATGACATTCTCTATGGACTAATGGTTGCATTGAGATATATTTGAAGGATTTTTCCATAGGCATTTCTTGAAGTCCATGTGTTGGTTTCAAGGAGTTTATGGGTTGACCAAGGTGCTATTAAGGAATTATCCAAAGATTGGTCATGTGAGTATTGAGCTTATTGCAAGCATGTCTTGAAGAATAAGATTGTGTGATCATTCATGTTTACCTTCAAGACATCATCCAAACGAAGAGAGTTGGAAAGATTCATGGTTGATCAAGACTAAGTCAAGAGTGAATCAAGTTGATCAACTCACAAAGCGTAGAAGATGTACCGAGAGGGATCAAGTGATCCCATGGTATGGTAAGCATTGTCCATTGCACTTTGTGTACTAACCCATGGTCTATGTGGGGTTAGGTACATGTCCATGGGCTTGCGTCAAGAGGAAGATATCATACAACCCATGGAAAGGATGACATCAAGTGGTGATCGTCATCAAGATTGCCGTGTGCAAGTTCAAGTGGAGAATCACGAAGAGATCAAATGCTTGAAGCTTGCCATCCATTGTGGTGTCAATGGACTTGTGAAGATGTGCCAAAGAGTGGCTCACCCATAGTGGAGTATGGGGGAGCAATCATCTAGTCTCCATCGACCCAACGCAATCAACAAAGGTGGTCCATCTTGAGGAGGACAAGATCGTCATAATCGAGCTCAAGTGGATCATGTGCAAGGCAAAGGTTTGCACTTGATAGGTTTTCTATTTTACCGGTCTCATGGTGGTAGTTGGGAGACCGGGTTATAGGATCGATAGCCGTACTATCAAGGGGGGCTCTCAAGTGAGTAGCTTGATCGTATCGTTTGTCGAGAGCTCAAACCATTGCATCCTTGCATCATGTTTCTTGGTTCTTATTTGGTTATCTTTGTGAGTCTTAGAGCTTATGGTCATCTTGATGACAAGCTTGAGTTCATCAGCGGAGTTTGCATCGTCTTCTATGAAGTTTTCGGTGTTGGAGGTTTTACGGTCTTATCCGAGGAAGGGTTCTCACCATTTTCTTTTGGGCCTTTTCTCATTTGATTATTATTGTTATTTCTATCAATATTGTGTTAGCCCTTGTTGCTAGCTTTCCAACAAACTTGGTTTCGTCGAATTCGGAGTCTGAATGCAGAAGTTGTGGTAGTTTTGGTGTTCTAAAAAGGCTGCAGTGGTACTACCGCGGGTAGGAGCGGAAGTAATTTTTTTACTACCGCCCTTGGGAGCGGTACTACCGCTCTTGGAAGCGGTACTACCGCTTGGAGCAGTACTACCGCGGCTACTTCCGTGGCTACTTCTGCTCGGGACCAAAAACTCGTCACAGGTCCATCGGTGGTAGGCACAGATGTAATTTTTTAGTACCGCTCGCAAGCAGTAGTACCGCTACCCTTAGCAGTAGTACCGCTACCCCTAGCGGTAGTACCATGATATCAAGCGGTACTACCGCTCGGTGCGGGCTGTGAGCATAACGGTTGGATTTTTCCCCACCTACAAAAGGGGGTCTTCTTCCCCATTGAACCTTATCCTTTGAGCTCGTGTTCTTCCCCCATTGTTGACCTTCTTCGAGCTTGCTAACTCTCAATCCCTCCATGGATTCTTGCTAGTTTTGAGGGAAAAGAGAGGAGATCTAGATCCACATTTCCACCAATCACTTTCTCCTCTATGTGAGGGGAACCCCTTGGATCTAGATCTTGGAGTTCTTGGTGTTCTCCTTCTTGTTCTTCCTCTCATTTTCTTCCCTAGCATTAGTTGCTTCGGTGGGATTTGAAAGAGAAGGACTTGGGCACTCCGTGTGCGCTTGCCATTGCATTTGGTGCATCGGTTTGAGTTCTCCACGGTGATACATGGAAGTTACAAGTTGAGAAGCTTATTACTCTTGGGTGCTTGGTGCCCTTGAGCTTGTTCCTCTTGGGTGATTGGGCGCCCTAGACGGTTGGTGGTGTTCGGAGCTCAATCATTCTGGTGTAAAGCTCCGGGCAAGCGTCGGGGTCTCCAATTAGGTTGTGGAGATCGCCCCGAGCAATTTGACGGGTACCGGTGACCGCCCTCAAGGGTTGCCAAAGTGTCTGGGTTCGGTGACCACCCCAAGGGTTGCCATTTATGCAGGTTCGGTGACCGCCTCAAGGGTCCCTCGGTGGAATCACGGCATCTTGCATTGTCGAGGGCGTGAGGAGATTCTGGTGGCCCTAGTGGCTTCTTGGGGAGCATTGTGCCTCCACACCGCTCCAAACGGAGATTAGCATCCGCAAGGGTGTGAACTTCGGGATACATCGTCGTCTCCGCGTGCCTTGGTTATCTCTTACCCGAGCCCTTTACTTATGCACTTTACTTTGTGATAGCCATATTGTTTCTTGTCATATATCTTTCTATCACCTAAGTAGTTTTTCTTGCTGAGCATAAGTTGTTGGTGCACATAGGTGAGCCTAGTTGTTGTAGGTTTTGTGCTTGACAAATTAACCGCTAGGTTTATTCCGCATTTGTTCAATCCTAAACCATAATTATTTTTTAAGCGCCTATTCCCCCCCTCTAGGCGACATCCACGTTCTTACAATATTGTTGATCGGAAATAATGTAGAATTATTCTGCAAAGCATAAAGGAGTGTTTGAAAGGAGTTTTTCAAAGAAAGACCTCGGAGAAGCTGCTTACATATTGAGCATCAAGATCTATAGCGATAGATCAACACGCTTGACAAGTTTTTTCAATGAGTACATACCTTGACAAGATTTTGAAGTAGTTCAAAATGGAACAGTCAAAGAAAGAGTTCTTGCCTGTGTTACAAGGTATGAAATTGAGTAAGACTCAAAACCTGACCACGGCAAAAGATAGAAAGAGAATGAAAGTCATTCCCTATGCCTTGGCCATAGGTTCTATAAAGTATGCCATGCTATGTACCAGATCTATTGCATACCCTACACTGATTTTGGCAAGGGAGTGCAATAGTGATCTAGGAGTAGATCACTGGACAGTGATGTCTACTACGCAAACTTCTCCTTGTAGACGTTGTTGGGCCTCCAAGTGCAGAGGTTTGTAGGACAGTAGCAAATTTCCCTCAAGTGGATGACCTAAGGTTTATCAATCCGTGGGAGGTGCAGGATGAAGATGGTCTCTCTCAGACAACCCTGCAACCAAATTACAAAGAGTCTCTTGTGTCCCCAACACACCCAATACAATGGTTAATTGTATAGGTGCACTAGTTCGGTGAAGAGATGGTGATACAAGTGCAATATGGATGGTAGATATAGGTTTTTGTAATCTGAAAATATAGAAACAGCAAGGTAGCAAGTGGTAAAAGTGAGCGTAAACGGTATTGCAATGCTAGGAAACAAGACCTAGGGTTCATACTTTCACTAGTGCAAGTTCTCTCAACAATAATAACATAATTGGAAAATATAACTATCCCTCAGCATGCAACAAAGAGTCACTCCAAAGTCACTAATAGCGGAGAACAAACGAAGAGATTATGGTAGGGTATGAAACGACCTCTAAGTTATTCTTTCCAATCAATCTGTTGGGCTATTCCTATAAGTGTCACAAACAACCCTAGAGTTCGTACTAGAATAACACCTTAAGACACAAATCAACCAAAACCCTAATGTCACCTAGATACTCCAATGTCGCCTCAAGTATCCGTGGGCATGATTATACTGTTGGGGAACGTAGCAGAAATTTAAAATTTTCTACGCATCACCAAGATCAATCTATGGAGTAATCTAGCAACGAGGGGAAGGGGAGTGCATCTACATACCCTTGTAGATCGCTAAGCGAAAGCGTTCAAGTGAACTGGGTTGATGGAGTCATACTCGTCGTGATCCAAATCACCGAAGATCCTAGTGCCGAACGGACGGCACCTCCGTGTTCAACACACGTGCAACCCGGTGACGTCTCCCACGCCTTGATCCAGCAAGGGGAGAGGGAGAGGTTGGGGAAGACTCCGTCCAGCAGCAGCACGACGGCGTGGTGGTGGTGGAGGAGCGCGGTACTCGAGCAGGGCTTCGCCAAGCACTACGAGAGACGAGGAGGGAGAGGGGTAGGGCTGCGCCAACAGGAGAAGAACTTTGTGTGTTGGGCTGCCCCTTTGCCTCCACTATATATAGGGGGAGAGGGAAGGCTGCACTCCCACCTAGGGTTCCCTCCCTAGGGGTGGCGGAAGCCCCAATCCCCATCTGGGGTGGCGGCCAAGTGGGGGGGAGAGGGAGGCGCACCAGGCATGGGCCTTTAGGGCCCATCTGCCCTAGGGTTTGCCCCCTCTTCTCTCTAGGCGCATGGGCCTTGGTGGGGAGGCGCCCCAGCCCACCTAGGGGCTGGTCCCTTCTCACACTTGGCCCATGTATGCCTCCGGGGCCCGTGGCCCCTCCCGGTGGACCCCCGGACCCCTCCGGTGGTCCCGGTACACTACCGGTGATGCCCGGAACACTTCCGGTGGCCAAATCCTCACTTCCTATATATTAATCTTTACCTCCGGACCATTCCGGAACTCCTCGTGACGTACGGGATCTCATCCGGGACTCCGAACAACATTCGGTAACCACGTACATACTTTCCCTATAACCCTAGCGTCATCGAACCTTAAGTGTGTAGACCCTACGGGTTCGGGAACCATGCAGACATGACCGAGACGTTCTTTGGTCAATAAGCAACAACGGGATCTGGATACCCATGTTGGTTCCCACATGTTCCACAATGATCTCATCGGATGAACCACGATGTCAAGGACTCAATCAATCCCGTATACGATTCCCTATGTCTAGCGGTATTGTACTTGCCCGAGATTCGATCGTCGGTATCCCGATACCTTGTTCAATCTCGTTACCGGCAAGTCTCTTTACTCGTTCCGTAACACATCATCCCGTGATCAACTCCTTGATCACATTGTGCACATTATGATGATGTCCTACCGAGTGAGCCCAGAGATACTTCTCCGTCGCACGGAGTGACAAATCCCAGTCTCGATTCGTGCCAACCCAGCAGACACTTTCCGAGATACCCGTAGTGCACCTTTATAGCCACCCAGTTACGTTGCGACGTTTGGTACACCCAAAGCATTCCTACGGTATCCGGGAGTTGCAAAATCTCATGGTCTAAGGAAATGATACTTGACATTAGAAAAGCTTTAGCATACGAACTACACGATCTTTGTGCTAGGCTTAGGATTGGGTCTTGTCCATCACATCATTCTCCTAATGATGTGATCCCGTTATCAACGACATCCAATGTCCATGGTCAGGAAATCGTAACCATCTATTGATCAACGAGCTAGTCAACTAGAGGCTTACTAGGGACATGATGTTGTCTATGTATCCACACATGTATCTGAGTTTCCTATCAATACAATTATAGCATGGATAATAAACGATTATCATGAACAAGGAAATATAATAATAATAACTAATTTATTATTGCCTCTAGGGCATATTTCCAACAGTCTCCCACTTGCACTAGAGTCAATAATCTAGTTCACATCGCCATGTGATTAACACTCACAGGTCACATCGCCATGTGACCAACATCCAAAGAGTTTACTAGAATCAATAATCTAGTTCACATCACTATGTGATTAACACTCAATGAGTTCTGGGTTTGATCATGTTATGCTTGTGAGAGAGGTTATTAGTCAACGGGTCTGAACCTTTCAGATCCGAGTGTGCTTTACAAATCTCTATGTCTTCTCCCAGATGCAGCTACCACGCTCTATTTGGAGCTATTCCAAATAACTGTTCTACTATATGAATCCGGTTTACTACTTAGAATAATCCGGATTAGTGTCAAAGTTTGCATCGGCGTAACCCTTTACGACGAACTCTTTTACCACCTCCATAAACAAGAAAATTCCTTAGTCTACTAGTTACTAAGGATAAGTTTGACCGCTATCCTGTGATCTATTCCTGGATCACCCTTGTACCCCTTGACTGACTCATGGCAAGGCACACTTCCGGTGCGGTACACAGCATAGCATACTATAGAGCCTACGTCTGAAGCATAGGGGACGACTTTCGTCCTTTCTCTCTTTTCTGCCATGGTCAAGTCTTGAGTCTTACTCAATACTCATACCTTATAACACAGCCAAGAACTCCTTCTTTGCCGATCTATTTTGAACTCCTTCAAAATCTTGTCACGGTATGTATTCATTTGAAAGTACTATTAAGCATATTGATCCAGAAATTCTACATCATTTCCGATCAACAATATGTCAACATCATATACTTATCAGAAATGCTATAGTGCTCCCACTCACTTCTTTGGAAATACAAGTTTCTCATAAACTTTGTATAAACCCAAAATCTTTGATCATCTCATCAAAGCGTATATTCCAACTCCGAGATGCTTATTCCAGTCCTTAGAAGGATTGCTGGAGCTTTGCACACTTGTTAGCATCTTTCAGGATTGACAAAACCTTCTGGTTGTATCACATAAAACCTTTCCTCAAGAATATCATTCAGGAAACAATGTTTTGACATCCTATCTGCAAGATTTCATAAACCATGCGATAGAATCGCTAATATAATTCCAACAGACTCTTTAGCATCGCTACTGGTGAGAAAGTCTCATCATGATCAACTCCTTGAACTTGTCGGAAAACATCTTAACGACAAGTCGAGCTTTCTTAATGGTGACACTTACCATCATTGCCCGTCTTCCTTTTAAAATCCATCTGTACCCAACTGCCTTACGACCATCAAGTAGTTCTTCCAAAGTCTATACTTTGTTTTCATACATGGATCCTCTCTCGGATTTTATGGCCTCGAGCCATTCGTCGGAATCCGGGCCCACCATCGCTTCTCCATAGCTCGTAGGTTCATTGTTGTCTAGCAACATGACCTCCAAGACAGGATTACCGTACCACTCTGAAGCAGTACATGTCCTTGTCGTCCTACGAGGTTTGGTATTGACTTGATCCGAAGTTTCATGATCACTATCATCAACTTCCACTTCAATTGGTGTAGGCGCCACAGGAACAACTTCCTGTGCCCTGCTACACACTAGTTGAAGTGATGGTTCAATAACCTTATCAAGTCTCCACCACCCTCCCACTCAATTCTTTCGAGAGAAACTTTTCCTCGAGAAAGGACCCGTTTCTAGAAACAATCACTTTTGCTTCCGGATCTGAGACAGGTGGTATACCCAACTGTTTTGGGTGTCCTATGAAGATGCATTTATCCGCTTTGGGTTCGAGCTTATCAGCCTGAAACTTTTTCACATAAGCTTCGCAGTCCCAAACTTTTAAGAAATGACGGCTTAGGTTTCTCTAAACCATAGTTTGTACGCTGTCATCTCAACGGAATTACGTGGTGCCCTATTTGAAGTGAATGCGGTTGTCTCTAACGCCTAACCCATAAACGATAGTGGTAATTCGATAAGAGACATCATGGTATGCACCATATCCTATAGGGTGCAGCTATGATGTTCGGACACACCATCACACTATGGTGTTCCAGGCAGTATTAGTTCTGAAACAATTTCCACAATGTCTTAATTGTATACCAAACTCATAACTCAGATACCCATCTCTATGATCATATCATAGACATTTTATCCTCTTGTCACGACGGTCTTCAACTTCACTCTGAAATTACTTGAACCTTTCAATAATTCAGATTTGTGTTTCATCGAGTAAACATACTCAGAATCTACTCGAATCATCTGTGAAGTAAGAACATAATGATATCCACTGCATGCCTCAACACTCATTAGACTGCACACATCAAAATGTATTACTTCCAACAAGTTGCTTTCTTGTTCCATCTTACTGAAACCGAGGCTTTTCAGTCATCTTGCCCATGTGGTATGATTTGCATGTCTCAAATGATTCAACATCAAGTGAGTCCAAACGATCCATCTGCATGGAGTTTCTTCATGCGTATACACCAATAGACATGGTTTGCATGTCTCAAACTTTTGAAAAACGAGTGAGTCCAAAGATCTATCAACATGGAGCTTCTTCATGTGTTTTATACCAATATGACTCAAATGGCAGTGCCACAAGCAGGTGGTACTATCATTACTATCTTATATCTTTTGGCATGAACATGTGTATCACTACGAGCCGAAAGATTCAAGACAAAAGTTCATATTGACATAAAAATAATAATACTTCAAGCATACTAATCAAAGTAATCATGTTTTCTCAAAATAGCATGGCAAAAGAAAGTTCATCCCTACAAAATCATATAGTTAGGCTATGCTTCATTTTCGTCACACAAAGATATTCCCAACTTCTATAACCCCGATGACAAGCCAAGCAATTGTTTCATACTTAAATAATCTCAAACTTTTTCAACCTTCACGCAATACATGAGCGTGAGCCATGGATATAGCACTATGGGTGGAATAGAATATGATGATGGGGATTGTGTGGAGAAGACAAAAAATAGAAAGTCTCACATTGACGAGGATAATCAACGGGCTATGGAGATGCCCATCAATTGATGTCAACATGAGGAGTAGGGATTGCCATGCAACGAATGCACTAGAGCTATGAATGCTCAGCAAAGGAAAACTAGTGGGTGTGCATCCAACTTGCTTGCTCATGAAGACCTAGGGCATTTGAGGAAGCACATCGTAGGAATATACAAGCCAAGTTCTATAATGAAAAATTCCCACTAGTATGAAAAGACAACTTATGAGACTCACTATATGAAAAACATGGTACTACTTTGAAGCACAATATATGAGACTCACTACATGAGGAACAAGGTGCTACTTTGAAGCACAAGTGTGGAAAAAGAGATAGTAACATTGCCCTTTTTATTTGTTTTGGGCCTTCCTTTTTTTTATTTTTGGCCTTTTTTTGGGCAATGCTCTAATAATGATGATCATCACACTTCTATTGATTACAACATAAGGATTACAACTCGAAACTAGAACAAGATATGACTCTATATGAATGCCTCCGGCGGTGTACCGGGATGGTGCAATGAATCAAGAGTGACATGTATGAAAAATAATGCATGGTGGCTTTGCCACAAATACGATGTCAACTACATGATCATGCAATGGCAATATGACAAAAGTAAAGTATGTCATGATGATGATGAGCGGAACGGTGGAAAGTTGCATGGCAATATATCTCGAAATGGCTATGGAAATGCCATAATAGGTAGGTATGGTGGCTGTTTTGAGGAAGATATAAGGAGGTTTATGTGTGATAGAGCGTATCGTATCACGGGGTTTGGATGCACCGGCGAAGTTTGCACCAACTCTCAAGGTGAGAAAGGGCAATGAACGATACCGAAGAGGCTAGAAAAGGTGGAAAGGTAAAAGTGTGTATAATCCATGGACTCAACATTAGTCAAAAGAACTCATATAATTATTGCAAAAAAATTAGAAGTCATCAAAAATCAAGTACTACGCGCATGCTCCTAGGGGGATAGATTGGTAGGAAAAGACCATCGCTCATCCCCGACCGCCACTCATAAGGATGCACAAGCCAGGTACAGTTCATGTTTCAAATTTGTTACACAACTTTAACCATACGTGCGTGCTACGGGACTTGCTAACTTTAACACAAGCGTTCTTTAAATTCATAATCACCCAACTAGCATGACTTTAATATCACTACCTCCATATCTCAAAACAATTATCAAGTATCAAACTTTTCTTAGTATTCAACACACTCATAAGAATCCTTACAAATCTTGTATGCTTAGCATATTAGGATTATTTAAGCAAATTACCATGCTATTTAAGACTCTCAAAATAATATAAGTGAAGCATGAGAGTTCATCTATTTCTTCAAAATAGAACTACCACCATGCTCTAAAAGATATAAGTGAAGCACTAGAGCTAACAACAAACTACTCCGAAAGATATAAGTGAAGATCAATGAGTAGTCGAATAATTATACAACTATGTGAAGACTCTCCCATTTAATAATTTCAGATCTTGATATTTTATTCAAACAGCAAGCAAAGCTAAAGAAAATGACATGACGCTCCAAGCAAAACACATATCATGTGGTGAATAAAAATATAGCTCCAAGTAAAGTTACCGATGAACGAAGACGAAAGAGGGGATGCCTTCCGGGGCATCCCCAAGCTTAGACGCTTGGTTATCCTTGAATATTACCTTGGGGTGCCTTGTTCATCACCAAGCTTAGGCTCTTGCCACTCCTTATTCCATAGTCCATCGAATCTTTACCCAAAACTTGAAAACTTCACAACACAAAACTTAATGAAAACTCGTGAGCTCTTAGTTAAAGAAAACGAAACACCACTTCAAAGTACTGTAATGAACTCATTATTTATTTATATTGGTGTTAAACCTACTGTATTACAACTTCTCTATGGTTTATAAACTATTTTACTAGCCATAGATTCATCAAAATAAGCAAACAACACAATGAAAACAGAATCTGTCAAAAACAGAACAGTCTGTAGTAATCTGTAGCTAACGCAAACTTCTGGAACTCCAAAAATTCTAAAATAAATTGGTGGACCTGAGTAATTTGTCTAGTAATCATCTGCAAAAATAATCAACTAAATATCACTCTCCAGTAAAAAGTTCTAGCTAATCTCGTGAGCGCTAAAGTTTCTGTTTTTTACAGCATGATCATAAAGACTTCACCCAAGTCTTCCCAAAGGTTCTACTTGGCACAAACACTAATTAAAACACAAAACCACATCTAAACAGAGGCTATATGTATTCCTAAACAGAACCAAAAATCAAGAAACTAAAATAAAATTGGGTTCCCTCCCAATAAGCGCTATCGTTTAACGCCCCTAGCTAGGCATTATGATTTCAATGATGCTCACATAAGACATAAGAATTGAAACATAAAGAGAGCATCATGAAGAATATGACTAGCACATTTAAGTCTAACCCACTTCCTATGCATAGGGATTTTTTGAGCAAACAACTTATGGGAACAATAATCAACTAGCATAGGAAGGCAAAACAAGCATAACTTCAAAAATTGAAGCACATAGAGAGGAAACTTGATATTATTGCAATTCCTACAAGCATATATTCCTCCCTCATAATAAATTTCAGTAGCATCATGAATGAATTCAACAATATAACCAGAACCTAAAGCATTCTTTTCATGATCTACTAGCATATAAATTTTATTACTCTCTACATAAGCAAAATTCTTCTTATTCAGAATAGTGGGAGTAAACTCAACAAAATAACTATCATATGATTGAGAATTAAGATCAAGATGACAAGTTTCATGGTTATCATTATTCTTTATAGTATACGTGTCATCACAATAATCATCATAGATAGGAGGCATGCTTTCATCATAGTAAATTTGCTCATCAAAGCTTGGGGAACAAAAAATATCAACTTCGTCAAACATAGCATCCCCAAGCTTGTGGCTTTGCATATCATTAGCATCACGGATATTCAAGGAATTCATACTAACAACATTGCAATCATGCTCATCATTCACATATTTAGTGCCAAGCATTCTATGTAATTCTTCTTCTAGTACTTTGGCACAATTTTCCTTTCCATCATACTCACGAAAGATATTAAAAAGACGAAGCGTATGAGACAAACTTAAATCCATTTTTTGGTAGTTTTCTTTTATAAACTAAACTAGTGATAAAACAAGAAACAAAAAGATTCAATTGCAAGATCTAAAGATATACCTTCAAGCACTAACCTCCCTGGCAACGGCGCCAGAAAAGAGCTTGATGTCTACTACGCAACCTTCTCCTTGTAGACGTTGTTGGGCCTCCAAGTGCAGAGGTTTGTCGGACAGTAGCAACTTTCCCTCAAGTGGATGACCTAAGGTTTATCAATCCGTGGGAGGTGTAGGATGAAGATGGTCTCTCTCAAACAACCCTGCAACCAAATAACAAAGAGTCTCTTGTGTCCCCAACTCACCCAATACAATGGTAAATTGTATAGGTGCACTAGTTCGGCGAAGAGAATGTGATACAAGTGCAATATGGATGGTAGATATAGGTTTTTGTAATCTGAAAATACAAAAACAGCAAGGTAGCAAGTGGTAAAAGTGAGCGTAAATGGTATTGCAATGCTAGGAAACAAGGCCTAGGGTTCATACTTTCACTAGTGCAAGTTCTCTCAACAATAATAACATAATTGGATCATATAACTATCCATCAACATGCAACAAAGAGTCACTCCAAAGTCACTAATAGCGGAGAACAAACGAAGAGATTATGGTAGGGTACGAAACCACCTCAAATTTATTCTTTCCAATCAATCCGTTGGGCTATTCCTATAAGTGTCACAAACAGCCCTAGAGTTCTTACTAGAATAACACCTTAAGACACAAATCAACCAAAACCCTAATGTCACCTAGATACTCCAATGTCACCTCAAGTATCCGTGGGCATGATTATACAATATGCATCACACAATCTCAGATTCATCTATTCAACCAACACATAGAACCTCAAAGAGTGCCCTAAAGTTTCTACCGGAGAATCACGACGAGAATGTGTGCCAACCCCTATGCATAGGTTCATGGGCGGAACCCGCAAGTTGATCACCAAAACATACATCAAGTGAATCACGTGATATCCCATTGTCACCACAGATACGCACGGCAAGACATACATCAAGTGTTCTCAAATCTTTAAAGACTCAATCCGATAAGATAACCTCAAAGGGAAAACTCAATCCATTACAAGAGAGTAGAGGGGGAGAAGAAACATAAGATCCAACTATAATAGCAAAGCTCGCGATACATCAAGATCGTGCCAAATCAAGAACACGAGAGAGAGAGAGAGAGAGAGAGAGAGAGATCAAACACATAGCTACTGGTACATACCCTCAGCCTCGAGGGTGAACTACTCCCTCTTCATCATGGAGAGCGTCGGGATGATGAAGATGGCCACCGGTGAGGGTTCCCCCCTCCGGCAGGGTGCCGAAACAGGGTCCCGATTGATTTTTGGTGGATCTGGAGGTTTTGCGGTGGTGGAACTCCTGATCTAATCTCTGTTCTGGAAGTTTTATGATACATAGGTATATATGGGTGCATGGAGTACGTCGGTGGAGCTTCGGGGGCGCGCCCCCCACCCTCGTGAGCACCTCCCGTATCTTGTGACGTGGGGTCCAAGTCCATCAGGTGGGTTTCCTTCCAAAAATAACTTCTCCAGTTGATTTCGTTCCGTTTTGACTCCGTTTGATATTCCTTTTCTTCGAAATACTGAAATAGGCATAAAACATCAAATCTGGGCTGGGCCTCCGGTTAATAGGTTAGTCCCAAAAATAATATAAAAGTGGAAAATAAAGCCCAATATAGTCCAAAATAGTAGATAAAGTAGCATGGAGCAATCAAAAATCATAGATACGTTGGAGACGTATCAAGCATCTCCAAGCTTAATTCCTGCTCGTCCTCGAGTAGGTAAATGATAAAAAAGATAATTTTTGATGCGGAGTGATAATTTGGCATAATTTCAAGACAAAAGTTCATATTGACATAAAAATAATAATACTTCAAGTATCCTAATCAAAGTAATCATGTCTTCTCAAAATAGCATGGCAAAAGAAAGTTCATCTGTAACATCCCAAATTTTCAATTTGGCATGTTATACACAGGTCATCCATGCATATCATATTTTATCGCATTCTCATTTGCCATCCTCGAAATCCTAAGCAACTCAAGGACCCTCGGAGAGAGTTGGGGATTTTCTGATTTTCATATTTGAATTTTATCAAATAATGAAGACGAGGATTTTGAATTTTATTATTTTTCTCTCCGGAAAAATATTTCAAGTTTAATAATAAATGAGAGGATATAATATGACTTCTCCAAAAATAATTGAAATACCAGAGGAAAATATTAAAATCATTATTTGGAATTTTATTTTATTTATTTGGAATTTTGTTTGCCTAGAGAAAATTTGCATATATTTAAAATTGCATTTTAGGGGCCAAGAAAAGTTCATCTTGTTCTAAATATTTTATTTAGGCAAAGAAAACTTGTTTTGGCATTTTAGATTTTATTTATTTTCCTAGGGTTTTTACAATTTTAGTGGAATGTTTTTTTAAAGGAATCATACCGATCGGGCTAAAGGCCCACCGAAAGCAGCCAAGCCAAGCCGCCGCCTCCTCTTCTGAAGGCCTTGCTGCCGCCGCCGCCGGACAAGAGTCCGAGCGGACTCTTCCCCGCCTTGCCCCTCCTCCAAGCCACCTCTCCCCCTTTAAATACCGCCTCTCTCCCCTAACCCGCCACCACCACCACCCGCCTTGCTGCCGCCCGACCTCGGACCCGACCAGCCGAGCCGAGCCAGCGCGAAGGCCGCCGTCGCCGCCGCCTCCGCGCGCCGCCGCCGCCCCTCGCCAGTCGCCGCCCGCCCCTCGCCGCCCCTCGTCCGGACCCGCGAGCAGCCGCAGCCCTCACGGACGATCGCGAAGGTAGCCGCCGGTTTTTTTTAAAATAACCCTTCGGTTTTTTTATAAAACCCTAGCCGTTTTTTTAGATTGGTTTTTTTATGGTTTATTTATTTTAAGAACGTTCACCCGTTCGTTCGTTTTTACGAACCGTTCTTCGTTTAGTTTCCGCTAACGAACGTTCGTTCGTTTAGCCGTTCGTCGTTTTCTTTTATCGGTTTTATTCCGCGATTATTCCGATCACGATTTCTGAACCGATGTTCAAATTAGTATAACTTTTCGCTCGTTTATCGGAATCAGGCAATTCAAGCGCCTGGAGTTTCATCTCGAAACCCTCTTTCCGAATAGCCAACTTAAACCAGATTTTGCCTCTGTAAAATTGACTCTAGTTCAGATTAGTAAGCGGATCTTGTTTCTCTCGCCGTTTGAGTTTCGTTGTTTCGTTTGGTTTGATTCTTTTCGCAAACCGGAGTTCTTAAGTTGAACTCTCCGGTCAACCTCTTTCAGTTGAATTTTTGTTTGTGCATCTTTGTTTGTTGCTTATGTATGTATTGTTTGCTTGCGATAGAATTCCTTGAGTGCGTAAGCGTGTTACTCTGAGTCTCTAGGATTCACGGATCGTCGACAAGGCAAGTAACACTTGATCATACCTTTTCATACCCAGTTTTTGTGCATTAGCTCAATCCTCAAACATTGCATGATTAGGATGTCATTAATTTGTGGATTGGGAAGTAGATGATGAGGTAGGAACCTATTGCCCTGTTACTATCAAACCCTTGGGAGTTACTTATACGTGTTGCTTATATTGCTATGCTATGCTCGTGAGCGTGGTTTGGGTTTGAGAGATATTCACGACAGATGTGAGATTGTTAATTAATGGTTTACTTTAAGGTGGCAACTTAAATACACATCTTGGTGGATTGAGGCACAGGGAACCCAGTGTTGTCTGTTTTATTTTGGAAATCCGGGGTACCGTGTGATCTTCCTAAGGACCGCCACCAGTCTCAAAGGGAATCTGAGACTATTCATGCTAGAAACTTCCGTGTGCAGCCACAAGCTATTATGGGCTCTAGCATAGTTGAGTAAGTTACGTGAAGCTCTCGAAGAGGTAGATCAGCGGTAGTGGGTTTTATAGGTTTGGTATGATCTATCAGGAGTAGAGAGTTAATGTTTCGAAAGGCGTGTCTCGGTCATCCGTTTCTCAAACACCATGTAGTCACGAGAAACCAACGGAGGCGATCGAGTCTTGTGGGGAAAAGTCATAAACCTCTGCAGAGTGTACAATCTAATCATGGTTAGCCGTGTCCCGGTTATGGACAATTCGAGTATCTAGTACTTGAGTATTCACATGTATCTCATCACTCTAAATTAACATTGTTGGGTTGTTAATCACTTTAATTGGGATTGAGTTGGGGTTATACCTTCTCAATGATGTTTCAACCACCATGATAGTTAAAATAAAATTTATTCCTTTGATGTAGGAAAAAATTGGCTTTTTGCAAAACTGTAACCATAGAGCTTTTCCACCAGCCATAACATGCATGTAGTGTTAGCATATTTCATTACTCTCTATGTGTTACATTGCCAGCATATTCCATGTCTGACCCGTTCTCGGGCTGCAACATATTATGTTGCGACTTTTGAACGAGGAGTAAGGATTGGTAGGTCATTGCCGTGCAGCTCAGTTATGCCGTTGGAGTTGATGGACTCACTTTGTCTTCCAAGCCTTCCGCTGTTATCGCATTAGATGGCCTTAAGCCATATTATTGTAATAAGTTCTCTTTTGAGACATTCGATGTAATAAGTGTGTGATTGCTACTCTGTTATAAATCCTTCGAGTACTATGTGTGTCAACATTACCAATCCAGGGATGACACAGAAGCACAGAGACTTGACCATCTGAGGTCGGGTCGCTACAAGATGGTATCAGAGCACACGCTGAGTGTAGGACACGGCCACTAAAATAAAACCATAGGTCACTCCTCTCTACTCATTTCTGACCCCTCTCTATTTTTCCACTCTTTAGGATGACGGAGATGAAGTACAAGTTTGCACAACCGGATGAAGACACACCTTTTGGACGCCACTTGAAGGAAGTCACTAGGTACCTGAATATTGGAATACCAAGCTTCACCGGGACGTACAACGCCACCTTACCAGAAGAAGAATGCTGGAAGATTCAAGCTCTAGTTCCCGGAAGGACGTTTGCGCCAAGCACGTAGCCCATAGTATGTGTTTTCAATGCACCAACATGGAGTTTGGGAAAGAGTATGGCAGCTCACATTACCATGGGACGCATTGGAGAAGTCTACAATAAGGAGCTTAAAGACACCATATACCAAATGTGTGGGCGCCGAGACGAGCAATGGGAAGTAATCAGCACCAAGAAGGATAGATCCATTGCAGCCTACATCCAGAGCTAAACCAGCACATTTGGCGTCAAGAGAACCGGATGTGCGCAGACATGATGGATTTGAAGAAGGCAAAAACTAAGATCATCGAGCTGGAGGAAGAACTCAAGTCTACACGCGATGGATATGAGGAAGAAATCAAAATACTCTGGAGAAGAACGACGACCTAGTCAAGAAGATCGAGTCTTCATGGGAGGACCAGCACCCAAGGAAGAGGAGCAAGAAGAGGAAGAAGATCCCGCTTGTCCGGACAACTACATCATCATCGCGACACCGACTCAGATCCAAGTGATGATGACTATGAAGGCGAAGTGGAGCAGACATCATGGATTCTTCCACCGATCAAAATTTCTAGATGACCACCATATAATAGTAGTATTTCCCCCATGTAACTAGTAGTAGTTGAGCACTTATGCGATAGTCCTAGATCGTTTTGTATGCCCTTGCTTGCTTGATTGAATGAATGTGTGTTTGCCTCATGTGCATATGGGTAGTGTTTTCTCACTAGACCTCTTTCTATTCTAATCTCTCCCATCTAAACCTTCAGATGCCTCAGAGGCGTGACCCGGTTTTGTTTTCCCACCGGAGCTCACTCAGTTGATCCAACAGCAGAATGCCTTGATGCAATTGCTAGTTCAGAACCAGGGCAATGCCAACAACAACAACAACAACCCGCCGCCAGTGGACAATTTAGCCCGTTTTCTAAGGTTACAACCGCCGGTGTTTTCCAGTAGCATCGAGCCAATAGTTGTAGATGACTGGTTACGCCGTATTGGAAGGGAGTTAACCACCGCAGGATGCACGGATGCTGAAAGAGTGCGCTTTGCCGCACATCAATTGGATGGACCAGCAGCCGCATGGTGGGAGAATTACACGGCTACTTTTTCTATAGCCAATGTCACTTGGGACCAGTTCAACAAGCTTTTCATACGGCCCATGTTTCAACTGGAGCCATGCAGATAAAGAAGCGTGAGTTCCGCAACTTACGCCGAGAGAACCGTCTGATGGCTCGATGCGTGGATGAGTTTAGCAAGTTATCACGCTATGCCCCTGATGATGTTGCCACAGATGCCGCGAAGCAAGAGAAGTTTATGGAAGGATTGAATGATGAGATGAGTATGCAGCTGATGGTGGCAACTTTCAACAACTACCAGGAGTTGGTAGATAAGGCCCTAATGATTGAAGGAAAGCAGCAGCAAATTGAGAGTCGTAAGAGGAAGTATGGACAAGGGAAGTATAACTCAGGAGCTCACCAGAAGCCTCGCTTAACCCCGAACTCGGGAGGACTAGTTCATAACCATGGAGGACATAACCATACTGGAGGAGGATCGCATAATGGTGCGAAGAATGGGAATGGAAATGGAGCCAACAATAATCAGAATCGCTCAAACCCTGCTACACCCGCCAAGAGAGACTTGAGCCAAGTTATTTGCTTTAAGTGCGGGAAGACAGGGCACTATGCCAACGACTGCCCTGAAGGAAAGAATGGAAACGGAAATGAAGAAGCCAAATCCATTCAACAAAGGACAAGTGAACCACGTTAACGTGGAGGAAGTTGAAGAAGCGGCGGACGCGGTAATAGGTAAGTTTTGGTTCGATCATTTACCGCTATTGTTCTTTTCGATCTTGGTGCATCGCATTCATACATATCAAGGGGATTTGTGGATAAGTTTAAGTTACCAACCCAGACCCTTAGGACCCCTCTTTTAGTGAGCTCACCTGGAGCAGAGTACATGGCTAGCAAGAGGTGCACCCAGATACCCCTAATCATTGGCACGCATGTTTTTCCGTCTGACCTAATTATCTTGGAGTCGCAAGGATTGGATGTGATATTAGGTATGGATTGGATGTCAAAGTTTGGAGGAAGTATTGATTGTGCTAGCAAGTCAATTTATCTTACCACCCCAGAGGGAAAAAGGATTAAGTATGTATCTCTAGGCATGTGCCTAAGAGGAGCCAAGTGAATACCCTCACGGGAGTTGTACAAGAGGAAGTACCTGTAGTGGAGGATTATCCAGATGTTTTTCCAGAAGAGTTACCAGGCATGCCACCGGATCGAGACATCGAGTTTCTGATAGAACTAATGCCAGGTACAGGGCCAATATCAAAGAGACCCTATCGGATGCCCGCAAATGATCTGGAGGAAATTAAGAAGCAGATCAAGGAGCTATTGGAGAAAGGTTACATTCGTAGAAGTTCATCACCTTGGGGAGCCCCAGTACTTTTGATGGAGAAGAAGGATAAATCCCTAAGGATGGTTGTTGATTACCGAGCTCGAATGAAGTAACGATAAAGAACAAGTATCCCTTACCGATGATTAATGATCTGTTTGATCAGTTGCAAGGAGCTAAGGTGTTTTCTAAGATTGATATCGATCAGGATACCATCATTGAAGATCCGAGAGAAGGATATACCAAAGACAACATTCACCACACGATATGGATTATATGAGTATACGGTCATGTCATTTGATGACTAACGCCTGCCTATTTTATGAGTATGATGAACAAAGTGTTCATGGAGTATTTGGACAAGTTTGTTGTGGTGTTTATCCATGATATTATGGTTTACTCGAAGAACAAAGAGGAGCACGCAGAACACCTACGTTTGGTCCTTCAGAAACTCAGGGAACACCAGTTATACGCCAAATTCAGCAAGTGCGAGTTTTGGTTGAAGGAAGTTGGATTTCTTGGGCATGTTATATCAGGAGAGGGTATAGAAGTAGATCCCAGTAAAATTCAGTCAGTCACTAAATGGTTGACACCCACTTCAGTCAGCGAGATTCACAGTTTCCTTGGACCGGCAGGATATTACCGGAGATTCATTGAGAATTTTTCCAAGATTGCTAAGCCAATGACAGAATTGCTAAAGAAGGATACTAAGTTCAAATGGACAAAGGATTGTGAGACAAGATTTCAAGAGTTGAAGAAACGGTTGACTACAGCCCCAGTGTTGACCTTGCCAGATATACATAAGGAGTTTCAAGTGTATTGTGACGCCTCTCGCTTGGGGCTTGGATGTGTTCTTATGCAGGACGGAAAAGTTGTTTCGTATACCTCACGACAACTGAAGCCACATGAGTTGAACTATGCCACGCATGATTTGGAGTTAGCAGCTGTAGCACATGCGTTGAAGACCTGGAGACATTATCTCGTTGGAAACCGTTGTGATGTGTACACGGATCATAAGAGTTTGAAGTACATTTTCACACAGAAGGAGTTAAACCTCACACAGAGGAGATGGCTGGAACTTATAAAGGATTATGACATGAAGCTACACTATCATCCAGGAAAGGCCAACGTCGTAGCAGACGCTTTGAGTCGGAAGAGTTATGCCAATATCCTTGAAAGTAGAGGACTGCCAAAGGAGTTAGCCGAGGATATTATGGAACTTCGGTTGGAGATTGTTCCAAGAGGTTTTCTTGCAACAATGGAGGTTCAGTCGACGTTGTTAGACAAGATTCGAGAAGCTCAGAAGGAGGATAAAGAGATTGTCGAGATAAAAGAGAATCTGGGCAAAGGAAAAGCCAAAGGTTTTCGCGAGGATGAGCACGATACCTTGTGGTTTGAGGACCGGATTTATGTGCCCAACAATTCGGAGATCAGGAAGTTAATACTTCAAGAGGCCCATGACTCCCCATACTCGATTCACCCCGGAAACACCAAGATGTATTTGGACTTGAAGGAACGTTTCTGGTGGACTGGTATGAAGAAGGATATTGCCGAGTACGTAGCCGTTTGCGATGTATGTCAGAGAGTGAAGGCAGAGCACCATAAGCCAGCAGGACTGTTACAGCCTATGCCAATACCCGAATGGAAGTGGGACAAACTTGGCATGGATTTTATCACCGGATTACCCAGAACCAAAGCAGGATATGATTCAATATGGGTAGTTGTGGATCGTTTGACCAAAGTAGCTCACTTCATCCCAGTGAAAACAACTTATACAAGTGCCAAATTGGCCAAGATATATATGACCAGGATCGTATGTTTGCACGGAGTTCCGAGGAGCATCGTATGAGATAGAGGAACACAGTTTACTTCAAAGTTTTGGCATCAACTACACCAAACTTTGGGTACCAGATTGGAATTCAGTACCGCGTTCCACCCACAGACGGATGGACTGACAGAGAGAGTTAACCAGATCCTGGAGGATATGTTAAGAGCCTGTGCGCTAGATTATGGATCTAGTTGGGATGACAATTTACCGTATGCAAAATTCTCATATAACAACAGCTACCAGGCCAGTTTGAAGATGGCACCGTTCGAAGCTCTGTATGGACGCGGATGTAGAACACCATTGATGTGGGATGAGGTAGGAGACCGTCAGTTGTTTGGACCAGATTTGATCAAGGACTCAGAGGAGAAGGTTAAACTGATCAGAGACATACTAAATATTGCTCAGTCTAGACAGAAGAGTTACGCAGATTCAAAACGCAAGGAAGTAACCTATGAAATTGGAAACAGAGCCTATCTGCGAGTATCACCCCTGAGGGGAGTGAAACGTTTTGGAGTAAAGGGAAAGTTAGCCCCAAGATTCATAGGACCATATCGTGTTTTGGAACGAATGGGATAAGTTGCCTACAAGCTGGAGTTACCCGAAGGATTGTCAGGAGTTCACGATGTGTTTCATGTATCACAACTGAAGAAGTGTCACGCTGAGATGGCCGACATACCGTTAAAGGATACAGTGCCCCTAGAGGCGGTACAGTTGGATAGTAATTTGACTTATGAGGAGAAGCCAGTAAAGATTTTGGATTTCGACAGCCGAGTCACTCGCAGCAAAGTTATCAAGTTTTGTAAAGTTCAGTGGAGCCACCATACCGAGGAGGAAGCCACCTGGGAGCGAGAAGATTGTCACGCCCAAGATGCGACCCTATCCTAAAGGAACTCGAAGGTCCCACCAAGGATAGAAGCGCATCTTGAAGACGCTTTTGCAAGGT
Source organism: Aegilops longissima (assembly GCA_021605205.1). Lineage (NCBI taxonomy): Eukaryota > Viridiplantae > Streptophyta > Magnoliopsida > Poales > Poaceae > Aegilops > Aegilops longissima. Next base: position 583,054,311 of record CM038677.1, on the reverse strand, counting down.
GGACATCATTACATCAACATTACATAATAGTGGGGATACATCCAATACATACAATGTCACATGAATACAACAATGCAACATACAAGATCAACATCCGACTACGGATGAATCATAAACAGAAACTCAAACGACATCCACCCTGCTAGCCCAGGCTGCTGCCGACCGAACCTATCCCCGATCAAGAAGCGAAGAAGAACTCCAACACAAGTAAACATCGCTCTCGCGCCATGATCATCGCAAACCCTTTTGCAATCGATGGTGTAGTAATCAGTGAGCCACGAGGACTCAGCAATCCCATTACCATGGGTATCAAGACTAGCAAAGCTTAATGGGAAAGGAAGGGGTAAAGTGGTGAGGTTGCGAGCGACTAAGCATATATGGTGGCTAACCAACGCAAATGAGAGCGAGAAGAGAAACAAAGGAACGGTCGTCAACTAGTAATGATCAAGAAGTGATCCTGAACTCCTACTTACGTCAAACATAACCCGAAACCGTGTTCTCCTCTCGATCAACCCGAAAAGAGACACTCACGATTACGCACACGGTTGGTGTATTTTAGAAGAGTTTACTTCAAGTTTACTACAACGGATATTAACAAATTCCCATCTCGCCACATAACCGCGAGCACGGCTTTGAAAGTTCAAACCCTGCAGGGTGTCCCAACTTACCCCATGATAAGCTCTCGCGATCAACAAAGGATATTCCTTCTCCCCGGGAAGACCCGATCAGTCTTGGAATTCCGGCTACAGGACATTTCGACAGCAATAAAACAAGACCAGCAAAGCCGCCCATGCGCCGACAATCCCGATAGGAGCTGCACATATCTTGTTCTCAGGGCAACACCGGATAGATCAGCCTACGAGTAAAACCAGCCCTCGAGTTGCCCCGTGGTGGCCCCTTGATCTGCTTCGTTCGAACCAGCACTTAGAGAAGCATCGGCCGGGGGTCTAAAATAAAGATGACCCTCGAGAGAGCGACTCCCAAGGGAAAAGTAGGTGGTGGTGAGGCAAATGGTAAAACCAAGGTTGGGCCTTGCTGGAGGAGTCTTATTCAAAGCGAACTGTCAAGGGGGTCCCATAAATCACCCAACCGCGTTAGGGACACAAAATCCGGGAACATAATACCGACATGACGGAAACTAGGGCGGCAAGAGTGAAACAAAACACCAGGCATAAGGCCGAGCCTTCCACCCTTTACCAAGTGTATAGATGCATTAATAATATAAGAGATATTGTGATATCCCAACATAAACATAATCCAACATGGAGCAATCTTCATCTTCACCTGCAACTAGCAACGCTATAAGAGGGGCTGAGCAAAAGCGGTAACACAGCCAAACAACGGTTTGCTAGGAAGGGTGACAACGGTTAGGGGTTCATGGCACTTTGGGAGTCTTGAAGAGCAAGCGATAGGTAGCGTAGCATAGCGATAGAACGAAGCAACTAGCATAGCAATGATAGTAATGAGATCCAAGGTGACGGTCATCTTGCCTGAAATCCCGCAAGGAAGAAGAACGAGTCCATGAAGAAGACGAACGGAAGTAGTCGAACGAATCCTCTCAATCGCAACATTACCGGAACTAAGAAGCAACACCGGAAAGAAACAAACAACATGGTAAATGCACAAGCATAAACATGGCATGATGCACAATCAAGTATGATGCATGTCCGGTTTAATGAGGCATGGCATGGCAAAGTGCAACAAACAATGCTACAAGAGAAGTGGAGCTCAATATGCAACGAGTTGCATATTGACAAAACACCACATTGACATATTTAGTTTAATCTCGTTTAAGCTACCAAACAATGTTAAATGTTGTTAAACATGGCAAGAGGTGAAGCATAAATAAACTAACTATTTAGGCAAATTTAAATGAGGCCGGAAGAACAAACAACAATTCCACAAAATCCCCACATGCATATAGCATTTTAATGCAAACACAATTTTAAACATTTTAAATGTTGTTATCATGATGCGAATGACATATGCAAGTTTTAAGCAATTTTATGAAAATGTTGACATGAGCATGATACGAGGCATTTGTCGCTATGGCGAAGGAAAAGGGTGCCACGGCGACAAACCGAAAACGATGCCACAACAACATATCGGTTCCGTAGCTCATGGAGATACGGTGCAAAAGGCGCGCGGATGTGCGGAACATGCTAGAGATGGTGGGGTGATCCCGGTTACCGGGTTCCCACGGGTCAACGGCATGGCGAACAAGGAGGAACGTGCAATGACAACTCGGACACGGTGCAAACACGGGCATCTCATACAACACATGCATTCGTTCACGGGCGTCGTCTCGGGGTTATACCTTTGAAGCGTGCATTTTCGGAGCGGTTCGAGTTCGTTGAGGGAAGTAGACGTTCTCGCGATGTAGAGGAAGTAGTGGTACACGACAACGGTAGAGGTACTCGCGATTTTGGCGACGGTAGTCGTACACGGTTCGTAGACCTCCGAGTCATCGGTAGAGGTACTTGTCGCATCATCGGGCGTAGTCGACCTTGGCCTATCCGTGCGTAGGGGTACTTGCCAAAATCCACAGGAACAGTAGTGGTGCATGGTCTTTGCTTTGTAGTCGGACTTGGCGAATCCGTGTAGTGGTACTTGTCGGTCTCGGTCAGGGTGTTCCTGGTCTTGAGGAGGTCCCCGGAAGAGAGCTTGGCGCCCACGGGACATGGAGCTGCGGTCTTGGAGTCGGGCAGGGATCAAGGCCAACGAGGGGTGCGTGTAAGAGTGCTGCAGGAGAGGCGGAGTTGCGGGCGTTGGAGGCGGGGCGGTCGATCTTTGTCCGATCGAGGACGAAGCCGGAGAAGTAGGGGCGGAGCTGGGAAGAAGCGGCTGCAGCAGGAGCTTGGGGTCGGGTTGGCCATGGCGTGGAGGAAGAACCAGGTGGCCTCGGCGAGGAGGCGCAATGGCAGGGCCGACGGGAGCAGCAGCCCGGACGGCGAGGTGTGGCCATGGAAGGAGCCTGGACGCGAGGGACGCTAGCGGCGGGGACGCGCGCGAGGTGGCCCTCCTGGTGGTCGCCGACAGCGGCAGGTGGCGATGGGTCACCGGAGTGGGCGATGGCCGGACGGGTCACGGCGGAGATGGCCTGGAGGTTGAGGCCGAACGGAGGGAGGAGGAGGCACGGGCGCTGACGAGGCTGGGGGCGCCGGATCACGGTTTCGGCGGATCGGGAGCCTCCCGATTGGGACGAGGATGGAGGGGCGGCGAGTGGGGGATCTGGGCGACGACGGGATCGAGGAGAGGTGCGTGGGTGCTGGCGGCTAGAGGGAGAGATCGAGAGGAGGGGGTTCGGGGCTAGGGTTAGATAGGTAGGGGCCGGTGGGCCTTGGGCAGCGGAGGAAGCAGGCTTGGCACTGGCTGCTGGGCTCTCTCTCTCTCTCACTCTAAAGAAAATTAAAAGAAAACAGAGATAAGAAGGAAAAGAAAGGGAGGTTAGGGAAGATGTTGGACAGCGGATAATTTTCTGGGCTCACCAAAATGGTCTTGATCCGAAAAATTGCAAAGAGGCGTGTCGAAGGGTTTGAATGCAACCTCATTTGAATTACATTCAAAAGTGTTTAAACAGGAGTGGGGTTTGGAAGGTCCAAAATGTTCAGATTTTGGTGGAGCTTGGAAAAAAGATGAAATGATATATGGCAAAGTTAGAGACCAAGAATTATGATAACAAAGGCATTGGGATTTATTTTTGCAAGTGTGTTATGATCAATTCCAAATAATGGAATATTTTAATATAGCTCCCTAATATTGGGAGGATATGTTATAAAGAGAAATCACCATGTGAATTCCCTCGATTTAAATGGATCGAAGATCCACACGATTTATTTATTTGAGTTTTTAAAAAGGGGATGCATGATGACATGATGCAATGCAAATGATGCAACGAGATGAGATGCATGACATGAACAAAATGCAAAACAAAAGATAAAGACCCAACCACGGAGGAAATAGCATATCGCATCTCCGGAAAAGGCAAGAGTTGGAGTTACGAATATGGAAAGTTGTATCCGGGGCGTTACAACACTCCACCACTACGAGAGGATCTCGTCCCGAGATCTAGGATGGCACCGGAGAGAAACGAAGGAGGAAGATAAGAGGTAAAACTAAGTTGCTTCTTCGACAAACGAGTGAAACCATGAACCTTGAGATGTTAAGAAAATTTGAAAGAAAGAACACAACGGAGTTGAACACAATTGAGAGCACTGCGGTAGAAAAATAGAAACAAGGAACACCATTTGAACCTTGGAGGTAGAAAGACATAAGAAAAGGGTTCCAATGGACAAGAAGTACAAGCAAGCACTCCGGTTGAAACGAGATGTACAAGGAATGATAAAGATCAATTATGACAACACTCCTATTGGAAAAGAGGAACAAGGGATACGACGAGAACCAGGAGTTTTAGTGATAAGATAGATATTGAAACCAGTCCGGTTAAAACTAGATAGAGAAGGAATAAGATTGATATAATTTGGGCAGCACTCCGACTAAAAGAAGAAGGAAAACTAGAAAAGATGATAAGAACTTGAAGAGATGACACAACACTCCGGTTAAATGGATAAGCAAGGAAAAGAACATGATCCTCATAATTCGAGATGATGAGTGAAGAGAGCAACATCACCATGCCTCCGGAAGAAAGAATAGAAGATAGATCATTGAAATAAAAGAATGGAGAAGAAAATGCCAACTTCTACCACAATTGAATTTGGAAGGCATCCTTGCAAGAAGGTTAGAATATAGTTGTTTGAAAACCAACAACGAAACGAATAAGCTTGTAGTGGGCTTATGGAAACATCTCAAGACTATGAGGTGACAACCGGCCACTAATGGAAACCATTGATTTGATTGAGAGCACCAAGGAGATGAAAAACTTCTTCCACCAAGATGATAGAGAGATAACTTAGGGAAGGCTTTAGGTGAAACATGACACAAGATGATTCCAACGAAGAGATTGGTGGATTTAAAATACCTCATTCTTGACAACAATATGAATCATGAAACATGAAGGAAATTGTCAAGAGTGACATAACACCACCTCAAAAGATAAGGTAGGAAGAATTGCACTTTGGAATGCAAGATGAAGAATGCTTGAACTCCTCAAAACAAAACATGTGTTGAGCACCATGTTTATTTTTAGAGTATAGCTTGGCGGGTCATAACTTCGAGAGAAATCTTGAAGAACAATTGAATAATTAAAAGAATCCTTGACGAACCACCATGTAGAACCTCCATGAAGAACTCCGGTAATACAAGGATGATAGAAAGAAAGAGAAGTTGAAAACACAAGGTGAAGTCTCGCAATGATTTAGATGGAGCTTCACGACGAGATAATGCGAAAAACATGGAACTCCGGAAAGAAAGATGATCAAATGAAATCAAGAATTTTGATGAACCTCCAGAATAAGGAATCGAATTTACTCGATGAAACAAAAATAAGAATTACATTATGCTCATCCTTCACCACTTAAATTGATCACAAGCAATGGATTTGGCACACTACTTATTCTTTTAGAAAGGATTAAGATAGATATGGCGCAAACTTGGGAAGGTCTTCGACGAAACACCGAGAGGATTGGAAGGGACGAATGAAATGATATGATAATAAAGGAATAGGAATGTTGAACAAACCATCGTAAGAATTGAAAATGAAAGTAGCAAAGGCACAATTCACCGGGAAGAATTAGAAAACGAATGAATATACTTGAGGGGATTTAGATACAAGAGAATGAAGAGTTCATGAACTGATTAGAGGATATTTGAATGATTCACCGGTAAGATATGGAGAACGAGAGCTGAAAGCTTGAATGAATAATTCCGAGATAATGGGCTCCGAAGAATCAAACTAAAAAGACTCGTGAAATGCTCCGAATGGGTGAAAATTATTCTCACAATCAAAAACAATTATGAGCGAATGGCAACAAGCTAGAACCATGAATCTTGAAGAGAATGGAACAAGATTTAAGAGAAACTCTTCTTCGGTCTTCACATGCTGAGAATGACGACGAGAAACACCACCATGAATTGTTGAGATACTCCGGGATGAAAATTAGAAGAGTCAGGTAAGATCCTGGGAAAAGACCTGTGGGTTAGGGGCCACTCGAAAGAAACATCATTGAAGGTTTGCTTGAAATAAAGATTGCACGGTAGAATTAAATGGCTTGAATGAGATTACAACCTCGAAATATCTTGAACGGATCTGGAATGAAAAGACGAGCCTTCTGAGATATCTTCAACACTCCAGAACAAATGAATAGCGAGAAGTAAATGATTAAGAGGTGCATCGGCAAGAGAAAGCATTTGCAGCAAGGAAAGGAATGTGATCAACACCGAAAGCTTGAGTTAAATCCACTGGAAAAGAATACGAGAATGAAGAATGATGAACTTGGAGCTGTTGAGCATCTTCATGAGGGATCACTGGATCAGAACATTGATTCAAAAGAGTGAAGAGACTTCACATGAATAAATGGATACTTGATTAAAATATGTAAATCCTTGCAGAAAAGGGTGGGAGGGCGGGAAAACAAAACAACTTGGGACGGATGAAACGGACACCGTTGAGAGAACTTAGAATTTATCTTGCGGATGTTGAAATGATCGGATCCACTTAAAGAGAAGCACGCCGGTTGGAAAAGAATTAACATGACGACCTCGATGATCAAGAAGGGTTAGTATTCACATAGCAATATGAGAACACCGTTTAGGAAAGGTATGGATTCAACATTTGACTTCGAAGCAACTCGAATACCACAAATAAAACAAAACAAAGGATTTGGCTTGCAGAATAAGCCGGAACAAATACATATGATAGAGATTTACCCAATCCCATATCATGCATCTGTTGGAAAGATATTCTAGGAGCTACTTGAATACCCACCTATAAACTCCGAAACTTTCGGTTATGCAATCGGTGTTAGGGATACAGGGACACAAAATATATCACCCAAACTAACAATACCTAGATCCATTGTATCCATCCTTCAACACATAACCAAGAAAACTCCGAAATCGTGTACCTCAACCTTCGAAAAGCATCTATTATACGAGCTATGGCAATACTCCCGAACTCCCCATTACTGGGTGGCGTCGAGGTTATCTCACCAACAACTGCATAAAAGATATTTTCGATGTCGGCAAAACTCGGTATTCCGAATCGCAACGATAAAATTGTGACGACAACACCTCGGAGCTCAACTCCCGGGACACTGCCACAACCCCTAAATGTCAGGAGGCACCAAGAACAATGTTCTCGTCACAAGACTATCGGAACGATTCCAAGATACCCGCGTGATCCTAAAAAAAAATCGTGAAATTTGAGGAGAGGAAAGACAAAACATCTACGTCAGGAGGCCTCACCAGAGCGACGAAGGGACTGAGGAGTAAAAAGAATCCTACTCTCCGATATATATATATAATCCTAAAACTCAAAATAGTTTTCTTCTAGACTCAACAACGGCCAACAAACAAGGGGGCTCCTATGGTCGGTCGAGGCTCTGATACCAACTTGTCACGCCCAAGATGCGACCCTATCCTAAAGGAACTCGAAGGTCCCACCAAGGATAGAAGGGCATCTTGAAGACGCTTTTGCAAGGTGGACATCATTACATCAACATTACATAATAGTGGGGATACATCCAATACATACAATGTCACATGAATACAACAATGCAACATACAAGATCAACATCCGACTATGGATGAATCATAAGCAGAAACTCAAACGACATCCACCCTGCTAGCCCAGGCTGCCGACCTGGAACCTATCCCCTGATCGAAGAAGCAGAAGAAGAACTCCAACACAAGTAAACATCGCTCTCGCGTCATGATCATCGCAAACCTGCACCTGCAACTGATGGTGTAGTAATCTGTGAGCCACGAGGACTCAGCAATCCCATTACCATGGGTATCACGACTAGCAAAGCTTAATGGGAAAGAAAGGGGTAAAGTGGTGAGGTTGCAACAGCGACTAAGCATATATGGTGGCTAACCAACGCAAATGAGAGCGAGAAGAGAAACAAAGGAACGGTCGTCAACTAGTAATGATCAAGAAGTGATCCTGAACTCCTACTTACGCCGACATAACCCGAAACCGTGTTCTCCTCTCGATCAACCCGAAAAGAGACACTCACGATTACGCTACGGTTGGTGTATTTTAGAAGAGTTTACTTCAAGTTTACTACAACCGAATATTAACAAATTCCCATCTGCCACATAACATGAGCACGGCTTTGAAAGTTCAAACCTGCAGGGTGTCCCAACAGCCCATGATAATCTCTCGCGATCAATGAAGGACATTCCTTCTCCCCGGAAGACCCGATCAGTCTCGGAATCCGGCTACAAGACATTTCGACAAACAATAAAACAAGACCAGCAAAGCCGCCCGATCGCCGACAATCCCGATAGAATAGGTCACCCACGAGTAAAACCAGCCCTCGAGTTGCCCGTGGTGGCCTGCAGTCTGCCAGTTCGAACCAGCACTTAGAGAAGCACCGCCCGGGGGTCTAAAATAAAGATGACCCTCGAGAGAGCGACTCCCAAGGGAAAAGTAGGTGGTGGTGAGGCAAATGGTAAAACCAAGGTTGGGCCTTGCTGGAGGAGTCTGATTCAAAGCGAACTGTCAAGGGGGTCCCATAAATCACCCAACCGCGTTAGGGACGCAAAATCCGGGAACATAATACCGACATGAGGGAAACTAGGGCGGCAAGAGTGGAACAAAACACCAGGCATAAGGCCGAGCCTTCCACCCTTTACCAAGTGTATAGATGCATTAATAATATAAGAGATATTGTGATATCCCAACATAAACATAATCCAACATGGAGCAATCTTCATCTTCACCTGCAACTAGCAACGCTATAAGAGGGGCTGAGCAAAAGCGGTAACATAACCAAACAACGGTTTGCTAGGAAGGGTGACAACGGTTAGGGGTTCATGGCACTTTGGGAGGCTTGAAGAGCAAGCGATAGAGCAAGCGATAGGTAGCGTAGCATAGCGATAGAACGAAGCAACTAGCATAGCAATGATAGTAATGAGATCCAAGGTGACGGTCATCTTGCCTGAAATCCCGCAAGGAAGAAGAACGAGTCCATGAAGAAGACGAACGGAAGTAGTCGAACGAATCCTCTCAATCGCAACATTACCGGAACTAAGAAGCAACACCGAAAAGAAACAAACAACATGGTAAATGCACAAGCATAAACATGTCATGATGCACAATCAAGTATGATGCATGTCCGGTTTAATGAGGCATGGCATGGCAAAGTGCAACAAACAATGCTACAAGATAAGTGGAGCTCAATATGCAACGAGTTGCATATTGACAAAACACCACATTGACATATTTAGTTTAATCTCGTTTAAGCTACCAAACAATGTTAAATGTTGTTAAACATGGCAAGAGGTGAAGCATAAATAAACTAACTATTTAGGCAAATTTAAATGAGGCCTGAAGAACAAACAACAATTCCGGAAAATCCCCACATGCAAATAGCATTTTAATGCAAACACAATTTTAAACATTTTAAATGTTGTTATCTTGATGCGAATGACATATGCAAGTTTTAAGCAATTTTATGAAAATGTTGACATGAGCATGATACGAGGCATTTGTCGCTATGGCAGAAGGAAAAGGGTGCCACGGCGACAAATCCGAAAACGATGCCACGGCAACATATCGGTTCCGGTAGCTCATGGAGATACCGGTGCAAAAGGAAGCGTGCGGATGTGCGGAACATGCTAGAGATGGTGGGGTGATCCCGGTTACCGGGTTCCCACGGGTCAACGGCATGGCGAACAAGGAGGAACGTGCAATGACAACTCGGACACGGTGCAAACACGGGCATCTCATACAACACATGCATTCGTTCACGGGCGTCGTCTCGGGGTTATACCTTTGAAGCGTGCATTTTCGGAGCGGTTCGAGTTCGTTGAGGGAAGTAGACATTCTCGCAATGTAGAGGAAGTAGTGGTACACGACAACGGTAGAGGTACTCGCGATTTTGGCGACGGTAGTCGTACACGGTTCGTAGACGTCCGAGTCATTGGTAGAGGTACTTGTCGCATCATCGGGCGTAGTCGACCTTGGCCTATCCGTGCGTAGGGGTACTTGCCAAAATCCACAGGAACAGTAGTGGTGCATGGTCTTTGCTTTGTAGTCGGACTTGGCGAATCCGCGTAGTGGTACTTGTCGGTCTTGGTCAGGGCGTTCCTGGTCTTGAGGAGGTCCCCGAAAGAGAGCTTGGCGTCCACGGGGACATGGAGCTGCGGTCTTGGAGTCGGGCAGGGGATCGAATGCCAACGAGGGGTGCGTGTAAGAGTGCTGCAGGAGAGGCCGGAGTTGCGGGCGTTGGAGGCGGGGCCGGTCGATGCTGTCCGATCGAGGACGAAGCCGGAGAAGTAGGGGCGGAGCTGGGAAGAAGCGGCTGCAGCAGGAGCTTGGGGTCGGGTTGGCCATGGCGTGGAGGATGAACCAGGTGGCCTCAGCGAGGAGGCGCAATGGCAGGGCCGACAGGAGCAGCAGCCCGGACAGCGAGGCGTGGCCATGGAAGGAGCCTGGACGCGAGGGACGCTAGAGAAGGGGCCGCGCGCGAGGTGGCCCTCCTGGTGGTCGCCGACAGCGGCGGGTGGCGATGGGTCACCGGAGCGGGCGATGGCCGGACGGGTCACGGCGGAGATGGCCTGGAGGTTGAGGCCGAACGGAGGGAGGAGGAGGCACGGGCGCTGACGAGGCTGGGGGCGCCGGATCACGGTTTCAGCGGATCGGGAGCCTCTCCCGATTGGGACGAGGATGGAGGGGGCGAGCGAGTGGGGGGATCGGGCGCGACGCAGGATCGAGGAGAGGTGCGTGGGTGCTGGCGGCCAGAGGGAGAGATCGAGAGGAGGGGGTTCGGGGCTAGGGTTAGATAGGCAGGGGCCGGCTGGGCCTTGGGCAGTGGAGGAAGCGAGCTTAGCACAGGCTCTGGGCTCTCTTCTCTCTCACTCTAAAGAAAATTAAAAGAAAACAGAGATAAGAAGGAAAAGAAAGGGAGGTTAGGGAAGATGTTGTACGCGGATAATTTTCTGGGCTCACCAAAATGGTCTTGATCCGAGAAAAATTGCAAAGAGACGTGTCGAAGGGTTTGAATACAACCTCATTTGAATTACATTCAAAAGAGTTTAAATAGGGAGTGGGGGTTTGGAAGGTCCAAAATGTTCAGATTTTGGTGGATCTTGGAAAAAAGATGAAATGATATATGGCAAAGTTAGAGACCAAGAATTATGATAACAAAGGCATTGGGATTTATTTTTGCAAGTGTGTTATGATCAATTCCAAATAATGGAATATTTTAATATAGCTCCCTAATATTGGGAGGATATGTTATAAAAAGAAATCACCATGTGAATTCCCTCGATTTAAATGGATCGAAGATCCACATGATTTATTTATTTGAGTTTTTAAAAAGGGGATGCAAGATGACATGATGCAATGCAAATGATGCAACGAGATGAGATGCATGACATGAACAAAATGCAAAACAAAAGACAAAAACCCAACCACGGAGGAAATAGCATATCACATCTCCGGAAAAGGCAAGAGTTGGAGTTACGAATATGGAAAGTTGTATCCGGGGCGTTACACGAGAAGATGATATTCGCAAGGACGATCCGCACCTATTTTCTAGCCAACCCGAATCTCGAGGGCGAGATTCATCTTAAGGGGGGTAGGTTTGTAACATCCCAAATTTTCAATTTGGCATGTTATACACAGGTCATCCATGCATATCATATTTTATTGCATTCTCATTTGCCATCCTCGAAATCCTAAGCAACTCAAGGACCCTCGGAGAGAGTTGGGGATTTTCCGATTTTCATATTTGAATTTTATTAAATAATGAAGACGAGGATTTTGAATTTTATTATTTTTCTCTCCGGAAAAATATTTCAAGTTTAATAATAAACGAGAGGAGATAATATGACTTCTCCAAAAATAATTGAAATACCGGAGGAAAAATATTAAAATCATTATTTGGAATTTTATTTTATTTATTTGGAATTTTATTTGCCTAGAGAAAATTTGCATATATTTAAAATTGCATTTTAGGGGCCAAGAAAAGTTCATCTTGTTCTAAATATTTTATTTAGGCAAAGAAAACTTGTTTTGGCATTTTTAGATTTTTATTTATTTTCCTAGGGTTTTTACAATTTTCGGCGGAATGTTTAAAAAAAAAGGAACCACGCACGACTGGGCCAAAGGCCTAGCCGAGCAGCCCGGCCCAAGCCGCCGCCGCCTCATTTCTGAAGCCGCCGCCGCCTTGCGCCGGACAAGAGTCCGAGCGGACTCTTCCCCGCCACCTTGCCCCCTCCTCCAAGCCACCTCTCCCCTTTAAATACCCCCCCTCTCCCTAACCCGCCACCACCACCACCACCACCGCCGCCGCCCGCCTCGGACCCGACCCAGCCGAGCCGAGCCCAGCGCCGCCACCGCCATCGCCGCCGACCCTCGCCGAGTCGCCGCCCGCCCCTCGCCACCCCCTCGTCGGACCCCGCCGGAGCAGCCGCCGCTCCGCCGGACGGTCTCCGGAGGTAACCGCCGGTTTTTTAAGTAACCCTTCGGTTTTTTTATAAAACCCTACCCGTTTTTTTAGATTGGTTTTTTTTTTCTGGTTTATTTATTTTAAGATCGTTCACCCGTTCGTTCGTTTTACGAACCGTTAAATCGCTTAGTTTCCGCTAATGAACGTTCGTTCGTTTAGCCGTTAAATCGTTTTCTTTTATCGGTTTTATTCGCGATTATTCGATCGTGATTTACGAACCGATGTTCAAATTAGTATAACTTTTCGCTCGTTTATCGGAATCAGGCAATTCAAGCGCCTGGAGTTTCATCTCGAAACCCTCTTTCCGAATAGCCAACTTAAACCAGATTTTGCCTCTGTAAAATTTGACTCTAGTTCAGATTAGTAAACGGATCTTGTTTCTCTCGCCGTTTGAGTTTCGTTGTTTCGTTTGGTTTGATTCTTTTCGCAAACCGGAGTTCTTAAGTTGAACTCTCCGGTCAACCTCTTTCAGTTGAATTTTCGTTTGTGCATATTTGTTTGTTGCTTATGTATGTATTGTTTGCTTGCGAAAGAATTCCCGGAGTGCGAAGCGTGTTACTACGAGTCTCTAGGATTCACGGATCGTCAGCAAGGCAAGTAACACTTGATCATACCTTTTCATACCCAGTTTTTGTGCATTAGCTCAAACCTCAAACATTGCATGATTAGGATGTCATTAATTTGTGGATTGGGAAGTAGATGATGAGGTAGGAACCTATTGCCCTGTTACTATCAAACCCTTGGGAGTTACTTCTACGTGTTGCTTATATTGCTATGCTATGCTCGATATCGTGGTTTGGGTTTGAGAGATATTCACGACAGATGTGAGATTGTTAATTAATGGTTTACTTTAAGGTGGCAACTTAAATACACATCTGGTGGATTGAGGCACGGGGAACCCAGTGTTGTCATTTTATTTTGGAAATCCCGGGTACCGTGTGATCTTCCTAAGGACCGCCACCCAGGCTCAAAGGGCTGAGACTATTCATGCTAGAAACTTCTGTGTGCAACCACAAGCTATTATGGGCTCTAGCATAGTTGAGTAAGTTACGTGAAGCTCTCGAAGAGGTAGATCAGCAAGTAGTGGGTTTTATAGCTTTGGTATGATCTATCCGAAGTAGAGAGTTAATGTTTCTGAAAGACTGTGTCTCGGTCATCCGTTTCTCAAACACCATGTAGTGCGAGAAACCAACGGAGGCGATCGAGTCTTGTGGGGAAAAGTGCGCAAACCTCTGCAGAGTGTACAATCTAATCATGGTTAGCCGTGTCCCCGGTTATGGACAATTCTGAGTATCTAGTACTTGAGTATTCACATGTATCTCATCACTCTAAATTAATATTGTTGGGTTGTTAATCACTTTAATTGGGATTGAGTTGGGGTTATACCTTCTCAATGATGTTTCAACCACCATGATAGTTAAAATAAAATTTATTCCTTTGATGTAGGGAAAAATTGGCTTTTTGCAAAACTGTAACCATAGAGCTTTTCCACCAGCCATAACATGCATGTAGTGTTACCATATTTCATTACTCTCTATGTGTTACATTGCCAGCATATTCCATGTGCTGACCCGTTCTCGGGCTGCAACATATTATGTTGCAGACTTTTCAGACGAGGAGTAAGGATTGGTAGGTCGTTGCCGTGCAGCTCAGTTATGCCGTTGGAGTTGATGGACTCACTTTGTCTTCCAAGCCTTCCGCTGTTATCGCATTAGATGGCCTTAAGACATATTATTGTAATAAGTTCTCTTTTGAGACATTCGATGTAATAAGTGTGTGATTGCTACTCTGTTATAAATCCTTCGAGTACTGTGTGTGTCAGCATTACCGATCCAGGGATGACACAGAAGCACAGAGACTTGACCATCTGAGGTCGGGTCGCTACATCATCCCTACAAAATCATATAGTTAGGCTATGCTTCATTTTCGTCACATAAAGATGTTCCCAACTTCTATACCCCCGATGACAAGCCAAGCAATTGTTTCATACTTAAATAATCTCAAACTTTTTCAACCTTCACGCAATACATGAGCGTGAGCCATGGATATAGCACTATGGGTGGAATAGAATATGATGATGGGGATTGTGTGGAGAAGACAAAAAAGAGAAAGTCTCACATTGACGAGGATAATCAACGGGCTATGGAGATGCCCATCAATTGATGTCAACATGAGGAGTAGGGATTGCCATGCAAGGGATGCACTAGAGCTATGAATGCTCAACAAAGGAAAACTAGTGGGTGTGCATCCAACTTGCTTGCTCATGAAGACCTAGGGCATTTGAGGAAGCCCATCGTAGGAATATACAAGCCAAGTTTTATAATGAAAAATTCCCACTAGTATGAAAAAACAACTTATGAGACTCACTATATGAAAAACATGGTACTACTTTGAAGCACAATATATGAGACTCACTACATGAAGAACAAGGTGCTACTTTGAAGCACAAGTGTGGAAAAGGAGATAGTAACATTGCCCTTTTTTAAAAAAATTTGGGCCTTCCTTTTTCTTCTTTTTGGCCTTTCTTTTTTTTTTGGGCAATGCTCTAATAATGATGATCATCACACTTT
Source organism: Aegilops longissima (assembly GCA_021605205.1). Lineage (NCBI taxonomy): Eukaryota > Viridiplantae > Streptophyta > Magnoliopsida > Poales > Poaceae > Aegilops > Aegilops longissima. The sequence goes on along the minus strand of CM038677.1, from coordinate 583,039,163 downwards.
TATTTACTTACAACTCGTGAATTACAACTCGATACTTAGAACAAGATATGACTCTATATGAATGCCTCCGGCGGTGTACCGGGATCGTGCAATGAATCAAGAGTGACATGTATGAAAAATAATGCATGGTGGCTTTGCCACAAATACAATGTCGACTACATGATCATGCAATGGCAATATGACAAAAGTAAAGTATGTCATGATGATGATGAACGGAACGGTGGAAAGTTGCATGGCAATATATCTCGGAATGGCTATGGAAATGCCATAATAGGTAGGTATGGTGGCTTTTTTGAGGATTATGTGTGATAGAGCGTATCGTATCACGGGGTTTGGATGCACCGGCGAAGTTTGCACCAACTCTACCGACGAGGTGAGAAAGGGCAATGCACGATACCGAAGACCCGTTGACTAAAATTATCTCACAAGCAAAACATGATCACAACTTAGTACTCTTTGGGTGTTAATCACATAGCGATGTGAACTAGATTATTGACTCTAGTAAACCGTTTGGGTGTTGGTCACATGACGATGTGAACTAAGGGTGTTAATCACATGGTGATGTGAACTATTGATGTTAAATCACATGGCGATGTGATCTAGATTATTGACTCTAGTGCAAGTGGGAGACTGAAGGAAATATGCCCTAGAGGCAATAATAAAGTTATTATTTATTTCCTTATTTCATGATAAATGTTTATTATTCATGCTAGAATTGTATTAACCGGAAACATAATACATGTGTGAATACATAGACAAACATAGTGTCACTAGTATGCCTCTACTTGACTAGCTCGTTAATCAAAGATGGTTGAGTTTCCTAGCCATAGACATGAGTTTTCATTTGATTAATGGGGTCACATCATTAGGAGAATGATGTGATTGACTTGACCAATTCTGTTAGCTTAGCACTCGATCGTTTAGTATTCTGCTATTGCTTTCTTCATGACTTATACATGTTCCTATGACTATGATATTATGCAACTCCCGTTTACCGGAGGAACACTTTGTGTGCTACCAAACGTCACAACGTAACTGGGTGATTATAAAGGTGCTCCACAGGTGTCTCCGAAGGTACTTGTTGGGTTGGCGTATTTCGAGATCAGGATTTGTCACTCCGATTGTCGGAGAGGTATCTCTGGGCCCTCTCGGTAATGCACATCACTTAAGCCTTCCAAGCATTGCAACTAATGAGTTAGTTGTGGATGATGTATTACGGAACGAGTAAAGAGACTTACCGATAACGAGATTGAACTAGGTATTGAGATACCGACGATCGAATCTCGGGCAAGTAACATACCGATGACAAACAGAACAACGTATGTTGTTATGCGGTTTGACCGATGAAGATCTTCGTAGAATATGTGGGAGCCAATATGAGCATCCAGCTTCCGCTATTGGTTATTGACCGGAGACGTGTCTCGGTCATGTCTACATAGTTCTCGAACCCGTAGGGTCCGCACGCTTAAAGTTCGATGACAGTTATATTATGAGTACCGCCCGGGCACCTATATGATGCCACAACAACAAGCACACAAGCAAGCAAAGGATATAACACAAATAAGCTTGCACAAGTAAAGGTACGAGATAACCAAGAGTGGAGCCGGTGGAGACGAGGATGTGTTACCAAGTTCCTTCCTTTTGAGGAAATGCGTCTCCGTTAGGCGGTGTGGAGCACAATGCTCCCCAAGAAGCCACTAGGGCCACCGTATTCTCCTCATGCCCTCACACAATGCGATATGCCGTGATTCCACTATTGGTGCCCTTGAAGGTGGCGACCGAACATTTACAACCAAGGTTGGGGCAATCTCCACAACTTAATTGGAGGCTCCCAACACCACCACGAAGCTTCACCACAATGGACTATGGCTTCACGGTGACCTCAACCGTCTAGGGTGCTCAAACACCCAAGAGTAACAAGATCCGCTAGGGATTAGTGGGGGGGGGAATCAAATTTCTCTTGGTGGAAGTGTAGATCGGGGCCTTCTCAACCAATCCCGAGCAAATCAACAAGTTTGATTGGCTAGGGAGAGAGATCGGGCGAAAATGGAGCTTGGAGCAACAATAGAGATTAGGGTTGGAAGAGGTAAGTCTTCTTGGAGAATAAGACCCCCTTATATAGTGGGGGGACAATCCCAACCGTTACCCACCACTCAGCCCGCGACCCGGGGAAGTACCGCACCAAGGGAGCGGTACTACCGCATGGGCCTGCGGTACTACCGCGACGAACCGCGGTACTACCGTGGGCGCGGCAGGGCCCGGACCAGAATAAAAAGCACGGACGGGGTGCGGTACTACCGCGGCCCCATGCGGTACTTCCGCAGGACAGCCACAGACCAGGCCCAGTAGGCACAGATGTAGAAAAATACATCTGTGACTAGATCCGCTGAGACATTGTCGTGCGAAAATCCGACACGGAACTACCGCGACCTGGGCGCGGTACTACCGTGAAGGTGTGGATGTAAAAAATTACATCCGCCCCTACCTCCGCTCCTGCTGCAGAACTCACGGTACTACCGCTGTTGAGGAGCGGTACTACCGTGGGAGCTCACGGTACTACCGTGCTGGGCCGGTACTACCGCTGCCTCTGCGGTAGTACCGCTTTGAAGCGATACTACCACTAGCCCGAGAGGAACAACGCGAGACCTTCATTTTGCAAAGACAAGGAGAGCGGGGAACACTCCAAAGAGCTGGAGGAAAGGCGGTGCATAAGGGAGCGTGTCGTGAGATTCCACCCAAACATTTCCAGCGGACCCCCTCTTAATAGTACGGCTTTCCTACGACTCAACTCCACCGAACCGAACCGTGAGAAGCGCCGTCTTCAATAGTCTTGAGGGCATCAAACCGTCTTGTGTTTAGTCGGGATATATCTGAAAGGCTCCATGCACACGATTAGTCCATAAAGGCATTGTCATCAATCACCAAAAGTACTGAGGGACAAGAATGCCCTTACAATCTCCCCCTTTTTGGTGGGTTGATGACAATACGGGATTTGCACAAAGGGAAAGAATATAGCACAAGCAAACCCCACATCTCTAGAATATAGACGAGCTCCCCCTAGATTCGTGCTAGAGAGTAAGGCGCTTTGGACTGCACGGCATGAATACTAGGATCACCACTCCCCCTATATTTTAGAGACAAAGCATATATTGCAATGATAAGGCTGACACTAAAAAAGATAGTAAATATGAGCATAACATGAATAGCACGATATAGCATAAGCTCAATGAGATAATAAGGTCTATGCATATGTCTTACACCATATGATAAACTTAGTCTCACGAGCACAACCAAACCAAAGCAACCAAGTTCAACGACGGAAAAAACAAAGCAAACGACGAAACACACGACACGCAAATCCTACACTCTCTCCCCCTTTGGCATCCAGACACCAAAAAGGCAGAGAGGTCACCTACAACAAAGGTGGTAGCTCAGGCGGAAAAGGACTCCTCGTCGTCAGACTCCGCAGCAGGAACGTATTCTTCCTCAGAATCGGTCCACTTGTAGCCCTACTTAGCCATCCAGGTAGCCTCGGGGGTGATGTGCCTGTCAGAGCCGCTGGCGACGTCCTCGCCGCATGCCCTCAAAATCCTGTTGTCGTGACGACGGCTCTCCTTTTGAGAAACATGAGCCTTGTACTGACTCTGGACCTGCATGCAGAAAAGCCTCTTCATCTTGATCTGCAGCTTCTTTGCCCAAGATGGCTCGGCAGAGGGAGTAGTGGATGCAGAACGGTCTGCAGCTTCGTCCCCCTCAATTTCCTCCTCATCCACAGCCCTCCTAACAGCCTCAGCAGAAGTGGTGGTGTTAGCCCATTGTGGCTTGATGCGGAGCCTGATGGGCTCATGACGAATCCACCCTGGAGCTTCAAACTCATCATTGGGAAACATCCTCTCCCATGTCTTGGAGATCAAGTGGAACAGGTAAGGCCCATAGATGGGGACCTTGCGGTTGAACACGACGAACTGAAGCTCACACCACATGATATGTGAGACATCAAGTGGCTGGGTCTGAGCCTGACGGGCCTCCTCGCAGATAAGCATCATGTCAACAAGGTAAGCATGTACCTGGCCCATGTCCCCAATGCGTGGGAAGAGGGTGTTCCGTAAGAGCCGATGCATGATGTCAAGGAAGGGATTAAGCACCCACGCAGTCTTCTTGTTGGGAAGAGTCTTCGGAACAAGGAATGGCATGAGCTTGTTCTTGTTGGCAGACTCAGAGTTGGCATGAGGGCGAACTCTCCGGCGTGTTGAGCCCTTCATCTGGAACGTTAAGCAACTCCATGAACTCCTTCCAAGTAGCAGACAGTCGGCGACCATTAGTCATCCAAGTCATGGTTCTTGCATCATCGACGCCGAAATGGACTGAAGCAAAGAACTGTGCGATGATCTCTGGATCAAAATCCTTGTGGAAGGTGAGCAAGTGCTCAATGGCGAACTGCTGGCCTCTCCAAAGTACCCACGGTGCTTGTCCTGCCTCATATGATGCATGTCAATGTAATGAACTTCCACATAGAGGTTCTGCTTGGCCTTGATCACATCCAGATAGATCAGATTCTGTTGCTTGGTCTAGAAGAGATCATTGCCTCGCAAGTTAGCCCGGGGATTCACATAGGGATTGAGCTTCCTGTGAATGACAAACTCGGCCTGGGGAATCTCATCCATGCCCATGGCGGGCTCCTTTTGCTTGCTGGCGGTGGTCTTAGTCCTCCGTTGGGGGGCACTGGAGCCCTCAGGAGCTTCATCTTGATTGCGCAGACGCTTGGACCCTGTGTGATGGCTGGGATTCGAGCGACGAGCAAAGGAACCGGAGCCACCACCTAGACAGAAAAACAAAAGAAACACGCACGGGAACAAGATGAATCAAAACCAAGGCGAAAGAAGCACAAAGCATGAGATTTGGACAAAACAAAAGAGTGCAGGAAGAATCTACGGTAGTACCGGGAAGGGTTACGGATGTAAAAAATTACATCCGCTCCAGCCGTGGTAGTACCGTGCGGGAATGGCGCAGTAGTAGCGCTTGAAGCGAAGTAATTTTTACTTCAGCGCCATCTTGATAATACCGCAATCGAGGTGCGGAAGTACCGAACGGCGTCAGAACCAGGTGAGGCTGCGGTAGTACCGCTCCAGAAGAAGCCGTAGTACCGTACAAATCGAAAACCATGACAGAGACCGCGGATCTGGATCTAGAACCTCCGCACGACAACTTCGGTACTACCGTCGATCAACCGGAACTGTTTTGACTATCCAAGGAGCATGCCAACTACACTACCACTCTCCTACGGATCCCACTTGCAAAGATTTAGACAAAAACCTCAAGAACACCACATGCATCTCCCCAAATCCTAAAAGCACAAGAAGAGACAAAAGGAGAGGAACTTGGGGAAAACACAGGTCCATGGCAAGAGGGCGAGGTGGGGAACGATCCCACCGGACGGAATCCGAGGAGAGCGGCCGGAGACGGAGATCCGGCGAGGGCCTACGGCGCCGTTCTTGGTCAGGAGAGAGAGAGAGAGAGAGATGGGGTGGGGAATAGAGATGAATGGGCATGGGGGAGTTAGAACTCCCCCTGTCCCGCTCTTAACCCCCACCCGCTCGCGTGGGCGCGGAAGTACCGTGGGTCATCGTGGTAGTACCGCCCGGGCGGAAGTACCGCACCCTGGGCGGTAGTACCGCTCTTTCAGCGGCAGTAAAAAAATTACTGCCACGGAGGTAGCGGTAGTACCATGCCCTGGAGGGCCACGCACTAAACGTAGAGCCACCAACTCCTGCGGTAGTGCCGTGGCTCACCACGGTAGTACCGTAAAACCAAGAAAGTGAAAGAACACACGAGATAAAAGAGAGAAAAGGCAAAAACAACCTCCGGAAGAAACACCGACCAACTAAGAGGCGAACACACACGACGACCGAGACCAACTACGAGACACAACTTCTCCATGAGGAGAGCGGTGGCCGGATCCACCTATGTTTGAGTCAATTGGTATGGCACCGCGAAGAATTATCCTTGGGTCCATGACCAAAACTCGTCTTTGAAGCACAAGTACAATAAAAAATGGCTAATGTGAAAGACTTGATCAATTTATGCATAATGGGGGGAGGGAGAGTTCATTGAGAGAACAACGCTCCCCCTATGTCCATGCCTACACCTAAACAATATAACAAGTTGAGTATGGTGGGGTGTGCAAGGGTTCAAGCAACATTGCTCGAATCAATGATATTTAGCTCATGCCTTAACTCGTGAAATCTTGCTTCATTCAAAGGCTTCGTGAAGATATCCGCAAGGTTATCATGAGTGTTGACGTAGTTGAGCTCGATCTCCCCTCGCCTAATGTGATCCCGGATGAAGTGATACCGAATCTCAATATGCTTCGTCTTGAAGTGTGATACGTCTCCAACGTATCTATAATTTTTGATTGCTCCATGCTACTTTATCTACTGTTTTGGACTATATTGGGCTTTATTTTCCACTTTTATATTATTTTTGGGACTAACCTATTAACGGAGGCCCAGCCCAGATTGCTGTTTTTTTGCCTATTTTAGTGTTTTGAAGAAGCGGAATATCAAACGGAGTCCAAACGGAATGAAACCTTCGGGAACGTGATCTTCTCATCGAACGTGATCCAGGAGACTTGGACCCTACTCCAAGAAGTCCCAGAGGCGGTCACGAGGGTGGGGGGCGCGCCATTCCCCCCTGGGCGCGCCCCCTGCCTCGTGGGCCCCCTGACGCTCCACCGACGTACTCCTTCCTCCAATATATACCTACGTACCCCCGACAGATCAGGGACGGAGCCAAAAACCTAATTCCACCGCCGTACCTTCCTGTATCCACGATATCCCATCTTGGGGCCTGTTAAGGAGCTCCGCCGGAGGGGGCATCCACCACGGAGGGCTTCTACATCAACACCATAGCCCCTCCGATGAAGTGTGAGTAGTTTACTTCAGACCTTCGGGTCCATAGCTAGTAGCTAGATGGCTTCTTCTCTCTTTTTGGATCTCAATACAATGTTCTCCCCCTCTCTTGTGGAGATCTATTCGATGTAATCTTCTTTTTGCGGTGTGTTTGTTGAGACCGATGAATTGTGGGTTTATGATCCAACTTATCTATGGAAAATATTTGATTCTTCTCTGAATTATTTTATGTATGATTGAGTTATCTTTGCAAGTCTCTTCAAATTATCCGTTTGGTTTGGCCAACTAGATTGGTAGTTCTTGCAATGGGAGAAGTGCTTAGCTTTGGGTTCAATCTTGCGGTGTCCTTACCTAGTGACAGAAGGGGTTGCAAGGCACGTATTGTATTGTTTCCATCGAGGATAACAAGATGGGGTATTTATCATATTGCATGAATTTATTCCTCTACATCATGTCATCTTGCTTAAGGCGTTACTATGTTTTTAACTTAATACTCTAGATGCATCTTTGGATAGCGATCGATGAGTGGAGTAATAGTAGTAGATGCGAGAATCGTTTGGTCTACTTGTTTCGGACGTGATGCCTATATACATGATCATCGCCTAGATATACTCATAACTATGCTCAATTTTGTCAATTGCTCAACAGTAATTTGTTCACCCACCGTAGAATATCTATGCTCTTGAGAGAAGCCACTAGTGAAACCTATGGCCCCCGGGTCTATTCTCATCATATCAATCTCCATCACTTTATTTACTTGCTTTGCTTTTACTTTTCACTTTGCATCTTTATACCAAAAATACCAAAAATATTATCTCTATCAGATCTCACTCTCGTAAGTGACCGTGAAGGGATTGACAACCCCTAATCGCGTTGGTTGCGAGTAGCTATCGTTTTGTGCAGGTACGAGGGACTTGCGTGTGACCTCCTACTGGATTGATACCTTGGTTCTAGAAAACTGAGGGAAATACTTACACTACTGTGCTGCATCATCCTCTCCTCTTCGGGGAAAACCAACGCAAGCTCAAGACGTAGCAAGAAGGATTTCTGGCGCCGTTGCCGGGGAAGTCTACACAAAAGTCAACCATACCAAGTACCCATCGCAATACCTATCTCTCGCATTACATTATTTTCCATTTTCCTCTCGTTTTCCTCTCCCCCACTTCACCCTTGCCGTTTTATTCGCCCTCTCTTTCCCAATCTCCTCCTTTTTTTCGCGTGTCTCTTGTTTGCTTGTGTCTCCATGTGGCTTATTTTTGCTTGCATCTTCGCTTGCTAAAATTTTATGGATCCTCATCCGCTTGCTAATCTCTTTAAGAGATCCAATTATGTTGAACCTATTGCTAGTGAGTTGAGTGCAATAGATTATCTTTATGAGGTTTTGCTTGAAATTCGTGAATCTGAAAATTGTGATGAAGCAATTCATGATAGATCTTTGAATAAAAAGCATGATTGCAATGATTTTACTATAAATTCTCTTGATGTCAATTGTGCTAATAATATGCAAAACCCTAAGCTTGGGGATGCTAGTTCTGCTATGTCTACTACTTGTTGCAATGATCATGATTGGGGTGATTCTTCTTATGATCTTGAAAATTTATTTAATCCCCATGATGAATATGAGATTGATAATATTGTTTCAATAATATTGAAAGTGGGTTCGGAAGAGTGTCAACTTTAGATCCCACATATTTGGAGAATATTCAATCTTATGAAATTTTTGATAAAAGTGGGTTTGGAGAGGTCATGACTTTAGTTAATGTTAATCCCACTATTTTGGAAGAGTGTCAACTTTGCATGCATGTGGATCGTGTTGAAAATATGTTATGTGATAGCTATATTGTTGAATTTTCTTATGATCCTACATGTAATTATTATGAGAGAGGAAAATATGGTTATAGAAATTTTCATGTTACTAAATTACCTCTCGTTATGTTGAGATTGCTATTGTTCCTTTCCGCTTCCTTGCATATGCTAGTTTTTGCTTGCTACGATAATTTGTTTGCCTATAATATTCCTATGCATAGGAAGTATGTTAGACTTAGATGTGTTTGTCACGTGTTTTATGATGCTCTCTTTGTGCTTCAATTCTTGTCTTTCTTGCGAGCATCATTAAAATTATCAATGCCTAGCTAGGTGCGTTAAACGATAGCGCTTGTTGGGAGGCAACCCAATTTTATTTTGTGTTCTTTGTTTTTGTTCCTGTTTAGTGCTAAATTTTGTTTCTACTTTCTGTTTATATGTGGTTTTATCTTTTAATTAGTGTTTGTGCCAAGTTGGACCTATTGGATCTTCTTGGATGATAGTTATTTGATCTTGCTGTAATTTCCAGAATCTTTGTGCTCAGTGCCCGAATTGTTACAAATCACGAGAACATGATAAAATACTGATTCAAATTGCTGCTGATCAATAAACAAATTGTCTAGGTCGTCTAATTTTGGTAGAATTTTTTGGGTTCCAGAAGTTTGCGTTAGTTACAGATTACTACAGACTGTTCTGTTTTTGACAGATTCTGTTTTGCGTGTGTTGTTTGCTTATTTTGATGAATCTATGGTTAGTAAAATTGTTTACAATCCATATAGAAGTTGGAATACAGTAGGTTTAACACCAATATAAATAAATAATGAGTTCATTACAGTACCTTAAAGTAGTCTTTTGTTTTCTTTCTCTAACGGAGCTCACGAGATTTCTGTTGAGTTTTGTGTTGTGAAGTTTTCAAGTTTTGGGTGAATTCTTTTGATGGATTATGGAACAAGGAGTGGCAAGAGCCTAAGCTTGGGGATGCCCATAGCACCCCCAAGGCAATCCAAGGGCACCAAAAATTCAAAGCTTGGGGATGCCCCGGAAGGCATCCCCTCTTTCGTCCACTTCCATCGGTAATTTACTTGGAGCTATATTTTTATTCACCAACATGATATGTGTTTTGCTTGGAGCGTCTTGTATTATTTGAGTCTTTGCTTGTTAGTTTACCACAATCATCCTTGCTGTACACACCTTTTGAGAGAGCCATATATGATTTGAAATTTGATAGAATACTCTATGTGCTTCACTTATATCTTTTGAGCTGGAAAGTTTCTTCGTAGTGCTTCACTTATATCTTTTTGAGCGTGATAATTTTTTGCTCTATTGCTTAACTTAGATCTTTTAGAGCACGGTGGTGGATTTGTTTTAAAGAAACTTGATCTCTCATGCTTCACTTAGATTATTTTTAGAGTCGTTAATAGCATGGTAATTTGCTTAATGTTAATATACTTGGTATTCAAGATATGTGAAACTTTCTTTTGAGTGCGTTGAATACTAAGATAAGTTTGATGCTTGATAATTGTTTTGGAATATGAAGATGGTGATATTAGAGTCATGCTAGTTGAGTAGTTGTGTATTTAAAGAATACTTGTGTTGAAGTTTGTGATTCCCGTAGCATGCACGTATGGTGAACCGTTATGTGATGAACTCGGAGCATGATTTATTTATTGATTGTCTTCCTTATCAGTGGCGGTCGGGGACGAGCGATGGTCTTTTCCTACCAATCTATCCCCCTAGGAGCATGCGCGTAATACTTTGCTTTGATAACTTCTAGATTTTTGCAATAAGTATATGAGTTCTTTATGACTAATGTTGAGTCCATGGATTATACGCACTTTTTCCCATTCTTCCACCATTGCAAGCCTCTCTAATACCGCGCACTTTTCGCCGGTATCATACACCCACCATATATCTTCCTCAAAACAGCCACCATACCTACCTATTATGGCATTTCCATAGCCATTCCGAGATATATTGGCATGCAACTTTCCACCGTTCCGTTTATTATGACACGCTCCATCATTGTTGTATTGCTTAGCATGATCATGTAGTTGACATCGTATTTGTGGCAAAGCCACCTTTCATAATTCTTTCATACATGTCACTCATGAATCATTGCGTATCTCGGTACACCGCCGGAGGCATTCATATAGAGTCATATTTTGTTCTAAGTATCGAGTTGTAATTGTTGAGTTGTAAGAAAAATAAAAGTGTGATGATCATGATTATTAGAGCATTGTCCCAGTGAGGAAACGATGATGGAGACTATGATTCCCCCACAAGTCGGGATGAGACTCCGGACGAAAAAAAAAGAGGCCATAAGAAAAGGCCCAAATAAAAAAATGAGAGAAAAAGAGAGGAGGGACAATGTTACTATCCTTTTACCACACTTGTGCTTCAAAGTAGCACCTTGATCTTCATGATAGAGAGTCTCTCATTTTGTCACTTTCATATACTAGTGGGAATTTTTAATTATAGAACTTGGCTTGTATATTCCAATGATGGGCTTCCTCAAATGCCCTAGGTCTTCGTGAGCAAGCGAGTTGGATGCACACCCACTTAGTTTCTTTTGTTGAGCTTTCATATACTTATAGCTCTAGTGCATCCGTTGCATGGCAATCCCTACTCACTCACATTGATATCTATTGATGGGCATCTCCATAGCCCGTTGATCGCCTAGTTGATGTGAGACTATCTTCTCCTTTTGTCTTCTCCACAACCACCACTCTATTCCACATATAGTGCTATATCCATGGCTCACGCTCATGTATTGCGTGAAGATTGAAAAAGTTTTGAAAATGTTAAAGTATGAAACAATTGCTTGGCTTGTCATCGGGGTTGTGCATGATTTAAATATTTTGTGTGGGGAAGATGGAGCATAGCCGGACTATATGATTTTGTAGGGATAACTTTCTTTGGCCATGTTATTTTGAGAAGACATAATTGCTTAGTTAGTATGCTTGAAGTATTATTATTTTTATGTCAATATGAACTTTTGTCTTGAATCTTTCGGATCTGAATATTCATACCACAATTAAGAAGATTTACATTGAAATTATGCCAAAGTATCCTCCGCATCAAAAATTCTCTTTTATCATTTACCTACTCGAGGACGAGCAGGAATTAAGCTTGGGGATGCTCGATCGTCTCCAACGTATCTATAATTATTGATTGCTCCATGCTACTTTATCTACTGTTTTGGACTATATTGGGCTTTATTTTCCACTTTTATATTATTTTGGGACTAACCTATTAACCGGAGGCCCAACCTAGAATTGCGGTTTTTGCCTATTTCAGTGTTTGAAGAAGCGGAATATCAAACGGAGTCCAAAGCGGAATGAAACCTTGAACGTGATCTTCTCACGAGCGTGATTTAGGAGACTTGGACCCTACTCCAAGAAGTGCCAGAGGCGGTCACGAGGGTGGGGGGCGCGCCCTTCCTCCCTGGGCGCGCCCCCTGCCTCGTGGACCCCCTGACGCTCCACTGACGTACTCCTTCCTCCTATATATACCTACGTACCCCCGACAGATCAGATATGGAGCCAAAAACCTAATTCCACCGCCGTACCTTCCTGTATCCACGAGATCCCATCTAGGGGCCTGTTCCAGAGCTCCGCCGGAGGGGGCATCCACCACGGAGGGCTTCTACATCAACACCATATCCCCTCCGATGAAGTGTGAGTAGTTTACTTCAGACCACCGGGTCCATAGCTAGTAGCTAGATGGCTTCTTCTCTCTTTTTGGATCTCAATACAATGTCCTCCCCCTCTCTCGTGGAGATCTATTCGATGCAATCTTCTTTTTGCGGTGTGTTTGTTGAGACCGATGAATTGTGGGTTTATGATCCAACTTATCTATGGAAAATATTTGATTCTTCTCTGAATTATTTTATGTATGATTGAGTTATCTTTGCAAGTCTCTTCGAATTATCCGTTTGGTTTGGCCAACTAGATTGGTAGTCTTGCAATGGGAGAAGTGCTTAGCTTTGGTCTTGCGGTGTCCTTACCTAGTGACAGAAGGGGTTGCAAGGCACGTATTGTATTGTTGCCATCGAGGATAAAAAGATGGGGTATTTATCATATTGCATGAATTTATTCCTCTACATCATGTCATCTTGCTTAAGGCATTACTCTGTTTTTAACTTAATACTCTAGATGCATGCTCGATAGCGGTCGATGAGTGGAGTAATAGTAGTAGATGCAGAATCGTTTCGGTCTACTTGTTTCGGACGTGATGCCTATATACATGATCATCGCCTAGATATACTCATAACTATGCTCAATTCTGTCAATTGCTCAACAGTAATTTGTTCACCCACCGTAGAATATCTATGCTCTTGAGAGAAGCCACTAGTGAAACCTATGGCCCCCGGGTCTATTCTCATCATATCAATCTCCATCACTTTTATTTACTTGCTTTGCTTTTACTTTTCACTTTGCAGCTTTATACCAAAAATACCAAAAATATTATCTCTATCAGATCTCACTCTTGTAAGTGACCGTGAAGGGATTGACAACCCCTAATCGCGTTGGTTGCGAGTAGCTATAGTTTTGTGCAGGTACGAGGGACTTGCGCGTGACCTCCTACTGGATTGATACCTTGGTTCTCAAAAACTGAGGGAAATACTTACGCTACTGTGCTGCATCATCCTCTCCTCTTCGGGGAAAACCAACGCAAGCTCAAGACGTAGCAAAGTGTTGCACCGGGTTGAGAGAAATCTTGATGGCACTTTCATTGTCACACCAAAGAGGCACTTTGTCACAAATGACACCATAATCCTTTAAAGTTTGCCTCATCCATAAGAGTTGCGCACAACAACTACCGACCGCTACGTACTCCGCTTCGGTGGACGAGAGAGACACACAACTTTGCTTTTTGGAAGACCAACTTACCAAAGAGCAACCAAGGAATTGGCACCCTCCGGAAGTGGACTTCCTATCCACTTTGTCTCCCGCCCAATCGGAATCCGAAAATCCTACAAGCTTGAAGTTTGCTCCTCTCAGGTACCATAGGCCAAAGTTTGGGGTATGAGCCAAATATCGAAAGATTCACTTGACCGCCACATAGTGGCTTTCCTTAGGTGCGGCTTGAAACCGTTCACAAATTCCCACACTCAACATGATATTCAGTCTAGATGCACAAAGGTAAAGCAAGGATCCAATCATGGAGCGATATACCTTTTGATCCACCGCTTTACCATTGGGATTGATGTCATGTTGGCACTTAGTGGGCATTGGAGTGGAAGCCGGCTTGACATCGCTTAGATTGAATCTCTTGAGCATGTCTTGAGTGTATTTGGCTTGGTTGATGAAGGTACCTTCTCTTCTTTGCTTCACTTCGAAACCTAGAAAGAACTTCAACTCTCCCATGGAAGACATCTTGAAATTTGAGGTCATTAGTGCGGCAAATTCATCATTGAAAGCTTTGTTAGGGGAACCAAATATAATGTCATCAACATATAGTTGGCACACAAACAACTCCCCTTTGACCTTCTTAGTAAAAAGAGTGGGATCGATGAGCCCAACTTCAACCCACGATCTTGTAGCAACTCGGTAAGGTGGTCATACCACGCACGTGGGGCTTGTTTAAGGCCATAGAGTTCCTTATCAAGTTGATACACATGATCAGGAAAGTAGGGATCCTCGAACCCGGGGGGTTGTTTGACGTAAACCAACTCATTAATAGGACCATTAAGAAAAGCACTCTTCACATCCATTTGTTGCAACTTAAAGTTGTGATGAGAAGCATAAGCAATCAACAAACGAATGGATTCAAGACGAGCAACGGGAGGAAAGGTTTCACCATAGTCGATACCCCCGACTTGGGAATACCCTTGTGCCACCAATCTTGCCTTGTTGCGAATGATGGTTCCATGAGCATCTTGTTTGTTCTTGAAAATCCACTTGGTCCCAATGACATTGTGGTTCCCCGTTGGCCTTGGCACCAACCTCCACACCTTGTTGTACTCGAAGTTGTTGAGTTCTTCATGCATGGCATTAAGCCAATCCGGATCTTCGAGTGCTTCATATACCTTTTGGGGTTCAACACAAGAAACAAACGCGTGATGTTCACAATAGTTTGCCAATTGTCTACGAGTGCTTACCCCCTTTTGGATGCTTCCAAGTACATTCTTCATGAGATGACCCTTGGTGGTGAGCTTGGAAGCAATCTTGGCGGCACGACGCTCTAATTCCTCCTCGGTGGTGAGTTGAGGAGCGGTCACTTGATCATCTTGAGCGTCGTCTTGAGCATGTTCTTGATCTTGAACTTGCTCGGGGGAGAGAACTTGGCCTTGGGAATCACTTGGTGTGTCAACATTGTCTTGAGCATGATCTTGCCCTTGTTCTTGTTCATGAGGTTGAGGGCCTTCACTTTGTTCTTTGGAAGCGTGTGGGCCTTGGGTTGGAGATGGCTCCATTTGAGTGGAGCATTGTTCTTCTCCTTCGGCCACAAGGGGTTCCTCAACGGGTAGGATAAAACCAACACCCATTCTTCTTATGGCTTGAGGAGGAATTTCATCACCTACATCACAAGTGCCACTTTGCTCCACTTGGGAGCCATTATTCTCATCAAACTCCACATTACACGTCTCCTCAATAAGTCCCGTGGATTTATTGAGGACACGGTAAGCATGAGAGTTTGTAGCATAACCAACAAATATGCCCTCATAAGCTCTAGCTTCAAACTTAGACAACCGAACACCTTTCTTAAGAATGAAACACTTACACCCGAACACCCGAAAGTACTTGAGGTTGGGCTTGTTACCGGTGAGTATCTCATAAGGAGTCTTGTTCAAGCCCTTGCGGAGGTAGAGCCGATTGGATGCATGACATGCGGTGTTGATGGCTTCGGCCCAAAAGTTGTATGGAGACTTGAACTCCGCCATCATGGTCCTTGCCGCATCCATCAACGTCCGGTTCTTCCTCTCCGCGACACCGTTTTGTTGAGGGTGTAGGGTGCAGAATATTGATGCTTGATTCCGCATCACTAAGAAACTCATCCAGGTGTAGTTCTTGAACTTCGGTGTCGTTGTCACTTCTTATTGTCAAGATCTTTGCATTGTGTTGACGTTGTGCTTCATTTGCAAAGTCAATGACGGTTTGTTGGGTCTCGCTCTTCCTCTTGAAGAAATACACCCAAGTATATCTTGAGTAATCATCCACAATCACCAAGCAATACTTCCTACCCCCAAGACTATCAAAGGATGGAGGCCCGAAGAGATCCAAGTGAAGGAGCTCCAAAGGCCTCTTCGAGTAAATGATAGTCGTGGGAGGGTGAGCCTTTTCATGAAGCTTTCCTTCGATACAAGCACTGCAAGCACGATCTTTAGCAAAACTAACATTCATTAGTCCACGGACATGGTCCCCCTGGAGAAGACTTTGCAAAGATCTCATATTGACATGGGCTAGACGGCGATGCCAAAGCCATCCCACATCAACTTTAGCCCTTAGGCATGTCGCGGTCTTAGTGGGTACCTCCGAAAAGTTAATCACATAGAGACCGTTCTCGACATGCCCAACAAAGGCTACTTTAAGAGTCTTGCTCCACAAGAGGGCCACGGTATCAATATCAAAGAAAGTGGCAAAGCCCATGATTGCAAGTTGACGAACGGAAAGTAAATTGTATGCAAGGGACTCATAAGCATGACCTTCTCGATCTTGAGATCATGAGAAATGACAACCTTGCCGAGTCCCAATACCTTAGAAGACGAGGCATCACCCCACTCGACATTGGTGGGCATAGAAGGAATCTTGTGCACGTCCACCACCAAGTCATTGCTTCCGGTCATATGATTTGTAGCTCCACTATCGAGCAACCATGATCCCCCACCGGAAGCAAACACCTACAAGAGATCAATGCTTGGTTTTAGGTACCCATTTTGTAATGGGTACTTTGATGTTAGTAACAAGGGTCTTAGGAACCCAAATAGACCATTCAATGTACTCATGAGGAGAACCAACAAATTTGGCATAAACGTGCCCATCACTAGCACGGCATAACACATAAGAGGGATTAAAACCGCCGACTTTGTTGGGAGGGGTGGCATTGCCCTTCTTGACATCGCCACCCTTTGCGTTGTTATTCTTCTCCTTGGAAGCACCCTCTCCCTCCATCACAAAAGTTTGCTTGAGAGGAGGGGGTCGTTTGGTCTTGTCATTCTTCTTCTTGTTCTTGGGCTTGGGTGCGAACCAATCCCCTCCTTGGCCACAACTTCCTTTTGATTACTCAAAAGGTCGTTGAGGTTCTTCTCACCTTGTATGCATGTAACAAGGCCTTTCTCAAGTTGTTCCTTCAACTTAGCATTCTCCTCAACAAGATGCACATGCTCACAACAAGGGTTAGTAGCATTTGCATTATCAATCAACACCATATGAGGAAAAGTAGCTTTCTCCTTGGTTAGCTTCACTTGGAGTTGATCATGAGACTCTTTGAGGCTAGCATGAACACCCTTCAAGACTTCGTGATCCTTGTCGAGAATGTCAAACTCCTCGTTGAGTCTAGCAAGATCAACTCCAAGCTTCGCCTTCTCGGAGCATAGCACACGAGACACAACCAGAGCATGATCAAGATCTTTCTTTAATTTAGCATGATCATCGTTGTATGACTCCTCAATAGCCAAACGAAGACCATGCTCTTCCTCAAGAGCATTGGAAAGATCCGAAATCACATCGGCATAGTCACGACTATGCCCCTCCATCTTAGAGATGGTTTCTTCGTGAGCCTCGATCATGTCATTGGCTTCACCAAGTTGTTCCAAGAGAGCAACGAAGTGCTTCTTGGATTTTCCCTTGAGTTTACCCATAAAGGCCTCAAACTCATTCTCCTCCACATTAGTTCCCTCATGTTCATCAATGCAATCCGTCGAAGAAGAATGATTGATGATGGTAGTTTTGATGTTGGGGGTTAGCTTGTTGGTGGCTTTAGCCATGAGGCACTTGGCGGTGATGCTCTCATTGGGTGAGTCGAAGAGAGACACCCGAGGAGTCGTCGCAATGGCAACGGAGGCCATGGCAATCGACTCACCATCTTCATCATCATCATCATCCTCATTGTACTCTTCTTGTACCACCAAAGCCTTGTGAGGAGTCTTCTTGGTGAATTTGCTCTTGTTGGGGAAAGACTTGGCCTTGTCCTTACAGATGAGCTTGCCACCATTGTCTTCCCTCTTCTCATACGGGCACTCCGCAACAAAATGACTCACATTGCCACAATTGAAGCAAGTCCTCACTCGTTGCTTGCCCTTTGCGCCACTTGAGCTACTCTTGTTGAAGTTGGGCCTTGAGTTCTTCTTGCTCCAAAATTGCCTTGAAGCAAGGGCCATGTGTTCATGATAGGCATGCCATTATCTTGAGGTTGCTCTCCTCTTCTTCCTCCTCTTCTTCTTCTTCGACACAAACCTTGGCCTTTAATGCAAGGTTGGGCTTCTTTGCTCTTTGGGAGCGAAGCACCGCATTGTCGACGGTCTTGTCCAATATGCTCATAGCCACAAACTCATCCAACACATCACTTGAGGACAAGGTGTGAAAGTCCGGCCTTTGACGGATGATGGAGGACATGGCTTTGCGGTAGGGCATCATTGCCTTGAGAAATTTGCGCTTGATCCAATTGTCATCCGTGTCCTTACTTCCATGATCCCAGAGAGAGACCGCGAGCTTGGTAACTCTCCGATAGAGCTCACGAGGTTCTTCATCTTCTTTCATTGCAAACTCATCGGCTTCATCTTGTACCACTTCATAAATGGAACGTTGAATGCTTGCGCTTCCCCGATAGAGGGAAACCACTTTGTGCCAAGCTTCTTTGGCCAATGAGTAGGGCCGAAGATGCGGGAGGTCTTCGGGAAGGATTGCTTCTTGGATGATGAAGAGAGCATTTTCATTGAATTGATCATTCACGACTTCTCTAGGAGTGAAGTTGCTCCGGTCATGCGGATAAAAACCTTCTTCAATGATTCTCCAAAGGTTAGTGTTCACATGATTTAAATGACGCTTAAAACGATAGACCCAAGAATCAAAATCCTCCTTTTTATCAATCTTGGGGGGAGGACCAGCATGATTCAAATGAGTAGAAGGAATCGGTCCACCATAAACGGGTGGAGGTTGCAGATGGGCAAAGATGCTGGTGCCATTCTTACCACTAGACATAGGAGCTTTCTCACTAGTAGCTTCCCCCTTGTCGGGGTTAGCATCCGTCTCCGTGTTGGCGGGATCACCCACCTTCACGGGCGCGGTGGAAAGTTTAAGCCCTTCTAAGAATTCCTTAAACATGTCTTTGACCTCGGTCATCATGGAGGTTTTCAATGTGTCCAACGCCACATGGAATTCCTCACGTGAGATCGAGTTACCCCATCTCCGTGAGCGATATCGGATTCGCACCGGAGTGCTCTCCCACATCATCTACGACGTCAACCATACTCTTCGGACGGTAAAGTCCTTAAAAAGGGACGAGGCTCTGATAACAATTGAAAGGATCGATATAGTTGACTAGAGGGGGGGGGATGAATAGGAAACTAACAATTTTTAGCTTTTCTTTACCAAATTAAACTTTGCATCAAAGTAGGTTGTCTAGAAATGCAACTAGGTGAGCAACCTATATGATGCCACAACAACAAGCACACAAGCAAGCAAAGTATATCACACAAATAAGCTTGCACAAGTAAAGGCACGAGATAACCAAGAGTGGAGCGGTGGAGACGAGGATGTGTTACGAAGTTCCTTCCTTTTGAGGAAATCGTCTCTGTTAGGCGGTGTGGAGGCACAATGCTCCCCAAGAAGCCACTAGGGCCACCGTATTCTCCTCACGCCCTCACACAATGCGAGATGCCGTGATTCCACTATTGGTGCCCTTGAAGGCGGCGACCGAACCTTTACAAACAAGGTTGGGGCAATCTCCACAACTTAATTGGAGGCTCCCAACACTACCACGAAGCTTCACCACAATGGACTATGGCTTCACGGTGACCTCAACCGTCTAGGGTGCTCAAACATCCAGGAGTAACAAGATCCGCTAGGGATTAGTGGGGGGAATCAAATTTCTCTTGGTGGAAGTGTAGATCGGGGCCTTCTCAACCAATCCCGAGCAAATCAACAAGTTTGATTGGCTAGGGAGAGAGATCGGGCGAAAATGGAGCTTGGAGCAACAATGGAGATTAGGGTTGGAAGAGGTAAGTCTTCTTGGAGAAGAAGATCCCCTTATATAGTGGGGGGACAATCTCAATTGTTACCCACCACTCAGCCCGCGACCCGCGGAAGCACCGCACCAAGGGAGCGGTACTACAGCATGGGCCTGCGGTACTACCGCGACGAACCGCGGTACTACCGTGGGCGCGGCAGGGCCTGGACCAGAATAAAAAGCACGGATGGGTATTTGTAGATCCTGGTAGCGGTATTACATGACCCCATGCGGTACTTCCGCAGGACAACCACAGACTAGGCCCAGTAGGCACAGATGTAGAAAAATACATCCGTGACTACATCCGCTGAGATATTGTCGTGCGAAAATCCGACCGCGGAACTACGCGACACAGGCGGCGGTACTACCGTGAAGTGCGGATGTAAAAATTACATCCGCCCCTACCTCCGCTCTGCTGCAGAACTCACGGTACTACCGCTCTTGAGGCGGTACTACCGTCAGGAGCTCCTGATAATACCGTGCACGGCCCCGTACTACCGCTGCCTCTGTGGTAGTACCGCTTTGAGAAGCGATACTACCGCTAGCTTTGAGAGGAATAACACGGAGACCTTCATTTCGCAGAGACAAGGAGGCGGAGGAACACTCCAAAGAGCTGGAGGAAAGGCGGTGCATAAGGGAATGTGTCGTGAGATTCCACCCAAACCTTTCCAGCGGACCCCTCTTAATAGTACGGCTTTCCTCGACTCAACTCCACCGAACCGAACCGTAAAGAAACACCGTCTTCAATAGTCTTCGAGGGGCATCAAACCGTCTTGTGTTTAGTCGGGATATATCTGAAAGGCTTCATACACATGATTAGTCCGCAAAGGCATTGTCATCAATCACCAAAAGTACTGAGGGACAAGAATGCCCTTACAGGTGCCCCCCTCCACCATAGTCCACCTCAATAATACTGTAGCGGTGCTTAGGCGAAGCCCTGTGTCGGTAGAACATCATCATCGTCACCACGCCGTCGTCTTGTGAAACTCTCCCTCAACACTCGGCTGGATCGGAGTTCGAGGGACGTCATCCGGCTGAACGTGTGCTGAACTCGGAGGTGCCGTGCGTTCGGTACTTGATCGGTCGGATCATGAAGACGTACGACTACATCAACCGCGTTGTGCTAGCGCTTCCGCTTTGCCCTCACAGTGCGTGGACAACACTCTCCCTCTCGTTGCTATGCATCACCATGATCTTGTGTGTGCGTAGATTTTTTTTTTAAATTACTACGTTCCCCAACAGTAGGAATGTAGAGGCAAGATCTTAGCTATGGAGGAGTTGTACACGCTAGTTTTACGAGTTCAGGCCCTTCTCGGAGGAAGTAATAGCCCTACGTCTCGGAGCCGGAGGCGGTCATTGGATTATATCGTGTGAGTTACGAAGTGCGAACCCTTGTCCCGAGAGGAGGGTGGCTTATATAGAGTGCGGGACCCGGCTCCCCTCCGTTACATAGGATTCAATGTACATAAAGAGGTGGCGTTAGAGGCTTTGTATTGAAGTGCTGCAAATGATCATTAAATATCTGGGTAAATGCCCGACCGTTGCTGCGCAGAGCGGCTTTAGGTCTTCTTATTGTCGAGTGGTTCGATGGTCGAGTGACCTGGATAAAGTGGGATCTCCGAGTGGATGGTAGGTTGAGTGGACTTCACTCGACGCCTTTGCTGGACCCCTTCTTCTGATTCTTGAACTTCTTTGTTCTTAGGACAAGGACCTTAGGTAGGATGTATAGGTCAGGCCTATTACCCTACCCTAGGTTTGTGTCTACATCACCCCCCGGCCTACCTCCCTCTCCCCCCTCCCACTCCTCCCCCGGCGCTCCCGTCGTCCCCCGAGGCGGCGGAGCACCCCCTGCCCGCCTCCCCGTCTCGACCCCCTCCTCCTCCATCTCCCTTCGCCGGCGGCGGCGGCGGCGGACGTCCATTCCCCGCGCGCCTGGAGGGGGAGTTGGGGCTCCCTCCTGCCCGGCGGCTGTGCTGTTCGGTTCGCGGCGGTGGGGCTCGGCGGCGGAGTTCTGCGGGCATCGGGTGTTCTCGACGCGGCGGCGTCCGCTCGTCCCAGATTTAGGCCCTTTCGGGTCCCATCTGGGCTGGGGCGGGCCTGCGGTCCGGGGCGCGACGGCGTAGCTCCTTGGTGGTGAGGCGAGGCGGCCGTGGATGCGATGGTGAGGGCATCGGCGGCCGGCATGCTGCAGCGTGGCTGCAGGGACTGTCCAGACCCGTTGGGGTCCGGCCGGGCCGGTGGTGGCCTGGCAAGTCCCTGTCGCTATGTCCGGTCGGCTCCGCGCGGAGGTGGAGGCTGTTCCCTCCTATCGGCTGCGTTGCGGTTGCCACCGAGCCCGGTGTCTTCTCATCCTACCTCCAGGTCTCGTGTTGGTGGCCTCAGTGAGATGGTGATGATGGTGCGGTATCCGTGGTGGCACAGGCTGGTGGGCGGCATGTTGGGCGGTGCACTTCCGTTTGTCTGGGGTGGCGGCGGTGGTTTCGGGGCGGGAGAAATCTCTGGCGGCTCATTCGCCACCGGTGTGGCGTTCGGACCCTCTGAGGCGTCGGTGATACCCTTCCCATCGCCATCCGTGTCTGGGAAACCCTAGGACTTGTCCGGGCAGCAGCATCGTCGTCGTCGCATTTCTTCATGAAGATGTTGCTTGGTACGCGTTGCTTCGGAGTGCTTGGTGGGCGGTGGTGCTTCTCCGAAGGGTGCAGCGGGTGTCGGCCATCTTTGCTTAGTTGAGCTGCCGGCGTCGGCATTTATTTCTTTTTTGTTTCTCTTCTTTTTTCTTTTGGGCTTGTTTGTGCTGCGGCTCCAGCAAACAGATTGTATCAGTTGGATGTTGCTTTATAATCTAAAAAAGTGGGGAGCCTTTTTCTAAATTATCCCCGTAAAGCTCCGTGACTCTAGCATATTTGCTACGTACTCCATCTGTCCGGAAATACTTGTCCTAGAAATGGATAAAATGAATGTATCTATAACTAAAATAAATTTGGATATAATCATCTCGGGGAAGTATTTTGGGACGGAGGAAGTATAATACTGCACGTCAAACCCTGTCTCATGAACCAGCGCCACCGCTTCTAGAAAGGAGAACGGCAGACGACGAGAGGGCTGACCAGGATCACGCTGCATGTCTAGTTCAATACTCAATCCATGTCTGACTGACGGTCAGCGGCTCATCGTCATTCGCCTCGCTGTACGCGTACCATGAAATGGGAATTAATATACCTGAGCTGACGTCACGGCGTGCATCACCGGAAGCGTCCAGGGATGCATGGGAACGGTTCGGTCCCGTACTGCTACGAACTGCTAATTCGTAGGAGCCCTCTGCTGCTACGCCACACTACGCGCGTACAGGCCGACACATGCACGCACGATGCCACGACTATTTGTGCAGCGTATGCACTGCACGGGGACTTTTCTCGTCTTTATGCTCAAAAAAAAGAAAGAAAGAAAGGACGGGGGATTGGGATCAACTCTTCCTAGTGGGCTTTGAGAGTGAATGCGCGTGCGGTGGGCCTTTACGCGGACCTGCCGCCATCGCACCGCCGATGATCGATCGTCAGAAAGTAAAGCTTTATTTCTCGCGAGTAGTAAAATAAAATAAACTACTTGGAAAACCACGTTCACCTGCAACATGATGCGCTCATTGCATTGTCTTGATTTGGTAAGCTTTTTATATCTCCTAGTCTGGCATCCACATCATTTATTAAATAAATATATCTACTGTGCAGGCTCAGGTACGACACTTCACTGCAGTTCGATACTAGCATATCTTGAATTTGCACGTCCAGTTGCCACCGAAGCAAATCTACTGCTCACATCACTAATTACTAAGCTCCTACGGAGTAGATTTGGAGCACTCTTAGCCATTTTTTTAGGGCTAGGAGTATTCTAGCCAATCGGGGCTCTTGGGTTTGGTGTGACTCGTGTAGGATAAACAGCGGGGCCACGGCCTGACAGCACATGTGAAATGTCTTATAAACACACTGCCAACACGAGCATAAGTGTGAACTGCTTTTTTTAGCACAACGAATGAACCGCTTTTTTTTTCTTTGAAATCTCGCCGTCTTTATTCATCCAAAACAAAAGACATAGGTACAAGATTTGGGTTATGAGGATTGCCCGACCAAACATGTCAACCTACGCTAGATTAAAGCAAACTTGACGAAATTATGAGCCTCAAAATTAAAGTTCCTCTTTGACACTGGTTCGGTCCATGTAGCTTCCTCATGCATGAGCTCGAGGAAGGAAACTCGCGTCAGTTGGAAAAAATTGCAGCTTTCGGCCCCAACAATATTGACTACCAGGTTTGACGTTAAACTATATATTGCAAAAAAATCATGATTTTTTTTCCATAAACTGTATAAATATTCATAAATTTATTTTTTTACCAATTTTAAAAATGTTCACATATTTAAAAAAGTTCCAGACTAAATATATCCACAAATTTTGGAAAAAGTTCATTTTGTGAATTTCAAGAATATTCATGAATTATAAAGGCTCGTTAATTGAAAATGTCCATAAATTTATAAAATGTTCATGATTTTTTTAAAAAATCAGAAACTTAATTTGTTCTTGAATTTGGAAAATCCTAAATTTGAAAATTATTAAAGAATTACAAAATCTTCATGAATTTACAAAAGCGAAGAAGGCGCTAAATAGGAGACCCTAGAACTTGCTCCTCTTATCTGCCATCGCACCGAAAGGCAGAGTACATCCCAAGTGTAGAGAGCCAAAGGGAACAAACAACCCAAAGAACAATGTCACCAAACATCCACAACACAAGAAGGGGGTCTCAAAAATAAACAAGAGGGGGGAAAGTAAAGTAACTTTCGTCTTGGGGGATCGTAAAGTAATGTCAGCGCGAACTTTCCTCTTGGCAGCCGAAGGCACACCTATCTGCTTGCTTTGCAAGCTGCATACATGCATGCTCTCCCCGTTCCTTGGCGACCAAGGCCATGCGGATTAATAGTGGAAGTCAAACTCCGAGATCGCCACACTTACGGACTAATTGTACCTCTAATAATTTCCGTCCCTGACTTGTAATGGAATATCCTGTAGTACAAGGTTATAATAGTGCAGGTCAAACCGTGTCTAGTTGTCACAGCCCTAGAATTGCTTGACACTAGTTGCATTAAGGCATTCATTGTGCATCATGTTTAAATTCCAGTCAATTTTGAAATGGGGATTGTGAAACCCTCAGAATCATTTTGGAAATGACCTAAATAAAAATCGCTCCAAAAGGGTCCAAGAAAATGCTCATGTGGCCCTCTGAAAATATTGGGCAGAGATAACAACCTAACCAATATTTTTTAGGATCCCATAAGTATTTATTTTGGGCATTTGGAATTAATACATTAAATATTTGCCTTGGATATATATTATTATATATATATAATATTGTCCAAAATTGTGCCCTTTTGTTGAGGAGCTCTGGAATAATATAGTTAGCTCCTGCAAAAATTGGCATAATTAAATAAATTGAGTTAGTATTTTATTTAAATCAAAACAGATGTCAGAAAATTAGAAAACAGAAATAAAAGGGATGCTTACAGGCTTACCTAAGCGCCCGAACCGGCCCAGCCTCTCTTTCCCCCCCCCCATTGGCCGCCCGGTTGGCCCAGCCCACCACCGCTTCCTCCTGTCGCCTTCCTCCTCTGCCCGGGAGGGCAGGCGCGTCTGCCGGCAATCTTGCGCTCGCCGCTCGCCACGACTCCAGTGCTTGCCGCTTCCCTCTCGCCGGACGCGCCACGGAGGCGCCCAAGCCCCTCACTCTTTCCCTCACTCTGCTCTCTCACGTCCTCTGCTCCCTCTCCGAGCACACCCGGCGGGGCTCGTCGCCACCGCCACGCCGTAGCCACGGCCACCGCCCTCCCTCGCCTCGCCGACATGTCCACGGCCTCCGCCGTGGCGCCCTCGCCCTCCCGCCGTCCCGCTCAGCGGAGGCCCAGGCGCCGCCCGGCGTTCTTTCCCTCTCGGATCCTCGCGTCGATGCGCCGTCCGAGGCTCCCGGGCCCGCTTCCATAGCCACTGCAACCGCGGTGAGGCCACGATTCCTTTCCCCCTTACCCCATGCTCGATTGCCCCCTAACCACCGTCTCCCCTCGGCCGACCGCTCCTCACCGCCCGGCCATGGCGCTGCGCCATGCCCACCCTGCTGGCCGCTCGCGTCGGGCGTGTCAACATGCTCAAGACACTCCCGGGGCACGTAGCACCCTTCGCCCCCTCTCGTGCACCACAGTACCGTAGCCACCGAACCCGAGCTCCGGCCGCCGCCAAAGCTCGGCCCGGCGAATTCCGGCCGCCCGAGCTCAACTACCCCACCAAGAACCCCGGCGCATCCCGGCTCCCGTAGGTACTCTCCGGCCTTTTGGTGGCGGAATGACCATTGCACTTGCTCCGCGCGTTCGGCGTCGCGGCGTCAAGCCGCCGATGGCGATGACCCTTTGACCGGGGTTTGACCACCGGGTCAGCGACATGTGGGCCCGTGCCTCGCGACATTTTAGTTAGGACACAATTAGCACTAACGACCTCTGTTAATTAATTAGGACAACGACACGTGGGTCCCAGCGTCGAGTTTGACACTGGACAGCGACCCAGTTGACCGCTGACGTCACATTGACGTCGGTGGACTCATAATTAGGTTTCTAGATTTAATTTAATTCAGTAAATTTCAGAAAATGTCCTAAACTTCTAAAAATCATATAAATTTAACCGTAACTCGGATGGAAATAATTTATATATGAAAATGATCAGAAAAATATGAAGAATCTGTTTATGCCATGATCATGCATGTTTGAACAAGTTAACATCACTGAATAGGATGAATCATGATTAGGGTAACTTAGGAAATAGCATTTGGAGTTGGAATTCAACCTTGTTTGAATTCCACTCCAACTAACAGATTATTATTGCATTAGGTGAATTCAGTACCTTAACATGATCATGCATCATATATATGCATTGCATTGATTGTGCTCTCTCTTGTTTGCGGTAATTGCCCCTCCGGTGAGCGATGTCCAAGCGATGATTATTCGATGACACCGATGAAGAACTATTATCCTCGAAGTGCCGTGCAAGCAAAACCCCTTGTTCATTCGATATAATCCCACTCTCTCGCTCCTGCTCTATTTTATTGCATTAGGACAACAACGATTCAAGCTGTTACTTGCTGCGGTAGCTGAACCCCTTGATCCTTTGCATGACTGTCATTCCACGATAATTAGATGAAACCCACTAGCATGAGTAGGAATTGTTTGAGCCCATGTTGTGCCTACTCATTTATGCTTGGTTGTCATGCTGCTCTTGCTTAGAGTTGAGTCGGGTCGATTCATCGGGAATGAATTGGAATTGTTATGAACATGTCCTACTGTGTGTGAACTAAGTGTGTGAACACGATTTGGTAAAGGTAGCGGTGAGAGGCCATGTAGGAGTACATGGTGGGTTGTCTCATTGCAGCCGTCCTCGGGAACTGAGTTCGTGTTTGTGATCCATGAAACAGTTACTACCACGCATTGGGATCCTTAATTGACCCTCTCGGCTTCTTAACCACCCTTGCCCACGGTCAGGGAGTTGCAAGTAGTTTACGTGTTTGTAGCATCTTTGGGGGCATACATAGCGCTGACCTTAGGGGTGGGTTGTGTTGCGGTAGGCACCGTGGCGGTGTACCGAGTGCCGTTTGGTATCTCGGGAACCCTGCACACATCGTTCGGGGCTGTATGGGAAACCTCGGCGGACTCCTGCGGATGGAACCGAATAGGCGATAAACACGGACTAGGGACTTGAGTGTTTAGGTAGGCCGTGGCCGACACCCACGTTGGGCTTCCGCTTGAAGGTTGCAGTACATGTCGTGTAAGCGACGGTAAGTGGTGAGCGTGTGTGAAGAAGTACACCCTGCGGGGTTTAATATGATCTATTGAATAGCCGTGTCCACGGAGAAGGACTTGGGTTGCCTATATCGGTTCATAGACAAGTGAAAGTGGATACTCTAAAATGCGCAAGATAGCGTGAGTGCTATGGATGGCGTTCTCGTAGGGAGGCGGAGGCGGATCCATAGTGGTGTATTGATATGGTGAATATGTGGACTCGTGTGCGCCACCTCAAAAGAGTTACTTGCGATCGTAGTTCGGGATAGCCACCGAGTCAAGCTGGCTTGCTGCGGTCAAACTCCACCACCCCTTTTGATAATGATGCATATGTAGTTAGTTACGATGTAAGTCTTGCTGAGTACAATTGTACTCACGTTTGCTTATTCTATGTTTTGCGAGAGAGGCGTCGGTCTCACTAGTGGTTCGCTTGGACTTGACGTTTAGCTTGTTACCTCAGCTACGATCTTGTGCCTCGGCGGATTTGGTAGATAGTCGGGCTTCTCGGCCTTTTTCATTTATAGTTATGCGTACCCAGACATGTTTAGCTTCGCTTGTGCTTTGACTTGTATGCTCGAGTGTTGGGTCATGAGACCCATGTTTGTAATATCTCGCTCTTGAGCCTAATGAATAATATTCGAGTCGTAGAGTTATGTTGTGATGCCACGTCGTATTTACACATATTGAGCATATTGTGTGTATGTTTGAAATGCTTGGTATGTGTGGGATCCGACAAACTAGTTGTTTATCCTTGGCAGCCTCTCATATGGGGAAATGTAGTCTCGTGCCTCCGGCGATAGTAGTCGCTTCTGCCCGGTTCACGAGTCCTGCTAGCCCAAAGACTCTGCTTGGACACTTGATGGCGGCATGTGATTCATTTCGTTCCTATACTGTCCCTTCGGGAAATGTCACGCGGAGATACTTGGAGTCTGCCTAGCACTGCTACTGACCGGGATACGGAGTCCTGTTAGCCAGTGCTACAGCCCAAGTTCATCGTTGATGACCGACATGCTCGAAGTGTTTCATGTATGCCTGTCCCCATAGGTTAGTGCCGCTTTGGGTTCACGACTAGCCATGTCGGCCGGGTTCTTTGTCATATGGATGCTAGCGACGCTATCATATCGTGAGCCAAAAGAGCATAAGCGGTCCGGGCCATGGTAAAGCGACACCGTGGGAATACCGTGCGTGAGGCCGCAAAGTGATATGATATGTTACATGCTAGATCGGTGTGACCTAGGATCGGGGTCTGACAGCGTTGGTATCGAGCTTTGTTGCTGAGGATTACCAAGCCAAACTGGTCGAAGTTGTGTCTAGAAATGCTTTAGTTATGTAAGGGAATTGATTGTGGGAGGGAACGTAAGGCTCTTTTTACTCCTTATACCTCATGGCTTTCTGATCTGAGTCATCCTCTTCTCTTCTACGGGGTTTAAGAACTAGGCTTCTCATCTATCCATTAGGATGACGTGTTACTAACCCATAGACTTACAAGATTGTTGATTTTAATCCCCAGCTCAGTTCCTACTGTTTCCGAATGATAACTGTTGATCTCAGAATCTTGTTATGATGTTGTTGAGTGGTTATGCCACCATTTCTGCAGGATGTCTCAATTCATTTTTGAGCATTTACAGCCGTTATCTTTGTCCGAGTCATCGAGTCTCTAAATAGTCTGATGCATTTGCAATCCTTTCCTTCTGTTCCCGATGTCCTTTTGGGCCAGATTAAGCACACTAACCAGTCAGTCGAGGTACTCCATTGCCTCGACATATATGTTGGAACTATTATTATGACCCTAGATGCTTAGGAAGTCACCTAGCAATGTAGTAATGCTTTTGTATCCCCAGTGCGATGATTCTGGCCATCACTTTCGAAAGCATCCCGTGTTGCCATTTAGTAGTAGGCATTCTACTCCTGGGTTGCTGAACCCGAGATTCATCCTACTTCATGTTGCTAGTAATTGCTAGTGCCTTTGGGATATTAGTAACCTTGCGATAGTCCTCAAGGTCCGTGGTATTTCCTTCTTCCAAATACTACGCACCGCTTGTGGCAGAAGTTCTTTTGAGCCAAAAGATCACAATAAGAGTGCTCTTGAGGAGTTCTCCATTCATAATTGTGAATCTGCCAGTTCTACCTTTTCTGCATGGGTTATCCGGAGGAAATGTTGAGCCTGCTCGACATACTAACCTGTGCATCCACAACTCAGAAAATTATATGTTCCTTTGAGTTGTTCTCTTAGATACTTTCTGACCTTCATCTATCAATTGATAGCCAAGGGTATGTGTGCAATTGTGTTATCGATGCATTCTTATTCTTGTGGTCCGTCAAGCCATTCTATTCCGGAATGACTAGGAGAAACAAACTCCAGTACCTCATCCATTTCTAGGATTGGGTCAAAGTAGTTGCATCCCGCAGATCAAAACGCCAATTCAGCTTTTGTTCTGTTCTACCTTGGAGTGTTACCATCTTTATGTCAAGAGTGTCATGGGAATTGCACCACCTCCTAGGAATTCTTGACGCAGTGATACTCTCGCTATCATTATTCATCCCTCGGTTCCGTGTTGTTGTAACTGGAATGCCGGCAAGTGAATTGTGATGGGTGAAATCAATACTCCGAGCAACTTGTTGCTTGGCAGTAAATGGACAATATTCTCATTCTTAGCATGTTGGTTATTAAACCATCATCCTAAGATTGACCGTGCTACCTAGTCCTTATTTCTGGTGCACACCTCGATTGATGAGTTAGGATTGTGTTAAGTCCTCACTCATTTGAGCATATCGTCTTGCCCTGAAAAGCAAGATTGTTCTCGAGCTTAGTAACATACCGGTGGTTCGTGACTTTCCAAATATCTTCTTGGAAGTGTTACCGGGTTGTTTCCTGACTGTTATGTTGAGCTCGTGATCAAGTTGGTTCCCTGTGGACCACCCTTTCTCCAAGAATCTGTATTGGATATTCCTGAGCTAGTTGGTTAAGCTAGACAATAACTTGGAGAGTTGGAAGATAAAAGCTTGCCTAACTTAGTTCGATCCAAAGGGATATTCTTGTATAGTGTATGTTGAAGAAAGATGTTATCTTCATCGATTGGTCCCTGTGATCAGTTGTTGGACCTATTGTCCTACCAATTCTTTGACTTGAGTATGGGCCATTGTCAGGTCAAATCAGAACCAACGATATTCGTAATGTTGTCTTACTTGTGGTTAATCCCTCGAGCATACCCATTACATCTTTGGTCTGACCAATGCTATCACCGTGTTCACATGATGGTGGAAGTCCAGTGATATGGAAATTCCGATGAGTTGCTGTTGAGCCCGTCAGTAGCATTTTGTCTCCCCCATGAGTCATGTTGAGCCTCAACCTAGTATTGGAAACTTGTGTAAGCAATGCCTTCGTGATCCGTTCATGAAGCCTATGCTTGGATGGAAGGAGTGACTTCCTCGAATTCATGTGCTTTAGGTGTAAGTTGCCACCATGAAAATGAGAAAGGTTGTTTTGTTTCCTCTGGAATCATCCCAAGTCAGTCATGCACGTGCGAAG
This sequence comes from Aegilops longissima, assembly GCA_021605205.1. Lineage (NCBI taxonomy): Eukaryota > Viridiplantae > Streptophyta > Magnoliopsida > Poales > Poaceae > Aegilops > Aegilops longissima. The sequence continues at coordinate 583,007,895 of CM038677.1, read as the reverse complement.
TATTCTATGGTCTGATAGACTGATCATCTTCATCCCATATGGATTCCATAGCACACCAAGCCACTGATTGACTTGATCAAGGAAAAGAAGTCTATGCTTGGGATCTAATCCATGGACTTGTGTAAAGACTTGATACCCTCGATGATGGTTCCCCACCGAACTCGGTAGCATTCTATTATAAGACTACTACGTGGCCATGTTTATGCAGGACAATGTGTTCACAGGTTTGTAGCAGAACCAGCTCATGTTTTGGAGCTTGCTATCGTAGTTCATATCCGAGAATCTCATAGCGCCATCGCGTCAAATTGTGTTGCAACCTTTCCTTTTCGGACATCTTTGAGTCGAAATATCCTAACACCAACCAGATCTGAATCTCAGGCAGATATGATGGTTGAAACATTCCAACAGCTGCATTTCGTTCCCAGCTTGCACCGTCCTTGTGCTATCTCGCTATAGGCGGTCTTCTTAGCAATTCTTGTCCAGGGTTATCTTCAAAGTGGACCTACCATGGGTCCCCTCCACCTTCGATGATAAATAAATCGTCCATTGCGTTGTCTTCAACAAGGTAGTCCACATCATCCATTCTAGTCCGGGTGTACTATTCCTTTGCACCCCGTCAAACGATCGTTGTGATTGCCTTTGGCTGGTATAAAAAGTTCCAATGATCTATGGATCAAAAGTAATTCTTTTTGCCACTTAAGGGAATAGTTCTTGCGTCACCTTTTCGAGGTGCCCCGCTATTGAATCATGGCAAATATTTTCTCTCCACCTTGACACCATCCACCGTCTTCCTAAAGCGTGGAATTGTTGCCACTAATCAAACTTCGTTGTTGTTCTTCCATCCCCCTCGATGCATTTTGTGTCTCAACTCGAGATGTGACACCGTCTCAGTCCGTGAGTCGATCATGTCTACTTGATCTTCATGAAGATCGAATCATGTAGGGTTTCCCCCTTCTTTCTATTGTCATGTCAGGTAAAGATCTCAAAAGCAAGGACGTCAAGACCAAGAAGATGGAGTGAACCAACACCTTCGAAGAAGCAATTGGATCATGGAGATCGTAATAGTTTGTGACCTCCCTTTTCCTCTTACCTCACGTCTTGAATCTCGGGGCGAGATTCTTGTTTAGTGGGGGTGAGTTGTCACAGCCCTAGAATTGCTTGACACTAGTTGCATTAAGGCATTCATTGTGCATCATGTTTAAATTCCAGTCAATTTTGAAATGGGGATTGTGAAACCCTCAGAATCATTTTGGAAATGACCTAAATAAAAATCGCTCCAAAAGGGTCCAAGAAAATGCTCATGTGGCCCTCTGAAAATATTGGGCAGAGATAACAACCTAACCAATATTTTTTAGGATCCCATAAGTATTTATTTTGGGCATTTGGAATTAATACATTAAATATTTGCCTTGGATATATATTATTATATATATATAATATTGTCCAAAATTGTGCCCTTTTGTTGAGGAGCTCTGGAATAATATAGTTAGCTCCTGCAAAAATTGGCATAATTAAATAAATTGAGTTAGTATTTTATTTAAATCAAAACAGATGTCAGAAAATTAGAAAACAGAAATAAAAAGGGATGCTTACCTGGCTTACCTAGCGCCCGAACCGGCCCAGCCTCTCTTTCCCCCCCCTTCCCCGCTGGCCGGCCCGGTTGGCCCAGCCCACCACCGCTTCCTCCCTGTCGCCTTCCTCCTCTGCCAGGAGGACGGGCGCGTGCCGACGTGCGCACGCTCGCCGCTCGCCACGACTCCAGCTGCTTGCCGCTTCCCCTCTCGCCCTGGACGCGCCACGGAGACGCCCCGAAGCCCCTCACTCTTTCCCCTCACTCTCTGCTCTCTCCCTCGTCCTCTGCTCCCTCTCCGAGAGCACCCCGCGGGAGTCGCCGCCCCTGACGCCGTAGCCACGGCCACCGGCCCTCCCTCGCCTCGCCGACATGTCCACGGCCTCCGCCGTGACGCCCTCGCCCTCCCCGCCGTCCCACTCAACCGGAGAGGCCCCGAGGCGCCGCCCCGGCGTTCTTTCCCCTCTCGGATCCTCACCGTCGATGTGCCGCCGTCCGAGCTCCCGGGCCCGCTTCCATGGCCCTTGCAACCGCGGTGAGGCCACGATTCCTTTCCCCTTACCCCATGCTCGATTGCCCCCCCTAACCACCGTCTCCCTCGGCCGACCGCTCCTCACCGCCCGGCCATGGCGCCGGCCATGCACTGCCCCGCGCTCGCGTCGGGCGTGTCAACATGCTCAAGACACTCCCGAGGGCACGAGCACCCTTCGCCCTCCCTCTCGTGCACCACAGCACCGTAGCCACGAACCCGAGCTCCGGCCGCCGCCAAAGCTCGGCCGAGATTCCGGCCGCCCGAGCTCAACTACCCACCAAGAACCCCAGCGCATCCCGGCTCAGAGAGGTACTCTCCCGGCCTTTTGGTGGCGGAATGACCATTGCACTTGCTCCGCGTTCGCGTCGGCGTCAAGCCGCCGATGGCGATGACCCTTTGACGGGGTTTGACCACCGGGTCAGCGACATGTGGGCCCGTGCCTCACCGACATTTTAGTTAGGACACAATTAGCACTAACAGACCTCTGTTAATTAATTAGGACAACGACACGTGGGTCCCAGCGTCAGGTTTGACCTGGACAGCGACCAGTTGACCGCTGACGTCACATTGACGTCGGTGACGCTCATAATTAGGTTTCTAGATTTAATTTAATTCAGTAAATTTCAGAAAATGTCCTAAACTTCTAAAAATCATATAAATTTAACCGTAACTTCGGATGGAAATAATTTATATATGAAAATGATCAGAAAAATATGAAGAATCTGTTTATGCCATGATCATGCATGTTTGAACAAGTTAACATCACTGAATAGGATGAATCATGATTAGGGTAACTTAGGAAATAGCATTTGGAGTTGGAATTCAACCTTGTTTGAATTCCCTCCAACTAACAGATTATTATTGCATTAGGTGAATTCAGTACCTTAACATGATCATGCATCATATATATGCATTGCATTGATTGTGCTCTCTCTTGTTTGCGGTAATTGCCCCTCCGGTGAGCGATGTACAAGCGATGATTATTCGATGACACCGATGAAGAACTATTATCCTCGAAGTGCCGTGCAAGCAAAACCCCTTGTTCATTCCGATATAATCCCACTCTCTCGCTCCTGCTCTATTTTATTGCATTAGGACAACAACGATTCAACTGTTACTTGCTGCGGTAGCTGAACCCCTTGATCCTTTGCATGACTGTCATTCCACGAGAATTAGATGAAACCCACTAGCATGAGTAGGAATTGTTTGAGCCCATGTTGTGCCTACTCATTTATGCTTGGTTGTCATGCACTCTCTGCTTAGAGTTGAGTCGGGTCTGATTCATCGGGAATGAATTGGAATTGTTATGAACATGTCCTACTGTGTGTGAACTAAGTGTGTGAACACGATTTGGTAAAGGTAGCGGTGAGAGGCCATGTAGGAGTACATGGTGGGTTGTCTCATTGCAGCCGTCCTCGAGAACTGAGTTACGTGTTTGTGATCCATGAAACAGTTACTACCACGCATTGGGATCCTTAATTGACCCTCTCGGCTTCTTAACCACCCTTGCCCACGGTCCAAGGAGTTGCAAGTAGTTTACGGTGTTTGTAGCATCTTTGGGGCGCACGCATAGCGCTGACCTTAGGGGTGGGTTGTGTTGCGGTAGGCACCGTGGCGGTGTACCGAGTGCCCGTTTGGTATCTCGGGAACCTGCACACATCGTTCGGGGCTGTATGGGAAACCTCGGCGGACTCCTGCGGATGGAACCGAATAGGCGATAAACCTGGACTAGGGACTTGAGTGTTTAGGTAGGCGTGGCCGACACCCACGTTGGGCTTCCGCTTGAAGGTTGCGAGTACATGTCGTGTAAACGACGGTAAGTGGTGAGCGTGTGTGAAGAAGTACACCCTGCGGGGTTTAATATGATCTATTGAATAGCCGTGTCCACGGAGAAGGACTTCGGGTTGCCTATATCGGTTCATAGACAAGTGAAAGTGGATACTCTAAAATGCGCAAGATAGCGTGAGTGCTATGGATGGCGTTCTCGTGAGGGAGGCGGGGCGGATCCATAGTGGTGTATTGATATGGTGAATATGTGGACTCGTGTGCGCCACCTCAAAAGAGTTACTTGCGATCGTAGTTCGGGATAGCCACCGAGTCAAGCTGGCTTGCTGCGATCAAACTCCACCACCCCTTTTGATAATGATGCATATGTAGTTAGTTACGATGTAAGTCTTGCTGAGTACAATTGTACTCACGTTTGCTTATTCTATGTTTTGCGAGAGGCGTCGGTCTCACTAGTAGTTCCGCTTGGACTTGACGTTTAGCTTGTTACCTCAGCTACGATCTTGTGCCTCGGCAGGATTTGGTAGATAGTCGGGCTTCTCGGCCTTTTTCATTTATAGTTATGCGTACCCTGGACATGTTTAGCTTCGCTTGTGCTTTGACTTGTATGCTCGAGTGTTGGGTCATGAGACCCATGTTTGTAATATCTCGCTCTTGAGCCTAATGAATAATATTACGAGTCGTAGAGTTATGTTGTGATGCCACGTCGTATTTACACATATTGAGCATATTGTGTGTATGTTTGAAATGCTTGGTATGTGTGGGATCCGACAAACTAGTTGTTTATCCTTGGCAGCCTCTCATATGGGGAAATGTAGTCTCGTGCCTCCGGCGATAGTAGTCCGCTTCTGACCGGTTCACGGAGTCCGCTAGCCCAGCACTCTGCTTGGACACTTGGTGGCGGCATGTGATTCATTTCGTTCCTATGTCGTCCCGGGAAATGTCACGCGGAGATACTTGGAGTCCTGCCTAGCACTGCTACAGCCGGGATACCGGAGTCTGTTAGCCAGTGCTACAGCCCAAGTTCATCGTTGATGACCGACATGCTCGAAGTGTTTCATGTATGCCTGTCCCCATAGGTTAGTGCCGCTTTGGGTTCACGACTAGCCATGTCGGCCGGGTTCTTTGTCATATGGATGCTAGCGACGCTATCATATCGTGAGCCAAAAGCGCAAGCGGTCCGGGCCATGGTAAGGCGACACCCGTGGGAATACCGTGCGTGAGGCCGCAAAGTGATATGATGTGTTACATGCTAGATCGGTGTGACCTAGGATCGGGGTCCTGACACTAGTGAACCAGCGCCACAGCGTCTAGAAGGAAACAGCAGAGGACGAGAGTGCTGACTAGAATCAAATCAACCCGTATCTAGTTTAATCATCTCGATAGATTGTGTGACTGACGATCGGCGGCTCATCGTCATGCGCCTCGCTGTACGCGTACTGTACCATGAATATACCTGAGCTGACGCCACGGCGTGCATCATCAGAAGCGTCCAGGAATGAATGGGAACAGTTCAGTCCCGTACTGCTACTGCTAATTCGTAGGAGCTTGTGCTCGTGCAGTGTATGCACGGGGAGCAGTGGAGGCTGAGCAAACCTCCACTTTCGGGTTTGAAGAAACATGTTTTTCATCTTGCGGATTGTTGTCTCCGCTTTCGTGTGCTGCGCCTGCCGATCGTTAGTGGAGGCTCCGTTGGTCTGTTGTTGTTTAGAGCATCTTCAATAGATGGTCCATATATAAAAGTACCTAATTTTTAGACCGTCTCGGACATAAAACGCTGCTCCAACAGATGGTCCATATGTAAAAAAAATTGGACCGCAGCCTTTTCGTGATGTAAAACACAACACCTCGCGGTGCAAATTTACATCATGAGGTGCATTTGGTCCAAAACCAGCCGCCGCCCGTGAACGCCCAACCGCCACTTCCTTTCCTTTCCCGTCAGCGCCCGTCCGCCCGCCCGAAGACCAGCCGGCCGGAAACCACCGCCGCGACCGCCCAAAACCTCGCCGTCGGTGCCGCCACCACCCCACATCCCCGCCGCCACCTTCCGCCGCCGTCGCCCCCTTCGCCTCCCTCGCCGGTAGCCAGCTCGCAGCCGCCCGGACACCGTCGAATCAGGAGGCAGCCGGCGCGGGATTCGGCGCCTCTGGCAGTCTGGCTGCCGCGGTAGGCCTCTATCGGGTCTTAGGCTGCCGCCGACCTCCTCCCGTCGGTCGTGAGCCTGTCCACGGCCGTTGCGCCGGCCGCACGACCGCCGCACCAAGCCCTCCGCCCGGCTGCCGAACTATTCTACGCCGCCAGCCGAGCTCCTCTTGGCCGGCCTCCAAGCTCATTTCTTATTACCTCCGCCGTCCGGAGCCGACCGCAGCCGTCCGCAGCAGCCAATCCAACCGGCGGCCATCTTCTTCCATCGCGCGCACAAGGTGTTCGACGGAATTCCCCAAGGTAAAAATATGACGAAACTTGATGATTTAACTTGGGATTGGATAGTACGTTTGACAGCGGTTGTGTGCATTGTAGATGAGCTCGGTTGACTCCTCTTTCGTGGATGATTCATCGTCGGACGAGGAATTCGATTTGCATGAAGAAGAGGATATTGCTATGCTAGTGGCCATGCACAAGAGGAAGAAACCGAAGCACGGTGGTTCCGTTTATGGTCGTGCGTTCATTTCTGAGAGAACGGATTGATGCGCACAAACGGTTGGTGCGCAACTACTTTGCATCATCACCTGTTTTTCCGGAGAATTACTTTCGACGCCCTTTCAGAATGTCGAAAGACTTGTTCTTCCGCATTTGCAATTCCGTGAAGCAGCATAATCCAGTCTTCGAGCAGAGAAGGAACTGTGCCGGGTTGCTTGGCCATAGCATTGAGCAGAAGGTCACTACCGCTTTGCGCATGATGGCATATGGTGTTCCGGCAGATTACATTGATGATAACTTGGCGATGGCAGAGAGCACTTCTATTTTCTATGTCAAGCAATTTGCAATAACTATGGTAGAAGTGTTAGGTCCACGATGCTTGAGAGCACCCAATGCTCGGGACACTCGAGAGGCTTTGGAGATGAACAAAGCTCGAGGGTTTCGAGTAAGCTCGAGTGCGTGGATTGCATGCATTGGAAATGGAAGAATTATCCAAAAGCATGGCATGAACAATTCAAGGGTCGTGGTAAGGATGCCACTATCATTCTTGAGGCGATTCTTGATCATGAAACATGGATTTGGCATGCATATTTTGGTATGCCGGTTCTTTAGCGACATAACGTGCTCGACCGGTCACATCTCTTTGCCAACTTAGCAAATGGAGAAGCACCACCGATGACATTCGAAGCAAATGGCAGCACCTACAACTATGGGTACTATCTTGCATATGGGATCTATCCGAGGTGGAGTATATTCGCACTACTAGGAAAAGGCATGCTAGTGGCGCACCAGTTTTGCCTACTAATGGCGCACTACTGGTGCGCCACTAGCATCACGCCATTAGAATTAAATTATAATGGCGCACCACTGGTGTGCCATTAGTATCTGGTGTTCTAATGGCGCACCAGGTAGTGCGCCATTAGTATAGCCCATAGTGCGCCATTAGAATGCCTCCCAGGGGGCCATATGTACCCATGTGCTTTGGCATACTAATGGGCACCAGTGGGATGCGCCATTAGTGTGATTATCACAATGCGCCATTAGTGTCTTGTGTGGTGCGCCACTAGTATGAATATTAGGGATTTTTTTCTTTTCTGATATTTTCACAGGTTACAAAATATATTATTTGACAGAATTTAGACAACCGCACACAGCAACAGCAGATTCATCGAATACAATAGAAGATTAGTCTCCGAATATAATTCATCATATTAGTCTCCGAATTCAAAAGACCGAACAAAGATAGAACATTACAAGTCTCGAGACCGCGAGTAGCGAGTTTGTCTTCACATTATAAGTCGATATCGATCATCTAAACTACCATCACATAGAAGAGAGCTGCAGTCATCACGATGAGCATCATCGCCATGAAACTGGTCTTCATCCGGTTCCTCCAACGCTCCCTCCTCTCTCCCGCTACATAGCGGGCGTATCTAGATTCCGCCTCCGCCCTAGTGGTGTACCCTTTTGTAACTGTTACGCTGAAACGGTGAACCTGTCTCCGACACTCCTCCCAGTCGTCGTAGACTCCGGGAACCTTACCCTTGTACACGACATACGACGGCATCTCTATGCACAAGCCAAACAACAGACAATACACAAGCAATATATAAGTATGCAACAAAAGGATCAGAAGAGAAAAGCAAGACATTAATAGCACGATTCATGGTCCTACTAATAAATAGCATCGATTACATCTAAGTTGAACGACTGTCCAAACCAAAGAGACATACAAGTTCATTAAAGTTTAATTACAACATGTGCCAATCAATGTTTCAGAACTACACATAGCATCACTACTGTCGACTCGACTCATGGGAACGGAGCGTGGATGAAGCCGCCGTCTATCGTGATGGTCATGAAATCGCGGGCTTATCAGCCTGCATTTGTAGCGTTGTGTCTATCTCCTGTTGGACGGTTGATGTCGAGGTAGAACTGCCCCGAGGCGAAGGACATCTTGATGGATAATTTCCGCAAACTCCATTTGGATGCGAAAGAATTCTTGTCGATGTCCGCGTCTGGATTGTCGACAAGCTCGCGGCCCAATCTTTGAGATTATCTGGTAGCGAAGGTGATGATGGTCCGCACGATCGCCCGCATGTGATGGAGGCGTAGTAGGCATCCTTCGACCGCCAAAGCGGCTGCTTGACGCGGGAGAACTTTGTATTGTGGGCAAACACGTGCGCCGTGCCGCCTCTGAACTCCTCGTGAGGGCTGCACTATTCACTTTATTCCACGAGAGGCGTGTGTTTTCAAATTCAGCGGGAACTTGTATCGTTCATGCAGCCGTGAAGAGGAGGTTGCGCAAATTCCCTTGGTCCTTATGCCTAAGGTTCTCGGTGTTGATCGAGGCGGTGCTCGGAGAATGCCCGAGCTGAACCGAGTACCCTTGACTATATGTTTGGGCTCCGTTGGATGCCGCGAATCCGCTTGAGTAAATTCCTCCTTGACGGTGCGGAGCGCGTTGGCGCCGGTCCTTCCGTTGCTTCTTGGTTGGCTGCCATCGTGCGTGCGCCGCCATCATCAGTGGTGGCATCCTCGGCGGCACCATTAGTGGTGGCATCCTCGGCGGCACCATCGGTGGTGTCATCCCGAGCGCCACTAGGGGTTGTGTAGTCAGGATCGGTGTCTTCCATGGCGTCCTCATAGCGGTGAGTTGTTCCTCCATCTCCTGGGACAGCTCCCAGAATTGCTTGCCGCCCGAACCGCCGGCCTGATCATTGTGGGCCATGTTTCACTCTAAATAGGAAAAAAGTTTGGTCAAAAAGTTGGTTATTGTCAAGGAACAAGATCATGGTCTCATCATTTAGGGTTTGTCGACATCGAGGCATCCTAAAAGCTAAGCTTTTATCATTTAGGGTTTGACGCCGAGGCACCCTAAAATCCTAAGCGTACATCATTTAGGTTCTCATCGACACCGAGGCACCCTATAGAAGCCAAGGTTTCATCATTTAGGGTTTGTCGACGCCGAGGCACCCTAAATGCTAAGTTAAGTTTTCATCATTTAGGGTTTATCGATGCCGAGGCACCCTAGGTTGGGCCTAATCACTTGGCACTAATCACTTGGCTCTATTGCCACCTATGCAGCAAGAATGGTAGGCGATTGATCCTACTTAACTAAGTACTAAGATACCCGGCCCATGCATTAGTCGTAAGTACCCCATATGTCCTATTTTTAGCAAAGTCATGCTAAAGTTCACGGAAAATTTCAGCATGATCTTTGCTTAAAATAGGACATATAAATACCAATTGCGGAGCGGAAGTTAATCGACATTAAGCAAACTCAAGGGCCTCTCGGGGTACCTGCAATATCATTATCCCAGCGTAATGAAGTCGCCAATGGGTCATTTCAGAAGATCACAAGTAGCATCATCACAAGTACAACATCATCTATAGCTTTATATTAACAAAGCATCGGCACATATACAAAAGACCACTTATGCCAGCAAAGTATGGTTTATATCAGATTCAGAGTTAGAAATAGGAAAAACCGGTGCTTCAAAGCCTCTTGGACACAATTTACATCTATCGATGCGGGATGTCCCGACTAATTTCAAGTGTTCACGGTGAACTTGTACCATGGATGATCCTAGTGCTTCATTAGTCAACTGAACATAGATAATGAGGGCATAACACCATACATAAAGTGATGAGCATACATACTCTTGTCCAAGCAAATTAACTGAATAGTATTGTGTCGAGTTCGGTTTGAAAATTCATTCTGCTTGAGTGATTTGACACCAAAATTACTCCCAAAATTACAATGACTGTATATTGACTGCATATATTCACCATGACAGGACTGCATTCGATTAAGAAAACCTGTCAATTTACATTCTTTGCATATATTCACTTTGTCTGTACAGTGTCAAGTTCTATTTCAGCTCAAGTTTCATTACAACACAAACATTGTAATTCATCGCTCACAGAAAAATTAATAATCAAAATCAAATTACAATAGGGGTCTCAGGTTTGACCCCATGATACGTCTATCTGGGATGAAAGTCGTTATATCGACTAGAGGGGGTGAATAGGCGATTTTATGAATTTACAAATTCTTCGAGAGAATTTGCGGTGAGGAAATTCCTTAGCGAAGAAATACATGCAGCGGAATAAGTACTCAGAAATAAACATAGCAGATTATAAGCATAGTCATCATGATGAAATGAAGACAATCACAGAGTAGAAAGCGTAATCACAGGATAACACAAGATGAAGACAAAGCGGTGAAGAAATTGAGCGAGGAAATTGAGAAAGTCTTGATCAAAGTCTTCAAACACAGATATGACAAACACTCAACACAAGTAATGAGGAGATGAAAGGGTTGAGGAAATAGAACCGATTAGGTTGGTGAAGACAATGATTTGGTAGACCAGTTCCAGCTGCTGTCTCGGTTATACGTCTGGTTGGAGCGGTGAGTATTTAAACTCGAGGACACGCAGATCCGGACACCCGATCCTTGAGCACGCAGCTCGGGACACCAAGTCCTCACCGTATTCTCCTTGAACTAAGGTCACGCAGACCTCGTCCAATCACTCGTGGTAAGTCTTGAGCGACTTCCAAACCTTCACATACTTGGTCACTCGGCGATCCACAATTCCTCTTGGATGCTCTAGACCGTGGCGCCTAACCGTCTGGAAGAAGCACAGTCTTCAAAGGTAAAAGCGTCGGATCCACGCGGGATCAATTTCTTGATGATGCTCAATCACTTTGGGTTTGTTGGGGTTTGGTTTTGGGATTTTCCTCACTTTGGGTTTTCCTCACTAGATGATTTTCGCTCAAAGTCCTCGGAGGATGGGTTGCTCTCAAATGACAAGTGTCAAGTTCTCTCGGGCAGCCAACCAACTAGTGGTTGAAAGGCGGCTATTTATAGCCTCGGGAGCAGCCCGACATGATAAGACATAAATGCCCTTAAATGATATGACCGTTAGGTGGAGATATTTTGGGGGACGGTGGCCAAGAAGCAAAGAACGATCGGAAATTTGAACATCAAATTCCTCGGGGCTATCATGTTCCTCCTTGTATAGGCAATTCGCCTTTGGCGAATTCCTAACTCCTCGATCGAACAAATTCCTCGGTGACGGAAGAGCTTCGTCTCATCCTTTGAAGAAATTGATTGAAGCGTATGAGATTTCAAAGGCTTCACTCGAAGGGATTGGTAGGTGAGGATTTTGAGTTGAGCATCAAATGGAAATTTTTCCTTAGTATTTCCTCGACCCCTTTAACGATGACGGTGTTTCCTATGACTCAAGAAAGAGAAAATGAAACTACGAAAACAAAAGTCTTCACGCTTCATATTCTTCAGCGATTACCAAGTCTTCAGAATCACACCAATTTCTTCACTTTCAAAGTCTTCAGAATATCAAATTCTTCAGTTGAAGAAATTCATTTTTAGGGGTCGACTTTCTCTGTAAATATCAAACTCCTCATAGACTTATAGACCTGTGTACACTTACAAACGCATCAGTTACTTAACCTATAAGTCTTCAATACACCAAAATCACTAAGGGGCACTAGATGCACTTACAATCTCCCCCTTTTTGGTGATTGATGACAATACAGGTTAAGTTTTCAACGGGGATAAATATATGAAGTGTAAATACTGATAATGAGGATTTTGATTGCAAGATATAGAAGAACTCCCCCTGAAGGTGTGCATAGTGAGGAAATTGCTTTTGAGGCAATGCACATTTGAAGAATTGAATCATGGAGATCTCCCCCTATATCTTGTAATTCATACACGCATTTGACATATAATATGAGGAATTTGAAATGCATGATGAAATATGGTGCTTGATGTTATGCAATGAAACACACAAAGAGTATCAGAACCCAAAGGCCAAATTGGATCAGAGCATAACAAGTATCAAAACTACTTCAAATCAGAGCAAAAGCATAATGCATCAGAAGTATCAAAGCACCATCGGGTTTAAGATTACAACTCAATCCAATAAAGGTTTGGAAGAGCGAGAGTTGTAACTTAATAAAATACTGCATATAGACAAAATGAGACCCGCTTGAAGACTAACTCAGATTTCTCCCCTTTGTCATCGAATGACCAAAAGGATCGGCGAGGACTAACGCTCTTGAGGAGATTCAAGTTGAAGGCGGGCCTTGACATTATCGGGGTTGTTCGTTGAAGTAGGACCAGCAGCGGTGTCTTCCAAATCTTCATTTTCATCGATGTCGCGAGATGAAGAATAGGAGCTAGCCACCAAGGAAGGAACTTTGACTTTCTTGAATTTCTTGGAGGAGGTGCAGACCAGTCAAATTCTTCCTTGAGTCCCATTGATTTCAGTTCTTCTTCATTGTAGACATGAGAAGAACAGCCAGTGCGCTTGAAGGTTTCATGAAGATAGTAATGGTTTTCTTCACTTTGCATTGTGAGTTGAGGTCATATTGTAAAGAATAGTGCCAAAGCGGCGTTTGACCCACTTGTGATTGCGATCAACCTTGATGAAGGCGAGGAGTAATTCACGATCGGTCATCACCACAGGTGCGTTCCTTGAGGATTTTGCTTAAGCGAGGTATTTCTTCTTTGAGTCATGGGTGGCGAGTCATCATTGGTGGAGTAGGATGCTGCTTTTAAACTGTCCATCCAATGGGCGAATGCCTTCATCTATCACAGCAGCAGCCTTTCCCTTTTCATCGGTGAGGCAATTGGCCGTTTGAGGACTTCAATAGGGGCGGTAGCTGCGGTGGTTCAAAGTGTCGACCTTGTAATTGGTGAAGATCTTGACTGATGAATCTCATAATCCAAGGTGCATAAGGTTTCAGCTCAAAAGGTGACATGGCAATGTTAGCCAAAGTCCTCATGAAGAAATCATGGAAATTGACGGGAACACCATGGATGATGTTGAACAGCATATTCTTCATGATGCCAGCGACTTCTTCATCATTCGAGTCGTGGCCCTTGATAGGACTCATAGTCTTGACAAAATTCGATAGACTGTTCGAGGCACATATAACAATTCCTTGACGAGGAATTTGGTCCTTGGAGCTTGCCTTGGTTTCAAAGGCTTCATCAACACTTGCATGTAGTGATTTGAAAGTTCCTTTTCTTCATAGATGCGACGTGCACCTTCAACTGGAGGACTGAGTGGAAGAGCACGAAGCAATTCACTTGCCGGAGCCTTGTAGTGAGTGTTCTCTGTCATCCAATCCAAGACCCATGAAGTCACATCTTCAGCATCTCCGGTGATGTGCAGGGTTGCATAGAACTGAAGAATTAGCTCTTCATTCCAATCACATATATCAGTGCAAAAGTTGAGAAGACCTGCATCGTGAAGAACACTTAGAACGGGCTCAAAGCCTGGCAGCGACTCCATATCCACATGAGGAATATGAGCATGATCGAAGATTTTGTCCTTGTTGAAAAGCAGCGAGGAATAGAAGTTTGCTTGGTGGCAGTCGAGCGCCTCTTCCTAATCCGGCGAGTCATAAGGATTATATTCGATGAAGAACACATGCTCAACAAAGAAATCCTTAGCCTTGAACTTTTGCTTGGTAGAGAGCGGATTCTTCTGTTTTGGCAGAGGGTGTCGATCAATTGCATCACCACCTCCGGAATGGTAAGTGCAGGTTCTTCAGCTTGAGGAATTTCTTGATCCTCAACTTGTGCAGACTGAGGATTTTCAGCAGCAGCAGGGGCTGGAATTTCTTCATGCACAGGACTCGTGGGTTGATTTTCTTCAGAGTCAATTTGGACAGTCTGTGCAGGGGAGTGAGGAACTTGTTGAAGCGGGGTGAAGAGCGGAGTATTGGGATGTTGATCTTCCCAAAAGTCATCATTGATTACTGGAGTGGTGCATCCAATATCCACATCTTCATTTTCAATTTCCTCAGCACCATCTTGAGGAATTTCATGGTCAGATGAGGGAATGACTGGGGTTGAAGGGAAAGCTTCCACTTCAATTTCCTCATCGATCTTCTCAGACAGAGCAGGAGATTGATGTTCTTCATCAGATCCGGTTGGCACTTCATATTCTTCTCCAAACGGAACCACTTCCTTTGAAGGTATGGAGGAAATTGGAATAGCATCAATCGGGTTCTCAACTGAGCTGGTCATTTGCTTCAATTTCTTCGCAGCCGAAGAATCTGACGCAGCTGATGCTTTTCTCTTCTTCACAGCAGCTCGTTCCGCAGCCTTTGTTTTCTTCACATCCAAAGCAGATGGGAGAATCGAAACTGAGGTTGGTGCAGGAGGAGCTGAGGAATTTGCAGCAATTTCTTCAGGAACGACTGATGCAGTTCCCCTTTCTTGATTTTCTTCAGGAGCAATTTCTTCAGGCGCACCGCTAGTGGGTGCCCTGGCAGTTTCTTCGGTGGCTGGAATTTCTTTATCAGCCCAGGAATCAGCATGTTCTTGACGAGTGAGCCAGTGATGCTGGCCTTTTCTTCACTAGGCTGGCGGATGCTTGACTGAGGGTTTTCATGTTGCCTTTGGTGCAGCAACATTTGTGAGATTCTTCGTCAGTTAGCGAATTTGGTCTTGACAACTTGCCAATCAGCATAGTGCGTGTCAAAGTTCTTCTGAGGTTCGAATTCTGTTTGAGCTTGAAGAAGTTCCTCGGTGTCATCTTGACAACATTTTCTTGAAACCTCTCCTTCTTGTATTGAGCCTTTTGATTTCCTTCGCCTTCTCGAACTTCCATTTTCCTCGGCAATGAAGTGAGTCAACATATGACTTTGACCTGGTGTCAAAGGAAGATCAGCGAGAGGGTATTTGGATCGTTGTGCGAGGTCGATGAAATCGAGGACTTTCTTGGGTCCAAAAGCGTGGCACAGCTGTTCCCTTAGCTCTTGCAGCTCTAGCAGCGGTCTCGATGATTTCTTCAAGTTCTTCATCGGATGCCTCATCATCGATGCACGTGGGCGACAAGCTGTTTCTTCTTGGGCTGGGCGAGGACCACGTCCATTGTAGCTTTTGTCTTCAGCGTCGGGCGGATGAAGAATTGAAAGCAGGTGAGGAATGTGAGAGGTGCACGAGGCAATTGAAAATCAGCAGTCCTTTGACAAGTCGCCAGTGCTTTGGAACCGAAGGTTTGGTCGGAGCAGGTGAGGACTTTGATGGAGCAGCGATGGTGCGAGAATTTCTTCTTGAGAATTTGGCTGGTAGGAGCTGCGAGAGGAACTTGGCCGTGAGGGCATAGAAGAAGAAGTACTTGGCTTATTTGCGAGACTTCTTTGGCATCGATTTCTTGACTTGGCGAGACCTCGAGGCGGCAGCAGCGGCAGAATCCTCATTGAATTTCTTCACCGCTTCCTTTGCTTGCTTAGCCAACTTAGCTTGGCGTTTAGCCCATTCCTCGGAAAGTCCTCACGCGTTTGGCGCTAGTGGGATCAGCTACTTGGCCTGGTGCCAAAGGAGCTCTTGGGCATGGAGGATTTAACGAATTTCTTCATGTATTTAGGTGTGACATAGCGATATTCCTTCCATTCGCGTGCCCATCTCCGTTCAATTTTCGAAGACGCACCTTGCGCTGAGTTTTGCTTTCCTCATCGGTGTGCAATATTCAGGATATATTTCCTCGGGGATTTCAAAGCAGTCATGACCTCGGGTTTCTTTCCTCCTTCTGCGGCTTCTTGCCATCGCCATTTTCTTGGTGAGGAAATTGAACAATTGAATTCTCTGAAGAAGTGTGCAGTTTTCTTCGAGGAACGCTGCAAATGAGTTAAGTTGATGAGAACCTAGGGATTCAGCGGTGACATTTGTACTGTGAGCAGTATAGGTGCGAGGAATTTGAAGAGGTCATATCGTTCTCGGAGGGTTTTCAAAAGAACAAGTTTGAGGTTTTGACCAGATGAGCCTTGAAGAATTTCAATAAGCGTTCTTTATCTTAGGTTCCAGAGTTGTATAGATCGAAGATCCACACAATTGAGGAATCTTGGAGAAAATCATTGCTTAGAGAAATGAGTCAAGAGATTTGAGGTGTTCATATGTGAAGGATTTGAAATAAACACCTTTGAGGATTTTGAAGAAAAATTTGAGAATCAAAGCGAGTAAATAAAAGTAACTTTTAATTTACCCGAAGTGAAGAACACGACGAACTGAGATGAACAGTTTTGAAGTTCGTCCGTTCAGATCTTCTCCGCCCTAACTTGGCAGAGGAAATCAGCTACGGCGGCGGAGTGAAGAAATTCCACGATCGGTAGCGAGTACGTCGGCGAAGAGGTCAAAGCGGTGAAGCTTTTCCTCACCGGCTGACGATGGAGAAGCGGCGGCGCTAGGGTTTCGAGGAGCTCGGCGGGAGAGAGATCGGCGAGGTAAAAGAGTGAGGAAGGAGAGAGGGGGTATTTATAGCCACGGTGAAAAGCGGCCCGTCGAAGAATTAGGACGAACGTGCCTGACCGCTTCCCTTCTCACGACATGTGTCACCCACGTCAAGTGTAGTGGAGATCGTGTGCGATCGTGGGTGGATATAATAATGCATCGTGGGATGCGGAGCGGTTTAATGGTAAAATAGAAGTTTGGATAAGATTTGTTTTAAAAGTTCCGTTCGCAATTTCTTCAATTGTCAAGGACACGATGAAGAATTTGAGCGAGTTTCAAAGTAGAACGCACATGAAGAATTTGTGAATGGATTGGGTTGAGTATAGCATAGAGGGAAGGGTCCGATCACATTCACTTAGCGTAAAAAGCGACTTGAAGAAATAGCCATAAGTGAATGTTGTAGAGGACATAAATCCATATATATATATAGCCAATGAAGAAAGGCAGCGGAAGCAGTGAAGAATTTGCAAAGTTGAAGAATTTGAAAACTGAAGAATTTGAAAAACTGAAGAATTTCAAAACTGAAGAATTTCAAAAGCGAGGAAAAACTCAAGTTGAAGATTTTCAACTTTGGTGGTGGCGTGACCCATCGTATAAGAATGATGATTTCAGACACGCGTACAATTGTCGAGGGTTACGAGAATCAAATTCTTCATTAATTTCTTCACACTTAGAGTGTTATTCTTCATTGATTGAAGAAAACGTTTCTTCATGTGTTGCACATCTAAGTCATCAATTTTGCATAAGTGTTAGGATGTGTGTCCTTTTCAAAGAACGTTGAAGATTCTAGGATATTTAGCTCACACCGCAACTTGCTAAATCTCTTCTCATCCAAGGGCTTAGTGAGGATATCAGCTAGCTGTTCTTGATCTTCACATGCTCGATGGAGATGTAAGCCCTTCAACACATGATCACGAAGAAAATGATGGCGAATTTGAATGTGCTTTGTCTTGAGTGCTGAACTGGGTTGTGAGCAATCTTGATGGCACTCTCATTGTCACGAGAGAGGCACATTCTTCACGTTGATGTCGTAGTCCTTGAGGTTTGCTTCATCCATAGTAATTGAGCACAACACGAGCCAGCAGCAATGTATTCAGCTTCAGCGATGGACGGTGATACGATTGCATTTCTTGAGGACCAACGGACCAAAGATCGTCGAGAAATGACAAGTACCAGAAGTTGACTTGCGATCCCACGATCACCAGCATAGTCGAGTCGAGAATATCCAATGAGATCAAAAGTAGAGCCCTTGGGGTACCATAATCCTAGTGTTGGAGTGTGAGCTAGATATCGAAGAATATGCTTCACAGCCTTATGGTGTGATTCCTTGGTGTAGCTTGAAATCGGGCACACATGCAAACACTAAGCATTATATCTGGCCTAGATGCACATAAGTACAATAAAGAACCAATCATGGGCGGTATACCTTATGATCGAAGTCAATACCATTTTCATCGATTGCATAGATGGCCATTTGTGGGCATAGGAATTTTGACGCCTTTGCAATCTTGCATGCGAATTTCTTGAGGACATCTTTGAGGTATTTCTCTGAGATATGAATATGCCATTGGGTTGTTGGCGAATTTGAAGACCTAAGAAGAATTTCAACTCTCCCATCATAGACATTTGATATTCTTCACTCATCATATAAGCAAATTCATCACTATAACGTTGGTCGAGACAGCCAAAGATAATATCATCAACATATATTTGGCACACAAACAGTTCACCATCATAAGATTTAGTAAAGAGAGTAGGGTCGAGTGAACCGGTGTGAAGCCATTCTTCACGAAGAATTCCTTCAATGTATCATACCACGCCGAGGGGCTTGCTTGAGGCCATAGAGGGCCTTATTTAGTCTGAAGACTTTGTCGATTCTTTGGATCTTCAAAACACGGGGTTGAGCAACATATACTTCTTCCTCAAGCTTACCATTGAGGAATGCACTTTTCACATCCATTTGATATAAAGTGATATTGTGATGGTTAGCATAGGCGAGTAATATCGAATAGACTCAAGTCTAGCAACAGTGCAAAAGTTTCATCGAAATCAATTCCTTCAACTGCGTGTAGCCTTGAGCTACTAGTCGTGCCTTATTCCTCACCACAAGACCATTTTCATCTTGCTTGTTGCGATAGATCCACTTTGTGCCAATGATATTATGCTTGCGAGGATCGGACGTTTGACCAGTTCCCGCACGTTGTTGAGCTCGAATCGATGTAATTCTTCTTGCATGGCCTGAATCCACTCCGGCTCGAAATGCTTCATCTACCTTAGTGGGCTCTGTGATAGAGACAAAAGCATAGTGCCCACAAAAGTTAGATAAATGTGAAGCTTTTGAGCGAGTGAGAGGACTGGCGCTTCAATGTCATCGATGATTTTGTCAACTTGCACTTCTTTTGCAAGCGAGGATGAGCTGGTTGTCTTGAGGAATTTGACCATTTTCCTCGGCGCCATTTGCTTGACATTTTCTTGAGTGCATCAGCTCGGCGTTCTTCGCGTCTGAGGAATGAATTCTTCAGCAGTTTCTTGAAGAGGGATGACATCCTCGGTTGCCTTGAACCTGATAGAATCCTCGGTGCTGGTTAAATCTAACACAGAAGGTAGGTGCTCTCTTTGCGAGCCATTAGTTTCATCGAACCGCACATCTGAGTGTCAACAATCTTGTGAAGAGTGATGTTGAAGACTACTGAGGTGTGCGAGTCCTTTCCGTAACCAAGCATAAAACCTTCATGTGCTTTGGTGCAAATTTTGAGTGGTGGTGAGGATCTCTAATCCAACATTTAGCAATCAAGACTTTGAAATAACTTACATTGGGTTTCTTGTCGTTGAGGAGTTCATAGGCAGTCTTCTTGAAGAATTTGTGAAGATATACTCTGTTGATGATGTGGCATGCAAAGTGTCAATTGCTTCAATCCGAAGCGACTAGGCGTTTTGTATTCATCAAGCATAGTGCGAGCCATCTCAACAAGAGTTCTGTTCTTGCGCTCCACGACGCCATTTCTTTGAGGAGTATAAGGAGCAGATAACTCATGAGTAATACCAAGTTCATCAAGATATTCATCAAGACCGAATTCTTGAACTCAGTTCCATTGTCACTTCGGATGTGCTTGATCTTCACACCAAAGTTGGTTGAAGCCCTCGAGGAAAATCGTTTGAAGATTTCCGCACTTGATTTTTGAAGGTAACAATGTGTACCCATGTGTAACGAGAATAATCATCAACAATAACAAAGCCATAAAGAGATGCATCATTAGTGACGGCTGAGTAATGATTGGGACCGAAGAGGTCCATGTGAAGCAATTGAAGGACGAGTAGTGGTCATGATAGTCTTATTTGGATGCTTGGCCTTGGTCATTTTCCAGCTTCACGGGCTCCGCATAGGTGATCCTTGAGGAATTTGACATTCTCAATGCCAATGACATGCTTCTTCTTCGCATGGCGTGTGCAAATTCCTCATGCCTGCGTGACCAAGTCGTCGATGCCATAGCCAGCCATATACGAAGCTTTTGCAAGTAGGCACACGGCTGGTTGTGGTCCTGTGGAAAAATCAACAATATACAAGTCTCCTCTCCTAAAGCCTTGAAGACTTTGGAATTGTCGACTTCCATAAGCACAACACAACGATACTTGCCAAAGATAACAACCATATCAAGATCACAAAGCATTGAGACAGACATGAGGTTATATCCTAAAGACTCAACAAGCATGACTTTGTCCATGTGCATGTCCTTAGAGATAGCAACCTTACCGAGTCCCAATACCTGACTTTTGCCTTTGTCAGCAAAGATGATATGCTTCAGATGTGACGGTGATAAGGGAGCATCCATCAATAGATTCTTGTCACCAGTCATGTGATTTGTACATCCACTATCGAGAACCCACTCAGTGGCTTTGGGTTGATCATCCTGCAGATGAATTAGTACAACTTACGATCTCATATACTTCATCAGTGAAGAATATGGTATCAAGTTCATCAGATGAATTTCATCAGTCAGTATTCAGATAAGTAGTATGAGGACGTGTGAAATGAAAGTTCATTTCATCATGATTAGCTGCGTCCTTTCGAGCAATTTTGTCAGCCCCCGCAAATTCTTGAGGCGCTTGAGGCACGTGGAGACCTGACCTCGAGAAGAGATTAGTTCTTTTTCTTCACCACCCACATCTGAAGGGGTGGCAAAGAGTTCATCATTCTGCGAGCACCATATGAGAATGGTGGCATAGAGGCCAAACCATTTCGTTTCACATAAGAGGGGTTAGGGTAAGCATATGAATAAGCAGAGAAATTCTTCGAGGACTTATGAACATAATGGTTTGAAGAATAATGCACATATTCATAGCCCTTAGCTCTACCCTGCGAAACAGAGTTGTTAGCACGATGATAATCATATGAGGACTTTGATCCTTTTGAGGAATTTGATCCATGTGAGGAATTTGGTCCGTATGAGGACTTGGATCCATATGAAGAATTTGGTCCATATGAAGAATTTGATCTGGGGTTCCTTTTCTTCACAGATGGTGTCATGAGGACATTCACCTGAAGACTTTCAAGGCACTTCTTGGGAACCCAGATTTTCTTCATAGGAGGACCGTTCCTGCAGTTAGTGCCAACATATCTAGCAAATACTTCACCATTCTGATTTTTGAACAGTTTATAGTTAGAGTCAAATGACTCATCATCAGAATGAGGAAATTCACATGAAAAACCAGATAAGGTAGATGGATCAACTGGAGGTCCCTTTGCACCAACCCATGAGGTTTTGGGATACTGCTCAGGCTTCCAGTACGTTCCATCAACATTGAGTTTCCTCTCAAAGGCAATACCCTCTTTCCTAGGGTTCTGTTGAGGATCTGCTTTTAAGCACATCACAAAGAGTCGATGCCCTTTGAGGCTTTTGTACATGCTGTCATGTACAATTCCTTCAACCCTGCATCGTCAATGATACTAGCAATGTCCTCGGATGAGGAATTAGTGATAGCAGAGGCAGGTGAAGAATTTGTAACAGTTGAAGCATTTGAACATTGGTGAAGAATTAGCGATTCACGTTCAATGCACTTTAAGCATGGAGGAACAAATTCTTCTTGAGAAGCGCTGATTTGTTGAGCAAGTAATGAATCGCGCTCCTTACGAAGATCTTCATAACTCGCTCTTAGCTTCTCAAGATCTTGCTTTCTTTGAAGAAATTCATAAGAAAGTTTCTCATGATCGAGATAAGAGAGTGTTATGATGACCTTGAAGGCTGTCAAGCCTAGACCGAACTTCTGAAGATTTTGATCGGGGCTTGAGTGCGATCCATTTCTTCACCTAACATATCATCACTCTTATCTAGCATGTTTTGAACCTTTTCAAAAGCCCTTTGTTGTTTTATAGCAATCTTAGCAAGTTTAGAGTAGCTGGGCTTGAGATCCTCATCGATTCATTTTCACTAGATTCAGAGGAGGTGTAATTGAGTACCTTGGCACCTTTTGCCATGAAGCAATAGGTGGGGCGTAGTCATCATTTTCCTCACCGTGTTTGTTTGCGGAGTCATTTTCTTGATGTTGAAGATGGATTTCTTGACGTAAGCGATAGCAAGAGCCGGACTAGCCACACCAGATTCGGATTCTTGAGACTCCTCCTCTTCCTCATTTTCCTCGATTCAGCTTTGAGTCCATTTCCTTGCCAATGAATGCCCGAGCCTTTTGGAGCTGCTCTTCTTGTGAGAAGAAGGCTTTGAGGATTTTGATGATGAAGATTTTGATGATTTCTTCTTCTTCTTCACGTCATCGAGCTGTAATCCTTGTGTTTCTTCTTCTTCAATTCCTTTTCCCATCGAGGACAATCTTGGATATAGTGACCAGGTTTCTTGCATTTGTGGCAAAGTCTTCGCTTATAGTCACTAGATGAGGAATCACTTTGCTTCTTGAGGATTTTCCAAAACGACCACGTCTTGTGAATTTCTGGAATTTCTTCACGAGCAGTGCTAGCTCTCGCCAAATTCTTGAGGTCTCCAAGGCTACTAGCGAGTCTTCACTCTCGATTCAGATTCAGCCTTGGCCTTGAGGCACGTGTTCTTCCATAGCGTAACCATAGAGATCTCTCTTTTGACAAGTGGAACTCGTGAGTATTTAGCCTTCGAGGATATCGGCAGGATCAAGAGACTTGTAATCAGCTCGTTCTTGTATCATCGGTGCGAGTGTCAAATGAGGAATCAAGCGATCGAGCAATTTCTTCACCACCTCATGGTCGGTGATGTCGGTGGCACCAGTGCTTGAAGCTCATTTGAGATGTCGGTGAAGGCGATCGAAGGTTTGTTGAACATTTTCGTTGTCGAGTCTTTTGAAGCGGTTGAAGAGATTCGAAGAACATCAACTCGAGAGTCACGCTGAGTTGAAACACCTTCATTTACTTTGGACAGCTTTGTCCCGGATGAGTTTGGCGATTCCAAAGCACTCACTCTTCCATATTGACCTTTGCTCGAGATGGCCACATATGATATTCTTCGCTTGAGAATCGAGTTGCTTGAATCTCTTCACATCAGCATCATTCGAGAGAGGGTGTGGTGAGGAAACACCTTTTGTCACAACATACCGTAGATCGTTGTCAATTGCTTCAAGATGCATTCGCATTTTGTTCTTCGATGAGGGGTAGTCCGTCCCATCGAAGGTAGGACACCTGCTGAGACCTTGATCATACTGCGGTCGACATAACTAAAACTCCAGGTGGTTAAACCAAAATCACACAGAACAAGGGAGTACCTTGCTCTGATACCAATTGAAAGTGCGTTATATCGACTAGAGGGGGGGTGAATAGGCGATTTTTATGAATTTTACAAATTCTTCACTGAGGAATTTGCCGGTGAGGAAATTCCTTAGCGAAGAAATACATGCAGCGGAATAAGTACTCAGAAATAAACATAGCAGATTATAAGCATAGTCATCATGATGAAATGAAGACAATCACAGAGTACAGAAAGCGTAATCACAGGATAACACAAGATGAAGACAAACAGATGAAGAAATTGGGCGAGGAAATTGAGAAAGTCTTGATCAAAGTCTTCAAACACAGATATGACAAACACTCAACACAATAATGAGGAGATGAAAGGGTTGAGGAAATAGAACCAGATTAGGTTGGTGAAGACAATGATTTGGTAGACCAGTTCCAGCTCTGCTGTCTCGGTTATGCGTCTGGTTGGAGCGGTGAGTATTTAAACTCGAGGACACGCAGATCCGGACACCCGATCATCGAAAGCACGCAGCTCGGGACACCAAGTCCTCACCGTATTCTCCTTGAACTAAGGTCACGCAGACCTCGTCCAATCACTCGTGGTAAGTCTTCAGGCGACTTCCAAACCTTCACATACTTGGTCACTCGGCGATCCACAATTCCTCTTGGATGCTCTAGACCGTGACGCCTAACCGTCTGGAAGAAGCACAGTCTTCAAAGGTAAAAAGCGTCGGATCCACGCGGGATCAATTTCTTCAGTGATGCTCAATCACTTTGGGTTTGTTGGGGTTTGGTTTTTGGGATTTTCCTCACTTTGGGTTTTTCCTCACTAGATGATTTTCGCTCAAAGTCCTCAGAGGATGGGTTGCTCTCAAATGACAAGTGTCAAGTTCTCTCGGAGCAGCCAACCAACTAGTGGTTGAAGGGGGCGGCTATTTATAGCCTCGGGAGCAGCCCGACATGATAAGACATAAATGCCCTTAAATGATATGACCGTTAGGTGGAGATATTTTGGGGACACGGTGGCAAGAAGACAAAGAACGATCGGAAATTTGAACATCAAATTCCTCGGGGCTATCATGTTCCTCATTTGATAGGCAATTCAAGATTGGCGAATTCCTAACTCCTCGCCGAACAAATTCCTCGGTGACTGTAAGAGCTTCGTCTCATCCATCAAGAAATTGTTGAACTGTATGAGATTTCCAAAGGCTTCACTCAAGGGATTGGTAGGTGAGGATTTTGAGTTGAGCATCAAATGGAAATTTTTCCTTAGTATTTCCTCGACCCCTTTAACGAAGACGGTGTTTCCTATGACTCAAGAAAGAGAAAATGAAACTACGAAAACAAAAGTCTTCACGCTTCATATTCTTCAGCGATTACCAAGTCTTGAGAATCACACCAATTTCTTCACTTTCAAAGTCTTTGAAAGTCTTGAATATCAAATTCTTGATTGAAGAAATTCATTTTAGGGTCGACTTTCTCTGTAAATATCAAACTCCTCATAGACTTATAGACCTGTGTACACTTACAAACGCATCAGTTACTTAACCTATAAGTCTTCAATACACCAAAATCACTAAGGGGCACTAGATGCACTTACATGGGATTATTCCTCTTCTGAACAAACCATCATGCATCATTTTCTAACCAAGGCATAGCTCAGGAAAACCACTTGCTTTGACCAGAACTAGCTGATTACCCCAAATCTCATGGTAAAATTAGCAAGGCAGAGCATTTCTCTTACATGACCATAGCAAGAATGACACACTCAACTTCATTGCTTCAACCACATGGACAACAGAGCAAATGTTGGAAGTTGACAATATACTTTAGATTCACACATGCCCCCCTAATTATTTTGTCTATATCTTTAGATTATCTACTTTAGGCACAATCATACACAATTCTGACTAATTCATCACTATAGGCCAGCATGAAACACACTCCTCCAAAAAAAGCCTAAAATTCCACTATTATTGCCTGTAAAAAGGCCTAATATCCACTAGTATTGCCTTAAAAAAGCCTTAAAAGTCCACTATTGTTGACAATCAAAATATGATCTGAACTGTAAGGAGTTAACTGAAAAATGAGTGGTTGTTGGCATGAGGGAGTAAACTGATTGTTGGCACAAAAATATTGGTTCTGCAAACATGAAAACAGTCACAAAAATAATGCACTTGGTTTGTGTTGATTTTTTGCTTTCAGGGATTGGTTTGTGTTGAGTTGTTAACCTAAAGGTTCGGCAGTTTGAATCTCCTTTAGCTAGTTTGAATCCATGGACTACCCTGTTAGATTGGGACTGAAGATAGGTACCTACTTATCTTTCTATTCCGTCACCAGCAGTGGCTTTTCCAAGAATAATATCCTGCATGAACATAGGTGGAGGTTAACTAACGCCTCAAAGGCATAATCAATGGTTATACATGGAACAAATTGCCAACGGTCGATGACCTACGCTGCCACGGTCGAGGGGTGGGAGGGAGGAGGAATGGGGAATGGTGGAGAGAGGGAGGAAGGAGGAAGGAGGAGAGGTACCTGGTCGCCGGAGGGGTCGGGGTCGGGGTCGGCGAAGGGGTCGGGTCGGGGTCGAGCTCGTCTGGGTCCTCCTTCCTTGTGATCGAAGGAGAGCAGGGGCAGTGGCGGAGGACGGCAAGGGCAGGCGGGGTGGGCGCGTCGGGGCAGGCCGCCGGCTCTTCTGCAGGCTCGGAGGAGGCCCTCGCTCGTCGGAGGGAGGAGGAGAGGAGAGGAGGCGGGCGGCCTTCGGCTCGGCCGATCCTGTTCGGGGCGCGAGGCGGCGGGGGTGGAGTCCTGGGGTCGGGCGGCGGCGTCGGGGCAGCGCAAGACCACAGCGGCGGCGGCGTCGCCGACGGCATGTAGGCGCGGCGGACGGAGGGGGCGGAGCAAGGGGGCGGCAGCGTACGGTTGGGGTCGAGTGGGGGATCTGGCGAGGGAGGGAGGGAGGCCACAGTGCGAGGAGAATAGGTGGAGTGGGGGGAGGGTTAGCAATGGCGCACCTCCCCCTAGTGCGCCATAAGTACGATGATTCTAATGGCGCACCTCCCCCTGGTGCACCATTAGAATTTTGTTTTAATTACTAGCCCGACTGGTCAGGTTATATTCCACCTAACCCTATCTCCATCAGAACACGCCCACTAGCCCGACTGGTCAGCACGCAGCACACACACTAGGAGGTCCTGGGTTCGATTCCCAGGCTCCCCAATTTTTGTTTTATGCATTTAAAATGATGTTTGATATTTATTTGTGTTTAAATATGTTCAAACTTGTTTAAATCATAACAGTATTTTTTTTATAAAAACAGTAATATTTTTTAAAAAAATATCATCAAATTTGTTATTTGAAAATATTTATGAATATGAAAAAATATCATCAAATTTATTATTTGAAAATATAATCAAATTTGTTTTTTTTTTGCAATTTTAGTTGCATTCATTTGTGACGGTGGAGCAGGCCGGGAGGGTGCGGGGAGAGGGTGCGGGGGTCGTCATGGCGGTGGAGTGGGGAGGTGCGGACTGGGGGTGTGGCGGCGGCTGTTGAGCGGGGTGGGTGGGGTCGTCCGACGGTGGAGTGGGAGGTGCGGGCGGGGAGGTGTGGGTGGCAGTGGAGCGGGGGAGGTGCGGTGGGTCGTCGTGGCGGTGGAGTGGGAAGGGTGCGGGGGGTCGGCGGCGGCGGCCGGTGGAGCGGGGGAGATGGTGCGGTGGGTGCTCGGCAGCGAGGGGGGCCGGATCTGGCGAGGTGGGATAGCGATCGAGATGGAGGGGGATCGAGATCGAGTGTCCATGAAATTTAAAAACATTCATGAGTTCAAAAAGTGCCCATGAAATACAATCGAGAAATGAAGGCTACAATTTAAATACTATCGATCTTAGCTAGCTATCTGTTCACAATCTTCTTGCCCTTATTTTTCGTAAATGGAGTTCTTCTCTTGAACGGACGTCCTTTAGGTAGGGTGGTCCTGCTTCTTCTTGTGGTGTATGTTGATACTTCATCGTCGTCGTCATGTTCCATCTTCGGGCCGCCCTACTTGTCGAAGTCTTGCTCATTGGCGACTCCATCCATTCCGATGATCTTCCTTTTGCCTCTCCTCACGACAACACGACTGGGCTTTGGCGGGTCGGTAATGAAGAAGCATTGGTCCACTTGGGAAGCCAGTACCCATGGCTCATTTTTCGCGGTGACGTTTGCGCCCACGGTCTTGGATTTGGCTTCGGGTATAACCATGGTGGTGAAATACCGGTCTTCTTTTATGACGCTCTTGGCCCATCTGACACGGAACATCGGGACCTTCTCTCCAGCGTAGCTCAGCTCCCAGATCTCCTCGATCCTTCCGTAGTATCTGCCCTTGTCGTTACCGGTGTAGGATTCCATCGTTACCCCAGAGTTCTGATAACCATCGCTCTTCATGTCCTTGTCCTCGGTGTAGAATGTGTAGCCGTTGATATCGTACGCCTCATAGGTCATCAGGTTGTGCTCGGCGCCCTGTGACAAGGCGAATATGAGTTGTTCTTCCGCGGAAGAATCCTCATGTAAAGGGTACGACAGAAGTTTCTGCTTGAACCAACGCGTGAAACATGAGTTGTGCTCTTTGATTATATCTCCGTCCGTCCTCTGTTGGCCTCGGTCATTGTACGTCTTCTTAATAAAGGTTTTGTGCTCTACCACCCAAGGACCGACCACGTCTATGAAGGAAATATGCCCTAGAGGCAATAATAAAAGTTATTATTTATTTCCTTATATCATGATAAATGTTTATTATTCATGCTAGAATTGTATTAACCGGAAACATAATACATGTGTGAATATATAGACAAACAGTATGTCACTAGTATGCCTCTACTTGACTAGCTTGTTAATCAAAGATGGTTATGTTTCCTAACCATGAACAAGGAGTTGTTATTTGATTAACAAGGTCACATCATTAGTTGAATGATCTGATTGACATGACCCATTCAGTTAGCTTAACACTTGATCGTTTGGTATGTTAATGCTTTCTTCATGACCCATACATGTTCCTATAACTATGAGATTATGCAACTCCCGTTTACCGGAGGAACACTTTGGTACTACCAAAGCGTCACAACGAATCGGGTGATTATAAAGGAGTACTACAGGTGTCTCCAAAGGTACTTGTTGGGTTGGCGTATTTGAGATTAGGTTTTGTCCTCCGATTGTCGGAGAGGTATCTCAGGCCTTCTCGGTAATGCACATCACTTAAGCCTTGCAAGCATTACAACTAATGAGTTAGTTGTGAAATGATGTATTACGGAACGAGTAAAGAGACTTACCGGTAACGAGATTGCACTAGGTATTGGATACCGACGATCGAATCTCGGGTAAGTAACATACCGATGACAAAGGGAACAACGTATGTCGTTATGCGGTTTGACCGATAAAGATCTTCAGTAGAATATGTAGGAGCCAATATGGGCATCCAGGTTCCGCTATTGGTTATTGACCAAGAATAGTTCTAGGTCATGTCTACATAGTTCTCGAACCCGTAGGGTCCGCACGCTTAAGGTTTCGATGATGGTTATATTATGAGTTTATGAGTTTTGATGTACCGAAGGAGTTCGGAGTCCCGGATGAGATCGGGGACATGACGAGGAGTCTCGAAATGGTCGAGGCGTAAAGATCGATATATTGGACGACTATATTGGAGTTCGGAAAGGTTCGAATGATTCGGTATTTTGGAGTACCGGAGAGTTACAGGAATTCGCCGGGAGAAGTATTGGGCCTTATTGGGCCTGCAGGGAGAGAGAGAGGGCTGCCTAGGGCAGGCAGGCGCGCCCAAGGCCTAGTCCGAATTGGACTAGGGGAGGGGCCGCACCTTTCTTCTCCTCCCTTCCTTCTCTCCTATTCCTACTAGGAAAGGAGGAGTCCTACTCCGGTGGGAGTAGGACTCCCCCCCTGTGCGCCCTCCCAGGCCGGCCACCTCCTCCTGTCTCCTTTATATACGGGGCAGGGGCACCCCATGACACACAAGTTGATCTACGGATCTTGCCTTAGCCGTGTGCGGTGCCCCTTCCACCATATTCCACTTCGGTTATATCGTCATGAGCTTAGGAGAAGCCCGGCGCGGAGAAGTCATATCGTCGCAGAGCTTAGGCGAAGCCCTGCGTCGGTGGAGCATCAACATCGCCACCACGCCGTCAGGTCGACGGAACTCATCCCGACACTTTGCTGGATCGAGTCCGGGATCGCCATCGAGCTGAACGTGTGCAGAACTCGGAGGTGCCGTGACGTTCGGTGCTTGGATCGGTCGGATCGTGGAGACGCACGACTACATCAACCGCGTTGTTATAACGCTTCGCTTTCGGTCTCACGAGGGTACGTGGACGGACACTCTCCCTCTCGTTGCTATGCCATCACCATGGTCTTGCGTGATCGTAGGAAATTTTGAAATTACTACGTTCCCCAACAATGGTATCGAGCCTGGTTTTATGCGTTGATGTCATGTGCACGAGTAGAACACAAGTGAGTTGTGGACGATACAAGTCATACCGCCTACCAGCATGTCATACTTTGGTTCAGCGGTATTGTGAGATGAAGCGGCCGGACCGACATTACGCAGACGCTTACGCGAGACTGGTTTCACCGCCCGAGCACTCGTTGCTTAAAGGTGACCGGCGGGTGTCTGTCTCTCTCACTTTAGTTGAATCGAGTGTGGCTACGCCCGGTCCTTGAGAAGGTTAAACGGAGTCTATTTGACGAAGTATCGTTGTGGTTTTGATGCGTAGGTAAGAACGGTTCTTGCTCAGCCCGTAGCAGCCACGTAAAACTTGCAAACAACAAAGTAGAGGACGCCTAACTTGTTTTTGCAGGGCATGTTGTGATGTGATATGGTCAAGACGTGATGCTATACTTTATTGTATGAGATGATCATGTTTTGTAACCGAAGTTATCGGCAATCTGGCAGGAGCCATATGGTTGTCGCTTATTGTATGAAATGCAACGCCATGTAATTGCTTTACTTTATCACTAAGCGGTAGCGATAGTCGAGAAGCAATAGTTGGCGAGACGACAATGATGCTACGATGGAGATCAAGGTGTCGCGCGGTGACGATGGTGATCATGGCGGTGCTTGGCGATGGAGATCACAAGCACAAGATGATGATGACCATATCATATCACTTATATTGATTGCATGTGATGTTTATCCTTTATGCATCTTATCTTGCTTTGATTGACGGTAGCATTATAAGATGATCTCTCACCAAAATTATCAAGAAGTGTTCTCCCGAGTATGCACCGTTGCGAAAGTTCTTCGTCTGAGACACCACGTGATGATCGGTGTGATAGGCTCTACGCTCAAATACAACGGGTGCAAAACAGTTGCGCACGCGAATACTCAAAGTTAAACTTGACGAGCCTAGCATATAACAGATATGGCCTCGAACACGAGACCGAAAGGTCGGCGTGAATCATATAGTAGATATGATCAACATAGTGATGTTCACCATTGAAACTACTCCATCTCACGTGATGATCGGACATGGTTTAGTTGATTTGGATCACGTGATCACTTAGATGACTAGAGAGATGTCTGTCTAAGTGGGAGTTCTTAAGTAATATGATTAATTGAACTTTAATTTATCATGAACTTAGTCCCGTAGTATTTTGCAAATTATGTTGTAGATCAATAGCTCGCGTTGTTGCTTCCCTATGTTTTCATATGTGTTCCTAGAGAAAATTATATTGAAAGATGTTAGTAGCAATGATGCGGATTGGATCCGTGATCCGAGGTTTATCCTCATTGCTGCTGAAGAATTATGTCCTTAATGCACCGCTAGGTGATGGACCTATTGCAGGAGCAGATGCGCACGTTATGAACGTTTATTAGCTCAATATGAGCGATCTGACGTTATGAACGTTTGGCCAGCTCAATATGATGACTACTTGATAGTTTAGTGCACCATGCTTAACGGCTTAGAATCGGGACTTCAAAGACGTTTTGAACGTCATGGACCATATGAGATGTTCCAGAATTGAAGTTAAAGCAAATACCGAGTTGAGAGATATGAAGTCTCCAACAAGTTCTATAGCTAAAAGATGGAGGAGAATCGCTCAACTAGTGAGCATGTGCTCAGATTGTCCGAGTACTTCAATCGCTTGAATCAAGTGGGAGTTAATCTTCGAGATAAGATAGTGATTGACAGAATTCTCTAGTCACCATCACTAAGTTAGTAGAACTTCGTGATGAACTATAGTATGCAAGGGATGACGAAAAGGATTCTCGAGCTCTTCGCGATGCTAAAATCGCGAAGGTAGAAATCAAGAAAAACATCAAGTGTTGATGGTTGACAAGACCACTAGTCTCAAGGAAAATGGCAAAGGGAAGAAGGGGAACTTCAAAAGGAGCGGCAAGCAAGTTGCTACTCGAGTGAAGAAGCCCAAGTCTAGACCTAAGCCCGAGACCGAGTACTTTTGCTGCAATGGAACTGGTCCTTGGAAGCGAACTACCCTGAATATTTGGTGGATAAGAAGGATGGCAAAGTGAACAAGGTTATATTTGATATACAGGTTATTGATGTGTGCCTTACTAGTGTTTATAGTGGCTCCTGAGTATTTGATACTGTTCGGTTGCTAAGATTAGTAACTCAAACAGGAGTTTCTGAGAATAAGCAGAGACTAGTTGAAGGGAAGTGACGATGAGTGTTGGAAGTAGTTCCAAGATTGATATGATCATCATCGCACACTCCCTATACTTTCGGATTAGTGTGGAACCTAAATAAGTGTTATTTGGTGTTGAGCATAAATATGATTTGATCATGTTTATTGCAATACGGTTATTCATTTAAGTAAGAGAATAAATTGTTGTTCATTTACATGAATAAAACCTTATATGGTTACACACCCAATGAAAATGGTTCATTGGATCTCGATCATAGTGATACACATATTCATAATATTGAAACCAAAAGATGCAAAGTTAATAATGATAGTGCAACTTATTTGTAACACTTGCCGTTTAGGTCATATTGGTGTAAAGCGCATGAAGAAAACTCCATCTCGATGGACTTTTGGAATCACTTGATTATGAATCATTTGATGCTTGCGAACCGTGCCTTTTGGGCAAGATGACTAAAACTCCGTTCTCCGAACAATGGAACAAGCTCTTGACTTATTGGAAATAATACATACCGATGTATGTGATCCAATGAATGTTGATGCTCGTGGCAAGTATCGTTATTTTCTGACCTTCACAAGATAATTTGAGTAGATATGGGTATATCTACTTGATGAAACATAAGTCTGAAATAGTTGAAAGGTTCAAAGAATTTCAGAGTGAAGTGGAAAATCATCGCAACAAGAAAATAAAGTTTCTGCGATCTGATCGTGGAGATGAATATTTGAGTTACGAGTTTGGTCTTCAATAAAACAATGTGGAATAGTTTCACAGCTCACGCCACCGGAACACCACAACATTATGGTGTGTCCGAACGTCAGAATCGTGCTTTATTTTGATATGGTGCGATCTATGATGTATCTTACCGATTTACCACTATCGTTTTGGGGTTATGCATTAGAGACAGCTGCATTCACGTTTAATAGGGCACCATCTAAATCCGCTGAGATGACACCGTATGAACTATGGTTTAGCGATAAACCTAAGCTGTCGTTTCTTAAAGTTTGGAGTTGTGATGCTTATGTGAAAAGTTTTCACCGATAAGCTCGAACCCAAATCGAGAAATGTCTTCATAGAATACCCAAAGGTAACTATTGGGTACACCTTCTATCACAGATCCGAAAGCAAGATTTTCGTTGCTAAGATGGATCCTTTCTAGAGAAGAAGTTTCTCTCGAAAGAAGTGAGTGGGAGGAAAGTAGAACTTGATGAGGTAATTGTACCTTCTCCCTTATTGGAAAGTAGTTCATCACAGAAATCAGTTCCAGTGATTCCTACACCAATTAGTGAGGAAGTTAATGATGATGATCATGAAACTTCAGATCAAGTTGCTACCAAACCTCGTAGGTCTTCGAGATAAGATCCGCACTGAGTGGTACGGTAATCGTGTTCTAGAAATCATGTTACTAGACCATGATGAACCTACAAACTATGAGGAAGCGATGATGAGCCCAGATTCGCGAAATGGCTTGAGGCCATGAAATCTGAGATGGGATCCATGTATGAGAACAAAGTATGGACTTTGATGGAGTTGCTCGATGATCGGCAAGCCATGTTATATAAATGGATCTTCAAGAGGAAGACAGATCTTGATAGTAGTGTTACTATCTACAAAGCTCGACTTGTCACAAAAGGTTTTCGACAAGTTCAAGGTGTTGACTACAATGAGATTTTCTCAATCAGAAGCGATTCTTAAGTCTGTCGAATTATGTTAGCAATTGCCACATTTTATGAAATCGGCAAATGGATGTCAAAACTACATTCTTTAATGGATTTATTAAAGAAGAGTTGTATATGATGCAACCAGAAGTTTTTGTCAATCCTAAAGGAGCTAACAAAATGTGCAAGCTCCAATGATCCATCAATGGACTGGTGCAAGCATCTCGAGTTGGAATATACGCTTTGATGGGTTGATCAAAGCATATGATTTTATCTGACTTTTGGAAAGGCCTGTATTTACAAGAAAGTGAGTGGGAGCACTACAACATTTCTGATAAGTATATGTGAATGACATATTGTTGATCGGAAATGATGTAGAATTATTCTGCAAAGCATAAAGGAGTATTTGAAAGGAGTTTTTCAAAGAAAGACCTCGGTGAAGCTGCTTACATATTGAGCATCAAGATCTATAGAGATAGATCAAGACGCTTGATAAGTTTTTCAATGAATACATACCTTGACAAGATTTTGAAGTAGTTCAAAATGGAACAGTCAAAGAAAGAGTTCTTGCCTGTGTTACAAGGTGTGAGATTGAGTAAGACTCAAAACCCGCCACGGCAGAAGATAGAAAGAGAATGAAAGTCATTCCTATGCATCAGCCATAGGTTCTATAAAGTATGTCATGTTGTGTACCAGATCTATTGCATACCCTACCACTAAGATTGGCAAGGAGTGCAATAGAGATCTAGGAGTAGATCAATGGACAGCGGTCAAAATTATCCTTAGTAGAATAAGGATATGTTTCTCGATTATGGAAGTGGAAAAGGTTCGTCGTAAAGGTTACGTCGATGCAAGTTTTAAACACTAATCTAGATGACTCGAGTCTCAATCTAGATACATATTGAAAGTGGGAGCAATTAGCTAGAGTAGCTCCGTGCAAGAGCATTGTAGACATATAAATTTGCAAAATACTTACGGCTCTGAATGTGTGAGACCTGCTGACTAAAATTATCTCACAAGCAAAACATGATCACACCTTAGTACTCTTTGGGTGTTAATCACATAGCGATGTGAACTAGATTATTGACTCTAGTAAACCCTTTGGGTGTTGGTCACATGACGATGTGAACTATGGGTATTAATCACATACAGATGTGAATATTGGTGTTGAATCACATGATGATGTGAACTAGATTATTGACTCTAGTGCAAGTGGGAGGCTGAAGGAAATATGCCCTAGAGGCAATAATAAAGTTATTATTTATTTCCTTATATCATGATAAATATTTATTATTCATGCTAGAATTGTATTAACCGGAAACATAATACATGTGTGAATATATAGACAAACAAGATGTCACTAGTATGCCTCTACTTGACTAGCTTGTTAATCAAAGATGGTTATGTTTCCTAACCATGAACAAGGAGTTGTTATTTGATTAACAAGGTCACATCATTAGTTGAATGATCTGATTGACATGACCCATTCAGTTAGCTTAACACTTGATCGCTTGGTATGTTAATGCTTTCTTCATGACCCATACATGTTCCTATAACTATGAGATTATGCAACTCCTGTTTACGGAGGAACACTTTGGTACTACCAAACGTCACAACGAATCGGGTGATTATAAAGGAGTACTACAGGTGTCTCCAAAGGTACTTGTTGGGTTGGCGATTTGAGATTAGGTTTTGTCACTCCGATTGTCGGAGAGGTATCTCGTGCCTTCTCGGTAATGCACATCACTTAAGCCTTGCAAGCATTACAACTAATGAGTTAGTTGTGAAATGATGTATTACGGAACGAGTAAAGAGACTTACCGATAACTAGATTGCACTAGGTATTGGATACCGACGATCGAATCTCGGGTAAGTAACATACCGATGACAAAGGAACAACGTATGTCGTTATGCGGTTTGACCGATAAAGATCTTCGTAGAATATGTAGGAGCCAATATGGGCATCCAGGTTCCGCTATTGGTTATTGACCAAGAATAGTTCTAGGTCATGTCTACATAGTTCTCGAACCCGTAGGGTCCGCACGCTTAAGGTTTCGATGATGCTTATATTATGAGTTTATGAGTTTTGATGTACCGAAGGAGTTCGAGTCCGGATGAGATCGGGGACATGACGAGGAGTCTCGAAATGGTCGAGACGTAAAGATCGATATATTGGACGACTATATTCGAGTTCGAAAGGTTCGAATGATTCGGTATTTTGAGTACGGAGAGTTACGGGAATTCGCCGGGAGAAGTATTGGGCCTTATTGGGCCCTGGGGAAAGAGAGAGGGCTGCCTAGGGCAGGCGCGCGCCCAAGGCCTAGTCCGAATGGACTAGGGAGGGGCCGCACCCTTCTTCTCCTCCCTTCCTTCTCTCCTATTCCTACTAGGAAAGGAGGAGTCCTACTCCGGTGGGAGTAGGACTCCCCCCTGGTGCGCCCTCCTAGGCCGGCCACCTCCTCCTGTCTCCTTTATATACGGGGCAGGGGGCACCCCATGACACACAAGTTGATCTACGGATCTTGCCTTAGCCGTGCGGTGCCCCTTCCACCATATTCCACTTCGGTTATATCGTCATGAGCTTAGGAGAAGCCCGCGCCGGAGAAGTCATATCGTCGCAGAGCTTAGGCGAAGCCCTGCGTCGGTGGAGCATCAACATCGCTACCACGCCGTCGTCTTGACGGAACTCATCCCGACACTTTGCTGGATCGAGTCCGGGATCGCCATCGAGCTGAACGTGTGCGAACTCGGAGGTGCCGTGACGTTCGGTGCTTGGATCGGTCGGATCGTGGAGACGCACGACTACATCAACCGCGTTGTTATAACGCTTCGCTTTCGGTCTACGAGGGTACGTGGACGGACACTCTCCCTCTCGTTGCTATGCCATCACCATGGTCTTGCGTGATCGTAGGAAATTTTTGAAATTACTACGTTCCCCAACAGTCTATGTGTTGTAGCGCGACTAGGTTTGCTCTTTCAAAGTCGGCGAGTTGACCCTCGAAGTTGACATGCATTTCGCGGCGACCTCACGGTGACCCCATCCAGCGAGCCTGCCGAGGTGCTGCTGACGGGCAGACCAACGGGTCCTCGATGCCTAGATAATTCGTGCGATGGGAGATGCACTCTTCGATCAGAAAGCCCCTGGCTATGCTTCCCTCTGGACGTGACATGTTGCGAACGTATCCTTTGATGACACCATTCATCCTTTTGAACGGCATCATGCTGTGCAGGAACGTCGGCCCGAGTTGGATGATATCCTCCACGATATGGACCAGCAGATGCACCATAATGTCGAAGAATGCGGGCAGGAAGTACATCTCAAGCTCGCATAGTATCACCATGATCTCTTCCTGTAGCCTTCTGAGTTGCCTCACGCCAACCGACTTCCGAGAGATGACGTTGAAAAAGTTGCATAGGCCAAATAGCATTTCACGGACGTGCGCGCCCATGATCCCATGGATTGCAACTGGAAGTATCGTGTCATCAAGACGTGATACCGTGAGACTTCATCCCGCTGAACTTCGCTTCACTGGGTCTAGGTATCGCTTATCTTCCCAGCGTAATCGCAAGGAAGTTTTACTCCCACGAGGCAGGTGAAAAACTGCTCGATCTCCTCCTGACTTAGAGTGAAGCATGCGGGAGGGTAGTCATTTCCGGTCTTCTTGGCCTTTTTGCCTTTGCGACGACTTTCCGTGTCCTGCTTCGCCTCATCATCATCATCATGATTAGCGTGAAGCTCCTCCCTGATGCCCATTGATTTCAAGTCTGCCCTTGCTTTCGGCCCATCTTTGGTCCTCTCTGGCATGTTGAGCAGGGTACCAAGCAGACTCTCGCACACGTTCTTCGTGATATGCATGACATCAAGGCTGTGAGGCACACGGTGGATCTTCCAGTACGACAAGTCCAAGAAAACAGACCTCGTTTTCCATACCTTCAGCAGCGGCTCTGGCGCCTTTCGCTTCTTTCCCGGCTCTGGTGCCTTTTTCTTATTTCCCGACAGTGGGCAATCTTTCCAATTTTTCAACAGCTGGTCTATTTCCTCGCCGCTCCTCGTACGCGGGCGTCTTCGGGGTTCGGTTTCACCATCGAACAGATCCTTGTGTTTCCTCCACGGGTCATCGTCACGGAGCCACCTTCGATGTCCCATGAACACAGTTTTCGAAGACCCGGGATCTCAATCTAGCTGGCGATACGTTGTGTTATCCATGCACCTGACGCATCCAGAAAATCCGTGGACCACCTGCCCCGCGAGATATCCGTAACCGAGATAGTCGTGCACCGTCGTGAGCAGTGCGGCTCTCATAGGGAAATATTCTTTCTCCGTGGCCCCACGTATTGGCTGGCATTTTCCACAGCGTGTCTAGCTCCTCTTTCAGCAGCCCCAGATACTGATTGACGTCGTTCCTGGTTTTTTCGCCCTTCAATTAGCATACTCATGTGAATGTACTTCCTCTTCATGCACAACCAGGGGAAGGTTGTACATCCACACAAACACAGGCCAGGTGCTATGTGTGCTTCTCGGCTGCCAAACGAATTGACTCCATCGGTGCTCGCGCCCAAGACGATGTTCCTTGGATCCTTCCCAAATTCTGGGTGTTGAAGTTCAACGCCACATCGCTCACATCCTTAGGGTGACTCAGCATCTTGTCTTTTTATTTATCTCCGGATCATTTGCGTCATCTTCGCTTCTTCTCCTCCCTATCCGCGTGCCAACGCAGGAGCTTTGCTACCTTAGGGTCCATGAAATACCGCTGCAGACGCGAGTGATCGAAAAGTACCACACCACTTTTCGAGGAGCTTTCTTCCTCTTCTTGTATCGAGTGACGCCGCACACCGGACATATGGTAGACTCCGCGTGCTCGTCCCGATAAATGTTGCAATATGGTATTTCACATGCGGTAAATCCAGAGGACACACGATTTTCTTCGCCTCCTCGAAACTGGTCAGGCACTTGTTCCCCTTGGGAGGACGTTCGTGCCAGAATGACATGTTCTCGTCGAAGCATGCGTCGGTCATTTTGTGTTTTACCTTCATCTCCAGATCCATGAGCGTTACTTTCAGGCGGGTATCCTCGGGCCTGCATCCTTCATACAATGGAGTAACCGCGTCTATCTCCAGTTGATCCAGCTTGGCTTTCTCTCGGGCGGCAGCTCTTGTGTTATCCGTCTGCTTGAGAAGCAGCTCTTGAATATGAGGGTCCTGCACCCAGCCCATCGATGGTCCATCGTCGTCTGCTCCGCCGGCATCTTCATCTTCATGATCATGCCCTTCGTCTGCTCCGGCATCTTCCTCATCATCATGTCCTGCATCTTCTACATGATGACTGTGTACAACATCACCGTCGTGATCATGTCCTGGAGATTCTTCGTCTTCTCGCCCGCCCGAGCCGCGGTGGTTGTCTTGCTACCCTTCCTCATTTCTTGCTCGGCCCCCATGGACGACTTCATAGTCATCTTCATCACCTTGCCACCGATAGCCATCCATGAAACCACGCAAGAGCAGGTGGTCCCTTTTGCCCGGAATCCGGGTCCGCAATAAGGCTCTTCACTTGCATCTTCGACACGGACATCTTATCTCCGTCTCGTTCTTTTCAAGCATCTCAGCCTTCGCGGAGCTCAAAAACCTATTCACGATGCCTTCGGTCATCGTGCGGACCATGATCGCCTGCGAGGTAGAGCAAAACGATATTTTAGAACCAAGAAAA
Organism: Aegilops longissima; assembly: GCA_021605205.1. NCBI lineage: Eukaryota > Viridiplantae > Streptophyta > Magnoliopsida > Poales > Poaceae > Aegilops > Aegilops longissima. The sequence continues at coordinate 582,968,380 of CM038677.1, read as the reverse complement.
AATTTGGCATGACTTTCCCTAAAAATAGGACCAAAAAGAATGCATAGTGTCAAAATTCTCGCCGAAACAGAAATGAATCAACATTCCGGCAAAATATTGGCAACTATCGCATTTCTATTGGCAACTATCGCATTTCAAATACCGGTACCTGCAAACACAAACATATATGCAACACCACAAACATATGCAACACCACGAACATACATAGATCTAGCTAGGCCACAAAAAGTGCATGTGCACGTTGTTGGAGAGGGAGAACAACATAAAGATAGCTTCCCCCCTTGCTTACCTATCAAAAAAAGGTAATTTAACCACTTAATTTGGATGAATCTATGATGCAAATGAGGCGAGGAGGAGGAGTCAGCCGAGACAAGCTTGGAGGAGGAGGTGGAGAATAAAGTGGGGAAAGTGAGTGGGTAGGTGGGCTGTCCAAAATATCTTGTTGGTCCCAGGTTACTAATGGCGCACCACCTGCAAATGCGTCATTAGTAACCCTAGTTACTAATGGCGTACCTCCTGCTGGTGCGCCATTAGAAGTTTTGTAAAAAAATAATAAAAAATATATATATATTCTAATGGCGCACCGTGGCATAAAAAAAAGAATAAAAAAAACAACAGTAGTGGCCCACTGTGTGGCTGGTGCGCCATTAGTATGTTTGAAAAAATAAAATAATTTTTTTTGTTACTAGTGGCGCACCATGTGCCTGATGCGCCATTAGTGTCTTCCACACTAATGGCGCACCAGCACATGATGCGCCACTGCTATATAGTAGTGGCGCACCACATGACAGGTGCATTATTAGTGTTCATTCCATCTATAGCCCTTTTCCTAGTAGTGTCGTCAAGCCGGTTGCAAAACCTGAAGGTAAGAAAGAACTTGTCTTTCATAATGCACAAGCGGCGGCTTGAAAAGATGTTGAGAAGGCATTTGGGATTTTGCAATCCCAATTTGCTTTTGTGCGAGGACCATCTAGATTTTGGGATCAAAAGATCCTTTGGTACATCATGACCGCTTGCATGATCATGCATAACATGATCATTAAGAACGAGCGTGGAAAAAATTTGGATTACAACTTCTATCAGTTGATGGGCATTCGTGTTAACCCCATGCGCAAGGAGGAGCGCACTAGACGTTTCATGAAGGTGTACAGCGAGATTAGAGACACCGATGTGCATGACCAACTCCAGAAAGATTTGATGGAAGAGCATTGGAAATGGTATGGCGAAAGATCCGCATAGATTCATTATTTATTTGTTCAAAACTTTGTTGTATTGTGCAAAACTATATTGTATCTGTGTTGCATTTCATCTTCTAGATCCGAAGAACTATGTAATAATTTGATATTGTGGACATGAATTTTTTTATATTGTTTTAAAACATGTTTTATGCAATATGTGCGGCTGTACAGTGGCTGGACAGCGGCCGCGCTGCTGCTGGCCGATTTTGGATCATGAATTTGGATCATCTATTGGAGTTGCTCTTTTGGACCATGAATTTGGACCATCTGTTGGAGTTGCCTTTTTTTTTCTAAGCTCCAAAACACATTTTTTATCGGTCCAAATATTACATTTCTGATTTTGGACCATCAAAATTTAGACCATTTATTGAAGATGCTCTTAGTGTTTACCCCCACCGTGTCGCACGTACGTTAGCACCAACACAAAAAAGATCAAGCAACGTTACCGTTTCTCTTTGTTTGATAAAAAAAGTAAGAGTACCGTTATGCACCCTGGATGCAAACCTCACCTTTGGCGCGATTTGACGAGTCTGACTGATCCGGCAAGATGCGTCGATCGACGTTAGGATTTGGAGGACCTATCACCCATGTCATATCGCGTTTCGCCCGGCTTTAGCTTTATTAGGGCAGGCAGGACATGCAGATGCAGGAAACGAAGCTGTCAGCCTCCAAAAGTTGATGCAATGCGAGACGTGACTCGTGATGCCGACCCAATTTGGGGCAAATTTGATCATTTTAACCTCTGGACGAAATCAATTCACGGAATGAACTGCCCGTGAAATTATTTCACACCCCTAACCTTTTTGTGTAGCGCCCGCCACGACGGCGCCAAGCACCCTCTTGTGCTGCGCGCCTAGCACGGGGCGTTGCACACCGATCCATCGTGGCAGCCCGGGCTGCATCCAGAAGGTCTGCGCCTCTGCGCTAGGCGCCCACATGTAATGTGCAGCGCCTCCGTGCTAGGCGCCACACTTGTAAAGTGCAGCGCCTAGCGCGAGAGGCCTGATCTGTGACTTATCCAGCCACTTGGCTGCCCCCTCCCCACCCCCACACCACACACTCTCCCACTCTCCTCCCCGAGCTTTGCCCCTCTCCCACTCTCCCCTCTCAAATCCTCTCCCAAATCTTGCAAATTTGAAGAATTTTTCCGTGGATTTCAAGTCAAACCCTCCCTCAAGGTAATATTCTCCGATCCCCTTGTTTTGATCCAAGTAAAGTTCCCATTGCTCATTTGTTGCTAGTTTGGGGAAACCCTAGTTTTGTTTGGATCTAGAGATTTGTATGGAGATGTGAGATGTTTGTTTGCCAATTTCTATGGTTAGGCTTTGTTAGTATGCTAGGGTTATTCTTATGGGTGTTCTTATGTTAGGGTTAGGGTTGTGGTTATGGTTATGGTTATGGTTATGGGCTAGGTTATGGTTATGGTTATGGTTATGGTTATGGTTATGGTTAGGGTTAGGTTGTTGTTTGATATATATATTAGGGTTTCTACTCCGTGTTAATCCTTGTATTAGTACTCATGGAAGCAATGTTACCTTGTGATTTTGGAATGCTTATAGGGATGGGAAGAACATGTGTGTTTGTTCATCATGGGGACAAGGACGCCTTTTTGAAAGGCAATGTAGAACCGGACCCGGATGAGGTTGACATGGTGTTTGATAGTAGTCCTAGCTATGCGGAGCTCTCGCAACAAGTTAGGGAAGATTTGAATTGGACGGACCCTAGTGATATCATAGAGTTGGAGGGAAGGCATAATGTTGGTTTTGGAATGCACATCCGTTGGAAGACAATGCGTGTCAATTCGGAGCAACGTTGGGTTGCATACAAGGAGACGGTGGCCGAATCACTAGACAAGGCTCTTGAGTTATTTGCAACGAAGAAGGTTGATTCAAGTTTGCATTTGGACTTGAACCGGAACCCCTCCCCTTTGGTTGCTAGTAGCCCCACACCCTTGAAGCGAGATGAAATTGTTGAACCTCTTTTGACCCAAGAAGTGAGGCTAACATTGAGCCCGTTTACAAACAACCAAGATGAAGTTTTGCAAGAGGACAATGATGAGTATGCGGACGATGACAATGAAGTTGATCTCCATGACAACAATGTGGGTGATCTCGACAAATATCACTTGCAAGAGACAATGGACCCTTCCATCCCTTTTTCCCGTGCATATGCATCGGACTCGGATGACGATGGTCCCGATGAACAAGTTGATGCGGAGGGGTTCACAGTGAAGGAGGCCGAAGCTTTCGAGAAGGTATTTGGTCGGGTTCATCGGACTACATTGTTCAAGGATGTTAGTCTCGCGGATGAAGCCGTGGTAGATGGTGGCCAATGTGTACCTCTTGGGGTTAGGCCAAGCTCTCATCATGATTTGGGAGACGACAAGAACCGGATTGCTAACGGTTCTAAGTTCGACACCTTGTTGGAATTGAAGATGTGGCTCGACAACTACTCGGTTACGCATTATCGTCCACACAAGGTGGTGCACTCGGACGTCAAAGTGCGCTACACGGTTGCATGTGCATGTGAAGATGAAATATGTCCATGGATTGTGCGTGCAAGACCATGGAAAGGAGGTCCCACTTGGCATGTAGTGAGTTGTGTGCCAACTCACATGTGCCAAGGCAAAAGGGTGGATGGCAAGATTGTGTCCCAAAACCACAAACAACTCACGTCCGAGTTCATCGCCATGTGCTCTCCAACTCAATATCCACACTTCCAACAATGAGCGTCCAACATGTCATTGACCTTGTGAAAGCCATCTTTCACTACAAGGTGAAGTACGACAAGGCATGGAAGGCGAAGCAAGCCGCATTTAAGATGTTGTATGGTACTTGGGAGGAAGCATACAACCGAATCCCTAGGTTGTTGTTAGCCATGGCCGCGACAAACCCGGGCATGGTTCATGTGGTCGAGCCTCATGGGCACCAAACAACGGTTCATGAAGAAAGGAAAGTCAGAGTATTTGGCCGTGCTTTTTGGGCGTTCGAGCAATGTGTGAGGGCTTTCGAACATTGTAGGCTGGTCATCGCAATTGATGGCACGTTCTTGACCGGACAATACAAGGGCACCTTGTTGGTTGCGATAGCAAGTGAAGCCAATAACCGGGTGTTGCCATTGGCATTTGCTTTGGTTGAGGTGGAAAACAATGACAACTGGGAGTGATTTCTGCATCTTTTGAGGACGAAGGTGTTACCCGCTCAAAGGGAAATTTGTGTCATATCGGATCGGCATCAAGGAATTCTTAACGCGATGGAGATTGACAATCCCGGGGCATGCTCCGCTGCACCATCGATGGTGCATGAGGCACTTTTGTTCGAACTTCTATAGGGCATGTGGCCTTAAGGAGTTGGCCGATGATCTTCAAGATTGTTGTCCTGCTTTCTCCGAGAAGCGCTTCGCCACTTTGTACCACAAATTGCTCGCACACAAAAAACTTGATGCCGGGGGTCAAGACTTTCTCAATAGGCACATTCAATACCGGAACAAGTGGGCACGTGCCTTTGATGAAGATGGCCGGAGATACGGTCAAATGACAAGCAATATGGCGGAATGCTTCAATAGGGTGCTCAAAGGTGCACGTGGATTACCCGTGACGGCAATAGTTCAATACACATTTGACAAGATGAATGCGTGCTTTGTAAAGTACTCAATGGAAACCGATGCACAAATAGCGGTGAGAACCCACGGAAGTACAAGTACAAGTTCCCACCCAAAGTTGATGAATGGTTGGTATTTCAATCACGGAAGGCGGACTCAGAAGAAGCTATATTATTTGACAACGAAGAGTGGAAGTACGAAGTGAAAGAGCCAGGAGGAACCACAAACGATGGCCGCAACATGGAGGTCGGGCTTTCAAGGTGTCGTTAACACAATGTGATTGCACTTATGGAGGCCGTTGTTGCTTCATCTCCCATGCTCACACTTGTATACCGCCGGTCGCGTTAGGAATGTGGACATCAATCACCCACGCACCGTGAGGGAGTCGGAGTTCTCAATCATGACGGTCAAGAAAACATGGGCTCCCCGCTTTCACCCGTACTTTGACCAATCACAATGGCCGGAGTATCATGGAGTTCAACTATGGCCGGATCCGGAGTTGAAGGTTGTTAAATGGGGTAGACGTCAGACAAAGCGTCTTAGAGGAGACATGGACGGATGGGGCCATGGTGGCCGCCGCGAAGCGGGCAACGACCAATTCCAAGAGCCTCATGAGAGCTCCCGTTGTGGGGAGTGCAAAGGTCATGGCCACAACAAAAGAAAATGTACGAAACCAAGGAAAAGGTCCAAGATAAATGATGCAAGCACAAGCCAACAAGGAGCTACACAAGGGAGCCAACCAAGTGGTATCCAACAAGTGCCAAGCCAACCAAGAGGTAGCCAACAAAAGCGAAGGCAACCTAGTGGTAGCCAACAAGTGCCAAGGCAACCAAGTGGTAGCCAACCTAGTGGTAGCCAACAAGTGCCAAGGCAACCAAGTGGTAGCCAACCTAGTGGTAGCCAACAAGTGCCAAGCCAACCAAGTGGTAGCCAACAAGTGCCAAGCCAACCAAGTGTTAGCCAAAGAGGATCTAGGCAACAAAGAGGTCGGCAACTAGGACTTACAAGAGGCCGTGGTGGTGGTAGAGCTCGTGGTGGTGGTCTAGGCCGTGGTGGTGGTAGAGCTCGTGGTGGTGGCAATGGCTGTGGTGATGGTCTAGGCCTTGGTGATGGTCTTGGCCTTGGTGGTAGACTTGGCCGTGGTGATGGACAAGGGCAAGTTCGTTATAGAGGAATGTTTGGATACCTAGATGGACCGTTTCCGTATGTTCTTGTTTTTCATATGTTCTTGTTTATCATATTTTCATATGTTCTTGTTTATCATATGTGCTTCCATTTGTTCTTATTGTCCTTACTAACCATTATGTTTCACTCATTGTAGGTATGGCGGCTTCCCAACCCAACAAACCAACGATGAAGGAGGATGGCGAAGATGAGATGGCGGGATGGTGGGAGAAGGCTGCAAAGAAGCTTAGAGATGAGGATGCAGCCAAGCTAAAGAAGAAGAAGGAAGAGGAGCATGAGAAGGAGAGGAAGAGGAGAGAGAGAGAGAGCGTCAAATGCGATGCGCGCTAGGGAGGAAGCGTTGGTGAGGAAATGTGAGGACGCACAGAAGAAGCGTCTAAAGGATTTTCAAGAAAAAACCATGAAGCCTTCGGCAATTGCAGCTGAAAAAGAAGAGAGGGACAATCAGATATTCATGGAAAGGGTGGTTAAGGAGGCTAACCTCATAAGAAAAAGGGAGGAGGAAGAGGAAGAAGAGAGGAAGAAGAAGGGAAAGGGGCCTTGCTCTACCCAATAAAGCTAGCATGTGTCATGAAGTACTATGTCTCCTCCTGGATTTGGTTGTGAACTACTATGTGTCGTGAACTACTATGTCTCCTCCTCGATTTGGTTGTAATAACTACTAGGTGTCGTGAACTACTATGTCTCCTCCTCGATTTGGTTGTAAGAACTACTATGTGTCGTGAAGTACTATGTGTTATGAACTACTATATGTCGTGAACTACGTGCATATGTTCTCTTCACAGTTGTTAGATTGCTATGTATCAATCCTACTTCACATCATCTTAGAATGTCGCATATGCTAAAAATTCACTAAGTCCATAGTGCAGCGCTGCATGAGCTAGGCGTTGCACTATGGAGTGTGACGCCCATGAGCCAAGCGCTGCAGTCTGTAGCTATCCGGAGAGCAGCAGAATGTATGTCAAGCTGAGAGCACTGCAGCGCCAAAGCATGGGCGTCACACTCCATAGTGCAGCGCCAAGGGCCAGCGTTGCACTATGGAGTGTGATGCCACATGAGCTAAGCGCTGCAGTGCGTAGCTATCCGCAGAGCAATGAATGTATGTCAAGCTACTGACACTGCAGCGCCTAGCCCGAGGCGTCACACTTCATAGTGCAGCGCCGAGGTCCAGGCGTTGCACTATGGAGTGTGACGCCTGAGCTAGGCGCTGCATGTGTCTGCAGCTATCGCAGAGCAATGTAATGTATGTCAAGCTACTGACACTGTGTAGCGCTTAGCCTGGAGGCATCACACTCCATAGTTGCTCTCTGGATAGCTTAGAGACTGTGTAGCGCCTAGCACAGGCGTCACACTCCATAGTGCAGCGCCTGAGGTCCAGCGTTGCACTATGGAGTGTGACGCCTACAAAGCTAGGCGCTGCATGTGTCTGTAGCTATCCAGAGCAATGAATGTATGCCTCCTAGGCGTCACATGTGTCTGTAACTATCCGAGGAGCAATGTAAAGTTGGACAAGTTCTGCACTGTGTGGCGCCAGGAAAGGGTTGTTGAACAGATAGATGATGCACCGGAACAAATGAAATATTTGAATGAGGTGACAACCTCGAATTAATTCAAACACAGACGAATCTCTGAGATGTCTTGAACTCCGGAATGATTGAATGGCGAGAGGCAAATAAGCAAGGAGAACACTTGATCCAAGGAAAAGAATATGATCAACACCGAAAAAAACTTAAATTGAGTGCACCGGAAAAAGAAAGGGATGAATACGAACAAGATGAGAATTCACCGGTTGAAATAATTGAGGGAAGACTGAAGAGGCTCCACACGAATGGAATTGATGGTCGGAAGAAACTCGAACCCCGGGAATAATAGGGTGGGAGGGCGGGAAAAACAAAGACAACTTGGAAGGGGGAACCGACCAATATCTTGAAGAGAAAAACACCGGTTGAAATCATTGAGGAAAGAAAGCAAAGACTTCGCACGAGTAGGATGGATACTCAATTACGGACTCCGGTTCCGAGAGGAAGAAGGGAGGGCGGGTGGGAAAAACAAGGACAACTTCGGACAAGGAAAAACAACGACGTCGGAGGAAGAACTGAGGATTGAACTTGGCAAAGATGAAGATGGTCGAGTCGACTTGACGAGAAATGCACCGGACAAAAGAGGATGGACAACTCACGAAACTAACCACGTGATCCTAAAGAAAAATTTGAACGGGAAGAGGAGTAATTCAAAACACCTACGTCAAGATTCCTCACCAGAGCGACGAAGGGGCTGAGGAGTAAAAAGAAATCCTACTCTCCGATATAACTAGACTCCGAAAATAGTTTTCTTCTAGACTCAACAACGCCCAAACTACACGATCAATCAAGGGGGCTCCTAGGGTCGGTCGAGGCTCTGATACCAACTTGTCACGCCCAAGATGCGACCCTATCCTAAAGGAACTCGAAGGTCCCACCATCTTGAAGACGCTTTTGCAAGGTGGATATCATTACATCAACATTACATAATAGTGGAGATACATACATAAGGCACAAACGCCCCAAGAATACAACAACATCATACAAGAGATCAACATCCGACTACGGATGAAACATAAATAGAAACTCAAACGACATCCACCCTGCTAGCCCAGGCTGCCGACCTGGAACCTATCCCCTGATCGAAGAAGCAGCAGAAGAAGAACTCCAAAACAAGCAAACATCGCTCTCGCGTCATGATCATCGCAAAACCTGCACCTGCAACTGTTGTTGTAGTAATCTGTGAGCCACGAGGACTCAGCAATCCCATTACCATGGGTATCAAGACTAGTAAAGCTTAAAGGGAAAGGAAGGGGTAAAGTGGTGAGGTTGCAAAAGCGACTAAGCATATATGGTGGCTAACCAACGCAAATGAGAGCGAGAAGAGAAACAAAAGAACGGTCGTCAACTAGTAATGATCAAGAAGTGATCCTGAACTCCTACTTACGTCAGACATAACCCAGAAACCATGTTCTCCTCTTGATCAACCCCGAAAAGAGACGCTCACGGTTACGCATACGGTTGGTGTATTTTAGAAGAGTTTACTTCAAGTTTACTACAACCGGATATTAACAAATTCCCATCGCCACATAACGCGGCACGGCTTTCGAAAGTTCAAACCCGCAGGGTGTCCCAACTTAGCCCATGATAAGCTCTCGCGATCAACGAAGGATATTCCTTCTCCGGGAAGACCCGATCAGTCTTGGAATCCGGCTACAAGACATTTCGACAACAATAAAACAAGACCAGCAAGACCTCCGGTGTGCCGACATCCCGATAGTAGCCAGCAGATCTCGCCTCGAGCCACGACCGGATGAGCGAGACGTATAACTAGAACCAGCCCTCAAGTTTCCCGAGGTGGCGCGCAAGTGGTTTCTAGTTTGGACCAACACTTAGACAAGCATTGGCACAGGGGGCTAAAATGAAGATGACCCTTTAGAGCGCGACTCCCAAGGGAAAAAGGGCTAGGTGAGGCAAATGGTAAAACCAATGTTGGGCCTTCTTTGGAAGAGTTTTATTCAAAGCGAACCGTCAAGGGGTCCCATAAATCACCCAACCGCGTTAGGGACGCAAAATCCGGGAACATAATACCGATATGACGGAAACTAGGGCGGCAAGAGTGGAACAAAACACCAGGCATAAGGCCGAGCCTTCCACCCTTTACCAAGTATATAGATGCATTAAAAAATATAAGAGATATTGTGATATCCCAACAATTAACATAATCCAACATGGAGCAATCTTCATCTTCACCTGCAACTAGCAACGCTATAATAGGGGCTGAGCAAAGTGGTAACATAGACAAACAACGGTTTGCTAGGAAGGGTAACAAAGGTTAGAGGCTGACATGGCAATTGGTGAGGCTTGAGCAACAAGAGATAGGTAGCGCGGCAAAGCAATAGAACGAAGCAACTAGCATAACAATGATAGTAGTGAGATCCAAGGTGATGGTCATCTTGCCTGAAATCCCGCAAGGAAGAAGAACGAGTCCATGAAGAAGACGAAGCCACGAAGACGAACCAAGCGTAGACGAACGAATCCTCACGATCGCAACGAAACAGGAACTATCGAGAAGAAGCACACAACACGGTAAACACCCCACACATAAACAAGACATGATGCACAACAAGCATGATGCATGACAAGGCTACATGAAGCTACTCATGGAAAGAGACGATGCATAACAAGAACAACACATCAAGGCAAGTTTAAATGAGGCCAGAAACAACATATAACAATTCCGGTAAGTCCTCATATGCAAATTTCAAAATTGGTCCAGATCTGAATAAACCTTATGTTCAAGTTGTTAAACAGCAAGTTAAGATGCACCACGATGATCTACACGACATTCTAGTCAAGTTACATATAAAGTTCATTTAATTCGAAGCTACGGCCTAGAAGATATGAACAAAACAAGATAAGCATGGCATTGATGCTAAATGCATCCAAACATCAAGCAAACACCTCAAAACAAGGATGCAACATGATAATATGAAACTACGTGCAAAATCAAGCAAGTTTCATATAAAGCACACTCAAAACGGAGCAACGGTTCAACACATACACACAATACAAGTTTAAAGGATCAGCTGTCCAAAACAGCAACTAGGCATATTGCAAGCACCAAAACAACATGCTACAGCACCTCAACGTGAAAACAAAAGGCATGGACATGGTGTACAGGTAAAGCATAACAAAACATGAACACTGAGCTATCTCCAGAAATCACTAGAACATGCTCAAAATGACATGGCAAGATTGCAAATAATAACAGTTTCAGGCTTAGCAGAAATAACATCAGGTTGCAATGTTTAGAGCTATCAAACAACATGTTACAGGAACTTATCATGGCAAACAAAGGCATGGCATGAATCTACTAATTACATATAACAAAAGTCCTTTACTGACTATGAGCCAAAAGGGCACATAAAATATGATGGCACCCATGTAAACATAGCAAGCAATATGACAGATTCATACATGACAGGAACAACAATACGTAGGCATGTTGGTGAGCTTGAACCACTCACCACAGAGCAATACATGGCATGGCAAGGCAACTCACAGTAAGAAGACATGTTTATGAAGCTAAGCATGGCAATAGCAAGTTCATAGAGTGCATGGATCACTAACAACAATCATGGCAACATTGAACTTAATGTTAACAGGCTGATAGCAACATTATTTAGCAATTTGAGAGCAAGATTAAAACAAGTTACAGCAGACTATAATTGCAAAAAAGGGCATGGATGGATAGAGCAAGACATGTATAACAAAACATCCTTAGTGAACATCTCCATATTATGCATAGAATGACTTGTAGCAGCAGGTTTACATAGCATCATAATATAACAGAATCAGCCTAGCAAAACAGCAACAACAAGTACCCTACTTAACAAGCTCGATGCACTCACTACAAGACCCACAAAAATCCATGGATGGAACCACTGTGAGATGACATGACATAGTTCAAAACACATGTAGACATCAACCTCATAGGATGCACACATAAAATGCAACAAAAATGACAAATCATCAAGTTATAACAGTTTCAGCAGATTAACATTATATAGCACTCTTGCAATGATGATTCAGGCATCACGATGAACTCAAATTAACATGATGCAATGGAACAAAATGAAGTACTCGTCGAGACGAACAATTTGACATATTATACACACGAAACGGAGCAGTATGCAGCAAGTTATGATGCGATGAACATGGCATAATAATGTAAATAATTCGGGGACTTGATGAAATAAACAGGGTCAACCTTCGGGAAACTGAATCTGGGCACGGATCCCGAGGCGGCGGCGCGAGCTCGCCGGAAATGGGGCGGAGAGGGCGCCGGAGAGGGCCGGGCGGCCGGGAGGATCCGGCGAGGCGGGCCGGATCGGATCTGACCGGACCCGCCGAGCTGGCGCTGGCGACGACGGCGGCGCTGGCGAGATGGTCATGGGCGGGGCGCTGTGGCGGGCGCGGCGGAGGAAGGAGGAGGCAGCAGGGGCGGCGCGGCGGCGCTGTCGCCGGGCGGCGGCGGAGGCGGGCGATCATGGGCGCGGGCGCTAGGGCGGCGGCGATGGAGGCGGGCTGGGTTCGCGGGCGGCGCAGGAGGCGCCGCGAGGCGGCGGCGGAATCCGGCGGCAGAGCGAGATCCGGCGGCGGGGCTTTGGGCGGCGGCGGCGCGAGAGGGCTGCGCTGGGCCCGCTGGATGGGCTCCGGCTGCTGGCGGAAAGTGGGCGCGGGCGCCACGTGGCGCCTCCGGTTGGCTGCTTGGCGGCGGCCTTGGACGCGTCGTCCGATCCGGACGTGTCCGCGCGAGAGAGGGAGCAAGGCTAGGGTTTTGGTGGAATCATCCGCGAATTTGGAAGGGGAGGGCCTATTTATAGGTAGAGGGAGCTAGGAGAGTCCAAATGAGGAGCGGTTTTCGTCCACACGATCGTGATCGAACGACCGAGAGCATGGAGGGGATTTGGATGGGTTTTGGGCCACTTTGGAAGGGGTGTTGGGCTGCAACTGAAAGAGGGCTTTGCGGTTACCCGGTTAACCGTTGGAGTATCAAACGACCTCCAAATGGCACGAAACTTGACAGGCGGTCTACCGCTGCTATACCAAGGCCGCTTAGCAAACCTCGGTCCATTCCGAGAACGTTCAACACCCACTCCCGAAGAGAGGCGAGAAGGGGACGCCGGATGACATAGGAGTGCTGGATTGCAAAACGGACAACGGGGAAAATGCTCGGATGCATGAGAAGAACACGTATGCGAAATGAGATGCACATGATGACATGATATGAAATGCAGATGATGACATGGCAAAATGCAACACGCAAGCACATGACATGGCAACGACGACGAATAATGGCGCGACACCGGCGCGATCGAATCCGGGCGTTCTAAAGACACTTCCCCATCGCTTTTGCCACGGGGTTGTTTCGAATAGTGTCGGTCTCATCACCGCTTTCTTGATCAGGGCACGCTATGAGCGAAACGGTATTAACGTGTTAGGCAAGTGAAGATGTGAATACTGCGAATTGAAAAGTAAAAAGGACAAATACCACAAAGTTCATCATTGGTCCCGCAGGGATCACTGAGTTGCCTTTCCTGACTAATGCCTTGTACTGGTGCTGGGCTACCTCATCAAAGACGGTGGGTTCTTCCAAAATCTCATCATCATACGCCGGCTTGCATACCTCCACACGGGTGACGCCTAGAAACCATGCTAGATAGTTGTTGAACGCAATCGGGCAGTGCTCACGAAGCTTGGCTCGTTTTCCAGCCCTAGCTTGCTCCACAGCAAGCACCCACTGTATGACATAGTTGTTGTGATGCTTGGCCCAATCCTTGATCTTCCGCTGCTTTTTCCTATCCAACCTGCAAGTTAGAAACATAATATTAGCATCATCGAAACCGCCGAGAAGCTGCTAATTGCTCAAGGTTGATTATATCTTACGCGTGTAGCACTATGGAGGTGTCCTCCCACTCCGGCGGGTGTGGCATGAACAAACCAAACTGACGGTACACCCGATGTGGCAGGTGAAGCTCAGCCGCCCGATTGCATATGAGTGGACACCGATATGCCGTAGATCCCTATCCCTAGTGCACATCGGATTCAGCCTGAACTCTATAGGGTTCCCAAAACTCTCTCCTTTTCCATACGGTTCCCATTCAACCTACAAAATGGGATAGAATGCAAAATTGATATCGAGTTACGATGGAAGCATGATAATAACTTATGCAATGTCGATTCACCTGCTCAGGCGTGATCGCGTCCATCTCGAAATGGTTGTACATGACCGAGGGATCATCTGTCATCTCATTTAACACATCCCACTTGTAAGCCCAAGTGGGGAGCCGTAGTGGGTCGTCTTTCTCGTCCCAATCATCGAACTTCACGGTCTTCGGTCGTCCAACCGGCAAACGCTCCCAGCTCCATATGGAAAGTGCGAGCAAACAACCACCAATACCTCCAGATAGCCTACAACAGGCTTCGTCCAAGTGCACATAAAAGAGAACATGGTTGAGTTAACAGCAAGATCGCATTCATAATGTACCAATGAATTGAAACGAAACAACTTCATACCTGTCTATACAAGTAAGCCAAAGTGTCGCGAACCCCAACTCCATTTGCTATCGAAGACGGTCAACGCCTTGAGCCACATCCATGGAGCATTCTTGCATGTACCATCAAGCAAACATACTCCACGGATATCACGTACCACATGTAGACACGAGCATATGTCTTCACCGTGTCCTCATCAAGATCCTCGTGGCAATTCTGAAGTTCGATACAATCCACGTGAAAGTAGCACCGGCTGCGACTCTTTCCTTCTTCTTGCCTTCTACTTCGGTTCCCGGCTCCGGAGGAACCATACCGATAAGGGCAAGCATTTGCTCGCGCCACCCATCGTAATCGGTGCTCATACATAAAGGATTCCCATCGATAGGAAGACCGGTGATCATAGCTATATCACGGGCGCCACGGTGATCTCCCAATCAAGATGGAAAGTGTGTCTCCGCCTCCAATGATCAATAAGCGCGGTGAGTCTTTGGAGCATTGTTGGGTGGCGTCGACCGGTGACCAACTGAATGAAAGGGAGAAGTCCTGTCTCCCTAACATACGGCGTGTACCGCCATCATAGCGCATCCACCCAAGGTTGACCCCGTGAGCCCGAAGCTTGAGAGGTGCAATCTCCTACAAGCAAACAAACAAATCATTACATATGGGGGGTATGTGTTTGAAAAAACACGAAATTCATAACACCGCAACTTTCATTATTACCTGCGCTTCACCGACATATAGCATCGACCGGTGTTGTAGATCCCAATGATCATTGAGAAGCCAAACCATCCTAGCAATTTGCAAGAAAGCTTTCTTGTCAACACGATTATCTTTTGAATACAAAAAAAATAAAGTAGGCCTACTAGATGCAACCATACCAATCTATGTATCCAACCATATCAAATCAAACATAACTAATAAAAAAGGGTTCCACAAATAACTGGGCCTACTTCATACAAATAACTTTTCCATAAACTATGCCTACTTCATAAAAATAACTCTTCCATAAACTAAACTAGGGTTCCACAAATCAAACAAACAAGGGTTCCCCAAATCAATCAAACAAATCAATACATGCAAAGTTCTAATACATGCAAGATTCAAATCTAATCTAATCAAACAAGTATTCCCCAAATCTTCAAATATCATATTTTTTATGGATAGAAAGAAGGGGATCGGAAGAGAGTACCTTCTAGGATGGCTTGGTGAAGAAATGCACGGACCAAATCGTCGGATCTCAAGGATTTGGGAGAGGGATTGAGAGGGGATAGGAGGAACCCTTGCCGCTTGCTTCACATTTCAAAACCGAACGAATGGGTGGGGTGGGGGGGGGCGGCGGTGGCATCTAAGTCACCTTGCAGCACCTACGCTCGAAGGCCAAGACATTACATGTGTGGCGCCTAGCCCGAGGCGTTACAATCTCTTGAGTCTTGGCCCAGGGCGCCACGGTGGATCGGTGTGCAACGCCCGTGCTAGGCGCTGCACTGAGAGGGTGTGGCGCCGTCGTGGTGGCGCTATACAAAAAGGTTAGGGGTGTGAAATAGTTTCACGGGCAGTTCATTCCGTGAATTGATTTCGCCCAGAGGTCAAAATGGTCAAATTTGCCCCAATTTGGCACGGAGACCCGACGGCCGACGGGATCAGACGATACACACTGATCATCAGCCATATCTTCCTCTCCAGGGCCGTTTTCAGAAATTTGGGTGCTCGGGACGAAAATCAAAATAGCCTCTACTAGATCACCACCATGTGCATCATCAATATTACCATTGGAGTTTGGTTTTCAGAATTGGTTTGAGATTCTTTCACAACAAATCTATCTAGAGCACCCATTTGGGATCGAGCATCTGCTTTTAGTTTTTGTTTTTTCATTCACTTTGAAGCACTGAATCATACTTCCTTCCCGGATGCATGATTCTTTCTGTTTAATAAAACAGAAAGTAATCTGAATCAATTTAAACTCTATGAATTATAGCCCTTTGTAACTAAGGAAATAAAAAAAGATAAAAAATAGATATGAAAATTCCGTTTAACAAAAAAGTAGCCTACACTAGCAAAATAAAATAGGGCTTTGCCTACAAATGACTTATGTTGGCAAGGGATGATGCGTCCTTGGGCGTGGCCGGTCGGTGGCTGTGTACGCACGTCTGAGTCTGGCCTGGCGTCTTCCCTCTGCCATCGTCGCCCTGTTATATACCTCTGACACCCTCGACCTGCTGCCTGTTCGAGTGCGTGCGATCGGGATTCAGATGCTAATCGTAATCGGGAGGTTTTTTTTTAGCAACTCGTAATCGGGAGTTAGGGAAGCGAACAAACAGGCTGCAGGGGCTGCGACGCTGCATGCGTGCGTATATCGGAAGTGTTGGAATGGGCTTCCTCGGAGTGTGTTGCTGGACTGGGGGCCCTTAAAATTTTGGGGCCCTGTGCGGTCGGCCAATTTGGCCTTCCTCATTAACGGGCCTGTTCCTCTCCCACAAAAGAAAACGGGATATCTGGACACGTCATGTCATCCCATTTCGTCGACAGTTTACCATCAAGATGGGAATGGGTCGACCCGGACCTGGCCCTGGCCCCGGCCCCATGGTCAATATGTGAGGCCATTGGTCGACCCATTTCATCAGAACTTTGTGGCCTCACTGATCCATTGGGTAAATGAAGCCGACCCAAAAATTAGCGAATCTTTACACAGTCCAATAAAATGACACCATATGTAATACACCGACTCATATAGTACTACTTCTTCATGTACTTGTGCTAGTGCAGGATAACTGAAGTATTTCCAAATCAAATATGCTCGTGTTGTTCCTTATCACAGACTCGTATTGTCCTACTATACTACTGCCTGTTCCCTTTCTTTCAAGTTGGGAAATAACTGAAACTACTCATCATTCATGAACATACATCTGTAATCTTAATCTATGAAACACTGAAATTACTGTAGGGAATCATTCATGAACATACATTTGTAATCTTAATCTTTTGATCTTGTGTTGGGAAGGAAAGAACTACTGCAGATTCGTAGTAGAACGAAGGAACCACTGCAGAACTGAAAGTACTGCAGAACCAACACCAAGCAGCTATTGCAGACAACACTGACAAGAACCAAAACAGTAGATGCACTGCCTTCAAGCTGCACTGGGAAGGGGACTAGAGGAGGAAGCCGGCAAGAGTCTGACCTGCGAGCTGAACAGGACGACGACCGGAATGGAACAGGACGAAGACCGGAATGTTAAGGTCGACGGCGACAGGGACCGCGGGGCGCGAGACGGCGAGGTCGACGGCGACTGAGACGACAGGTGTAGCAGGAGCGGAAGGAACGCCGGCGGCAGCAGAGATGTTCAAGGGGGGCCGGCAGAGCTGCGGGGAAGGCCTGGGGCGGTCGGCAGAGATCGTCGGGGGCGGCGGCAGGCATAGCTATCAGCTGGCTGGGTCGACCCGTCGGAACCATTGGGTCGCACGAGGCCGGCTCCCATTGACCCGTATATGAATCAGGGCCAACCCACATGGCCCATTGGCCTTGCCTTTTTGGGCCGGGTCAGTGACCCAGCGGGCCGACCCGGCCCATTCCCATTTTGACTTTACCGCAACAAAGTCATTTCGGGCGTGTCATTTCCCACTCGTGTAGTGTAGTCGCACGCCAGGAAAGTCATTTTGACCCGGCCCATTCCCATTTTGACTTTACCGCGACAAAATTGCACGTTTCATCCTTATACTTGTTGGCTTGTAACAAAACCATCCTCGGAAAATGCTCCAGTACCGTCCTGAGACTTGCAAATACGTAACGAGTACGGTCCTATATATGTTTCGTGATACGTTGGGCCATGTCTTCCACTCTTCCCTGCCACATCAGCGATGGGAGCTGGCCCGGCTGAACTAACTGACTTGTGTTTCCATCGATCGATCCCTCAGAATTTCGTAGGTGTTTGTTCATGTGTTCTTTCAGGAGAACTACGTAGCACACGACAGAGGAGGATTTTGATCGGCGGCAGAGATAGTGGCTGTGGGGGAGGCGTTGGCATTGGCATCTACTGTTGTGAGCCGCGCCGATGGCAACCGTGTTGATACATTCAGTTCCCATGATGTGAATGCTTTCGCCCCATTCCGCTGATGGAGTTATTGGCTGAGTTGATAAATGATGATCACAACTTCTACTCCCTCCGTTCCCAAATAATTGTCTTTCTAGCCATCTCAAATGGACTACAACATACGGATGTATGTACACATGTTTTAGAATGTAGATTCACTCATTTTGCTTCGTATGTAGTCATTTGTTAAAATTTCTAGAAAGACAATTATTTAGGAACGGAGGGAGTATATAAGTGGTTCATATGTTGCATCTCGGTAATCTTGTTGGTCGCTTAATGAACCCAATCTTGTAGAAACTTCATTACAGCTCATATGTACACTTGTATCAGGGCAGGCATACTTGTAAACGTCCTGCAACCGTTCGAACCGTGCTTTCCAGACCGCGGAAGCTATCTAACGCTAACCTGTATAGGTACATGTGGCGGTCCGGATACGATTTCTCCTACAAATCGGAGACAAAAGTGAGGGAGCAACGTTGACGGGACAGGCGCAACGTCGCGCGCTGATCCCAGTTCGTGGACTCCGACATCCCGCCGCCACACATCGTGGCGGACCAAGACATGGCGTGCGCCTATGCCCTAGACCGCTCTGTGACGACGTCAGAGACATCTAAGCGCAGTCTCCGCCGCCTCGAAGGGGAGATGGCCAGGTATGGCAACGAATGATCCTTCATCGAGATCGTCGCTGCCGCCAACGATGACGCCTCCAACGACCGCCGCCATCTCCCCCAACCCACGTCGTCGGTGGTCGTGGCCGCACCGCGCGCGACGCAGGAGGAGGCAGAGAGAATTATCTGCGAGCATCAGGCGACTGCCGGGGAGCCCTGCCCCGGCGCCACCACCTTCCGCCACCCCAAACCCGACTCCGACTTCGACTCCGACGGTGGGTCGGGCAACGATGACGGAGGAGGAGCAGTCGGCCAGCCCGACATTAGCTACGAGGTCACCGTGAAGTATATGGTAGTTTAGGTTTTAGTTTTAGGTTTTTAGTTCACCAGACGAAATATCATCCGGTTTTATGTACAAATTATTCTACTTTCAACGAAATCCGTCGTGTTTATATTAAAGTTCGTCTTGTTTGATCGACTTCCGTCCGGTTGATTAGAATTGTTGTGAAAATGTATATAGCTAGCGTTGGATGCCGACCTCTTACATTCGTATCGGCGGACTGGTCCTCCTATCTACGCACGGATGCGAGAGATTTTTTGCGAATTGTCGTTCGAGATGTCCTCAGTCTAGCAGCATGAACAGCTGTCTGAAGTTGTTATTTTTTATTGATGAGCTGGCCGTGCGGCTTGGTTCGTCTCATCTCAGCCCATCTCCAGCGCGCCTGACCGGTTCGGCTGCACCAAGCCGCAGTTGACGTGGTAGGGAGAAATGGGGAACGTATTTTGCAAAGCGTACGCAGGACCGTCTCTGTTACGTTTTTACAAGTTTGAGGATTGTACTGGAGCATTTTTCGAGTACGAGGATGATTTTGTTACAAGCCAGTAAGTACAAGGATGAAAAATGCAATTTACTCGGGAGAATTGCACTTGCCCGGTTCCCGCACGGCAGACGGGATTGGGACAAATTCTTCGAAAATGGATCCTCTAACATCGTAAAGGAATGTCATGAAGCTACAGTGACATGTGTATGTAAAATGAAGAAAAGATATCACAAGCTACAGTGAAATAATATAGCAATCACTGTGCGGAGTTACGGTAGCATGTACAAAAAAATCAAAAAATAATTTTATTGCACCATATTTTTGTTTGTATGTAATTTTTGTAAATGTATACAGTAGATTTGTAATTTGCAAATTAATAATAATCATTTTAGGCTTAACTATATGGATGTGAAGAAAGGATGTCACGGTTACTGTAATTTACGTGACATCCCTTCAGAATGTTAGAGGATCCGCTTCCAAATTCTTCGCACTAGTGGGCTGTGGGCTGTGAGCTGAGCGTGCGGTGGGCAGGCGGCGGCACAGGGCATGGTGGGCTTTTACAGGGACCTGCTCATCAAAAAGTAGCTTCCCTCAATTTTTTTCCTTCAGAAAGTAGGCTTTATTTCTCCCTAATGGTAAAGTTACATAGTAAAATAATTATGAGCCTAAAAAAGTATAATAAATTATTGGAAAACCACGTTCACCTGCGATATGATGAACTAATTGCATAGTTTGGATTATGTAAGCTTTTTATATGAGAATATATTTGCTAGTCTGGCATCCGCATCATTATTAAAAAAAAATATATCTCCTGAGCAGGCTCAGGTACGGCACTTCATTGCAGTTTGATGGCACATGTAGAATTTGCACGTTCAGTCGCTACCGGAGCAAATCTGCTACTCAAATTCTCCTGACACCACCACCGCGGTTCAGCTGTGCTAGTGCGCACCATTACAGTACTCGGAGATGTTGCGGCAAATATGCATACTGGGAACAAGAGAAGACAACTGAGATAACACACCTTCCTGCATCGAAGAAAAAAAAAACTCGTGCTAGTACTTTGGTCCAGCACCAGAAAATACCTGACAGTGTTTAAACATAAATTTAGCTGCAAATGAAGGTCAAAACAGCATGCCATCCGGTTGGTACTTTGGTCCAAGAAATTTATCTGAGAATATGAACAGAAACTACACATTGCCTGCACAAAGGGCTAAGCTACAGACTGCCTGCAAATCAAACTCCACCCTAGACTGGATAGCCACAAGTGCCACAGCTTGAATTGGCTGATAAAATAACATCAAATCAAAGCTCTACACACAATTTGGATAGCCAATAGTACGCATTGACATAAACTGGACCTGCAGTATTGTCACACCACGTTCTGTACCAGCAATGGGACAATCTTGATACAGAAATACAAGACCAAGAAAGGCATGTATCCCTGCAACACATCACATGGTGTTGCGTTTTCTCACCATGTTTGCCCACTTACCGCGATGAAAATGCATATGAAGCAACGGCAGGCAGAAACGTAAATCAGCTAGCAAGCTTGAAAGCATCAATGAAGAGGCCATAAGTGAAACCCATCTTGAAATTGTTGAGGAGCGCGACGGCGAAGGTAACCTTAGGCCGGCTGTAGTAGAATTTCGTCACGTACTCGGTCAGGAGCACACACACAACTGCTGCTATAACATCGTTCACGCCCAAAGCACCGAATGACAGGGATATTGTCTGCGCAACATAAAAGCCACCCAGCAGCGCGATGCCGCCGAAAAGAGCTCTCCTGGACCCGCTTTTGAAATAGTTTCTTGACAGCTCCGGGATGATTCGGATTATGTCAATCAGCCTTCTACGGCCATCATTTCCCTGCAGAGCACGAACCTTGAGAAACTTGTAGGAGGATTTCCGTGGGAGGTTCTTGTAGCTGGGTGAGAGTACCCTTGTCCCTGTATATAAGCCATAGTTGGCAAGGCCAATGGAAATATAATTTGGCGCGCACGCCATAAAGAAACACCGTCACCGCCTGAAGATTGTTTCAAAATAAAAACATAGACATGCAATTAGAGATGTTGTTGTTGTACCGATGACAAGAATTAGCAGGAAACTAGTATGATTAAGTCGAGAAAAGAAAAAAAGACCAAGCAGGGCAGGAGAGAAGGTTTCACACATGTGGTGGTAGGGAAAAAAAGAACAATACCAGTGTCACCTACAGGCTATGACATATCTGAAGAAACCGAAGATGCAGTTTCTGGAGAAGAGAAACCAAAAGTCCAGGTAAAGACCGTTTTAGCCAATCTTTTGCGAAGTATGGTAATTCAGAAATGCCGTATTTCCTTGGAGATCCTACTAGGAAGTATACCAAAGATTTCCAACAGCTGAAAATACTAGACCAGAATGATGCATTAGCTTGCTAGCAATTCCAGAGTACAAATCACAGGGGAACACTTGCAATGGTTCACACTTGACAGGCATCAAGCATGTTAAAGTGGGTAAACTGTATCTTTCGACAATGGCGTATGCCACTGTTGGATCCATGTAACACTGCACTCCAGAATCCAGATGTGGCTCAATTTCTAGCTATCTATGAAATATTGTCTCAAGAAAAATATGTTTAAATACATTCTGCAGCCAGAAAGCAATCCCACAGCGATTTCGGCTGAAAAGCCTGGCAATCTCGGCCCGCTAAGACAGCGCACACTATCCCCAACTAACAGATCTGGCAAAGGGAACTATCACGCAACAAGAACTTCCGACGGACAGAACAATGAATATGCTAACACTTGAGTAAAGCCTGTGAGGGCCATATGCCTAACAGTAAGAGCTAGTACCAAATGACAAAGTAAAAACATGATTTGCCTCTGGGATGAAGTTCAATCTCACCTGCGCTCCCCCAAATGGCAGAGAAGATTCTGCAGTGGAATTGCGTCGAGCAGTTGGCGCGCGAGCCACAACCAGCCAAGAAATCAAGTGTTTCAGGGCAGGTGGGTCGACAATTCGTTCCCCAGATTTCACCTACGGAGGCGGACGGATTTAGCCAAGAAACGAAAGAGATCAGGAGGCAACGAATTAATGGAGAAATGAAGAAGCGAGGCTGAGACTGAGACTGAGAGAGGAAGGGGAGAGATGAGGGAGGTGTGGTGTGGTGTGGCGGACTAGTCTATGCGGGCTGCGACTTTCTCCGTCTGTGTGACCGGGGCCCTACCGTCAGAGCAAGAGCTAGATTACACATTACAGTTACAGGAGCATTTTGTTTTACCGAAATACCCTCCGCCACTAGGGTTTATCCCCCTACCTCCGCCACCCCCAAAACCTCCATGGCCGGGGCGCCACCAAACCCCACCACCGCCACCTCCGTCCCCGCCGCCTTCGCCACCACTATCTCCATTTCCACGCCCCATTCGCCGTCCCTCCCCACCCCCACCACTGCCCCCGCCGACCCATGATAACCCGCCGTGCGGCGGCGGTAGCCCTACGCGCCTCCCTGCGCCGCGCCTGCTCCTCCCACGCCGCCGACTCCGGCGACCTCCTGCCTGGCCTCGTCGACCGCCCCACGCGCCCCGGGCCCCGCGTCTCCCACCACGACTTCGCCTTTATTGGGGACCCTGTCCCCGCGGCCCCCGCCGCCGCCCTCCCGCCCCCGGAGGCCGTCCTGATCTCCAAGGCGGTGCGGGCCTACGGCGCCGACTTCGAAGGCAAGGCCGAGCGGTTCCTGCGACGGTACCGCGAGTTCCTTACCGATTCCGTCGTGGTCGCGGTGCTCAGGGCGGTGCGCTCCCCGGAGCTCTGTGTCAGGTTCTTCCTCTGGGCCGAGCGGCAGGTGGGTTACAGCCACACTGGTGCCTGCTACGACGCGCTCGCCGAGGTCTTGGGTTTCGAAGACCGCGCCAGAACCGCTGAGAGGCTGCTTAGGGAGATTGGGGAGGATGATCGTGATGTGCTCGGCAGATTGCTCAATGTGCTGGTGCGGCGGTGCTGCCGCCAGGGCCTGTGGGGCGAGGCTCTGGAGGAGCTTGGGAGGCTGAAGGACTTTGGGTACAGGCCGTCCGCGGTGACCTACAATGCACTGGTGCAGGTGCTCGCGAGCGCGGGGCAGGTGGAAATGGGGTTCCGGGTGCAGAAGGAGATGTCGGCATCAGGGTTCTGCATGGACAGGTCCACAGTGGGATCCTTTGCGCAGGTGCTGTGCAAGGAGGGGCGTTGGGGCGATGCACTTGACATGTTAGAGAAGGAGGATTTTAAGCTTGACACGGTGTTGTGCACCCAGATGATCAGTGGACTGATGGAGGCCTCCCTTTTCAATGAGGCCATGTCATTTCTTCATAGGATGCGGTGCAATTCGTATATCCCGAATGTGGTAACGTATAGGACGCTGCTCTCAGGATTTCTGAAAAAGAAGCAGCTTGGCTGGTGCAAGAGAATCATTAACATGATGATGACAGAGGGTTGCAACCCAAATCCTTCATTGTTCAATTCACTTGTGCATACTTACTGCAATGCTGAGGATTATGCATATGCATATAAACTGTTTAATAGGATGAATAACTGCGGTTGTCCTCCTGGTTATGTTGTATACAACATATTCATTGGAAGCATTTGTGGTCGAGAAGAATTGCCAAATCTTGAGTTGTTGGATTTGGCAGAGAAAGTTTACGAGGAGATGCTGGTTGCTAGTTGTGTTCTCAATAAGGTTAACACTGCCAATTTTGCTCGGTGCCTTTGTGGTGTGGGAAAATTTGAGAAGGCATTTCAGATAATGAAGGAGATGATGAGGAAAGGCTTTGTTCCTGATGCAAGCACGTACACTAAGGTGATTACTTTTCTGTGCCAGGCTAACAGGGTAGACAAGGCCTTCCTTTTATTTCAAGAGATGAAGAAGGTAGGTGTTAATCCGGATGTGTACACATACACAATTCTGATCGATAGCTTTTGTAAGGCTGGTCTCATTGAACAAGCCCAGGGCTGGTTTGATGAGATGAGAAGTGCTGGCTGCTCACCAAATGTAGTGACATATACTGCATTGCTTCATGCTTACCTGAAATCTAAGCAGCTCTGTCAGGCTAATATCATCTTCCACAGAATGGTTGATGATTCCTGCTATCCAAATGCCGTTACATATAGTGCACTAATTGATGGCCTCTGTAAGGCAGGCGAAATCCAAAAGGCTTGCGAAGTCTATGCCAAATTAATAGGGACTTCTGACAGTAAAGAATCTGATTTCTACTTTGAAGGCAAGGACACAGACACCATTTCTCCAAATGTTGTCACCTATGGTGCACTCGTAGATGGTTTGTGCAAAGCTCAAAAGGTGGCTGATGCTCATGAGTTGCTAGATGCTATGCTATCATCTGGCTGTGAGCCCAACCAGATTGTTTATGATGCTCTGGTTGATGGTTTTTGCAAAGTTGGAGAAATCGATAGTGCTCAGGAGGTATTTCTGCGGATGACTAAGTGTGGTTACTTGCCTAGTGTGCATACATACACGTCCTTGATTGACCGGATGTTCAAGGATGGGAGACGTGATCTTGCAATGAAAGTTTTGTCTCAAATGCTAAAGGATTCATGTAATCCTAACGTCGTCACTTACACAGCTATGGTTGATGGGCTCTGTAAAATAGGTGAAACTGAAAAAGCCCTAAACCTGCTGTCATTGATGGAAAAGAAGGGATGCAGTCCAAATGTTGTAACTTACACTGCCCTAATAGACGGACTAGGGAAAGCTGGTAAAGTTGATGCAGGTCTTAAGCTTTTTATGCAAATGAAGACAAAAGGATGTGCTCCCAACTATGTTACATACAGAATACTGATAAACCATTGTTGTGCTGCTGGTCTTTTGGACGATGCCCATTTACTGCTTGATGAGATGAAGCAGACCCACTGGCCAAAGTATCTGCAAGGATACCGCAGCACAGTTCAGGGTTTCAGCAAGAAGTTTCTCGCTTCTCTTGGTTTGTTGGAGGAGATGGAATCACATGACACAGCACCGATAGCTCCTGTTTATGGGATGCTCATTGATAGTTTCTCCAAGGCTGGTAGACTGGAGACAGCCTTGGAGTTGCACAAAGAGATGATGGAAGTCTCGTCATCCCTAAATATGGCCAGCACGGACATGCACACCTCATTAATCCAGGCACTTTGTTTATCATCTCAAGTTGAAGAAGCAATTGCATTATATAGTAAAATGACCAGGAAAGGCATTGTACCAGATTTAAGTGCCTTTGTTTGTCTTGTAAAGGGACTAATTGAAATGAACAAGTGGAATGAAGCTCTTCAGTTGTGTTATGGCATATGCCAGGAGGTCAGTCCACTTCTTGCATATACTGTTCGAACACATCTCTTTATCATCTGCTTTTATTTTGCTATATAGATGAACTGTTGTCAGGCACATAATATCCATCAGCAGTAATGCTCCACTTAGATAGCTTTCCTGGTAAATATAGCATGTCTGTTTATGGAGCATATTTGGCACAATTATTCTGCTAATTTTAGTTCACCCTCAAATTGTGTATTCAAACTGAAGAGCACCTGTAATATGCCTTAAACAGCCTCTACAGTTTGGTTTCATATTGCATTTCCCACTTGAAGTGGACAGGAGCTACCTTCTAATTTCATGTTAGATACCAAAGTTACTTTCGGGAAGAGTTATATCCAATGCTTAGTTTGTTGCATAGTTTAGTCTTTTATGACTACTAATATTTATATTGGACCAGGGTGTGAACTGGCAGGGTAACAAATTCTGTGATGGAGGGTAGAGCTGTGGTACCTTACTGTACATTATAACTCCAAATTTCTCCCCTAAGAAGTCGCATCTCTACGTCTCATGCTTTGCTCCAAGATGTGGTGTGATCCAGTCACCCTGAGACAGAAATGTGCAACTCATGGATGACTGAAGAAAAACAGCAACCAGGACTTGGAGTAGCACTGCACTACAAAGAGATAAGATTGATTCTTAAGCTACATGTATGGCTGCTGCTGCTGATGATGATGATCATGATGATTGAAGAAAACCTTCAGTACACTGCATGCAGTCAAATTGCACTCACGTAAGCACAACCTTTTGAAGAGTCAGCAGAACTTTATTTGTCAATAGTGGCAGCTAATTTAGGTCGTTACCTGCTTAACTGTGACATCACACGATGCAAATTCCATCCCATTTTGATGAGGTAATTTATTAGGGCATTATCTCATCTTTGTTTTAAACTGCCATTTACCAAAGTAACTTCTGACCCTTCTAACCTTTTTTGTTTTTGCATAATTTAGGGATGGCTGGTTCATCTTCAGATGGACAAAGAAATTTCACTGGCTATCAGGATTAGTCTTTGTATATAAGATGGTGATGGCTACAGAAGTCTTGCTGGTGGTGAAGATAGCATGAAAGTTCCATAACCCTTCTTTATTCATCATTTCAGTGATATACCATATGGAACAATACAATTGCTTTGATATGATTTACTAGTGTCAAAAGACGTCTTATATTATGGGACGGAGGTAGTACTTGAGTATCCTTCTAGCTCCTTCATGTTCTGCTTTAGTGGTATAGCAACAGAGATGCTCTGTGATCGCATGAACATAATCAAATATCTTTCACCCTTTTGTTACTGGGGAAATTTTAGTGTGTATTGCTTTGATGTTTTGATATGACTTAAATGTGAATACACAGTGGCTTCCATCATAGTGGAACATTTCATCCATTTCTGTTCGACATCAAAATATCTGACATCTGTTTTGCTCTGGCATTTTGTTACATTTCAGTCCTTGCTGATCTCAGCTTGTTTCTGACATTTAGTCCTGTTTCATTTGTTTTCGTATGAAGTAACTATTCTTCAATGAGTTTTTATTGAGATTTCTGCACTACCAATATCTAGCCTTATTATTTTCATATGAAATAGTATACTTGCAACGAGTTGTGTTGAGAACTCTGGGAACTTGGCATGTTTATAACTGGGCTGCTATGGTACCCTGATGTGATGAAGATATTACAGTTAGATTGGAGGCATATTCTATGTCAGGAAGCATCATCGTGTTGACGGCTCAAAATTTGCCAAGCTGCATGGTTTCTTCGAATTTTTAGACATCAAATGTCAACTACTTCTATAAATTAATGACTCAAGCAATATGTTTGTATCTCTGCACATCTATAAGAATATATCTTATACCTTTTCTAGATGCAGCTACCATATCCAAAGCACTAGTTACTTTCTACTGTGTTTGCGTTAGTATTTGGAAGTGTTGTGTGCTTGTATGGCTTCTATTGAATATTGAATCGAACGAACTTTGTGGTGCATATATCTTCATAGTCCAACTTCACATACATGGTATGTCATTGTGATTTCTGATATATATGTTCACAGAAAAGCATAGGAGGATGTGCTATAGTACTTTTTATTGGAAAGAGGATACCTTGCTTCTGCAGAACTTCTAACATTTATACTTTAAATTTGCAGGGGAACATACTAAAAAATTCGATGGCTCTTCAATGCCTTGTGTAGTCAGGGTGCCACTTTTGTGACTGAATGTGGAATCGGTAAATCACATGATTTTTTTATGCATTCCTTATTGTTTCTCTTGGTAGTTGCATCATTTAAGTGTTAAGGCTGCATGTAATCTCCAATTAGCATCATATCTCTCTCCATGCCATAAAGAATCTTTGCTCGAGTCATGCCACTCAATGGAAATGAAAATTTTAAAAGAAAGCAATTATTTGCCATGGAATATACCTTGCCATGCCTGCAGAGGAGTACTCTTAGCGAATTATATGGGGAGCATTTTTGTGAAAAGTAAAGGTGAATTATAGCTAGCAGGTATTGCATCACCTATTCACATAGCTAGATGTTTTTATCAACTTTTGAGGGTTCTGAAGCAGACTGATGTTCATGACCATTGTAGTAAGGGTAATCCGCTAAATAGTTTAGTGGGCCATGATGATGGCATGCTACTTAGTTGCTGGTTGGATGTACTACATCCACCTAGATCCCAGATTTTCACATTTCATGCAAAATGATCAGTACAAGTCCAGATGAGGTGATCTTTTTTTTTGAACTGAAAAAGTATATATTTGCTGTTCGTGGGGTAACGTTCGTTCTCCTTGAACTCAGCCTCAGGTTTGTGAAGGATGCTAGAATGTAGAAGTGATGGCTAGTACTATGAGGATGTTAGTGGATTTCATGAACGCATTACTGGGAACTTCGGCAAGTGAGTCTATGCTATTATGCATATAATCTCTAGCAAGTGGCTGGACCGGTCAAAGTGTAGCATGGGGAATTTTGAGCCCCCATCACACAAGAATGTCGGCATTCTCTGAGCATATATTTGTGACCGTGATCTTTGGTACAAATGCTACAATATTATTGTGCCTTTTAACTGTCGCTTTACTCGGGCAAAGGAAGACTCACTGAAGAAAAATCCGTCAAAGGCGATATTTTTCAGAACTGAATCATATCGTCCGGGTGTTTGGAAAAACAAGATTTTGTGAATTGCAGAACCTGTTGGCGCAGGAATAAATTCCGCTAAACGTTTCTCAGCAAATTCATTTGTTTAATCTAGGATTTGATTCGACATGGTACATCCCTTCTCCTGTCTTCGCTGGCACCCAAGGACGCCGCAATTTTTTGACAAATGCGATCGTTTTGCTGACGCTCTCACAACTCACAGGACCAGATCCATCACTTGTTAAATGTACCAGCCGCAAATGATGTCAGCGGAACAAAAGACAGTCAACTATGATCGAATGCAGCCGACAACTCCTAGAGTTGCAGAAAGTACATTCCACAAATCTTAAGCACCGCTGTTAGAAATGTTCTTTTCAAACAATTGCTGATTTCTGTTAGAGAAACCGTCATGGCTTTATCCAAAGGAAAGCATACATGGAGATTTAAACTGATACTCCCTCCTTTCCGGTTTATAAGGCTTATCTCAAAATCTTAGTTTTTCCATTTTATAAGGCTCAATTTGGTTGTTCCTCATCACAAGTTTAGATTTCAAGGTGCATTAAATAATTTCATACAAGTATTAAGAGAAAATTGACCAATGCATGTACTTTATGCATGCATGCATTGCAATGAATACATTGTAAACATAAATTTTTGAGGAAAACAAGAGTATTAATTGGGTGCTTTTGCAAATTACAAAAAGTATTCCATCACTCATCATCTACCTTGGTTGGTGAGATTTTTGAATTGAGCCCTATAAACCGGAAAGGAGGGAGTAGCAGGAAATCCTTGCACCACGAAACGGCTGCACTGAAGCTTTAGGTTGGTCTTGTAGAATAAACTGGCGAGAGGACATCTTATTTTCATAGTCAGCCATAAACCCCAAAAGAATTAACCCTTAGATGAGTCCGAGATCCTCTTCATGGTCAGTGCCCATCCATGGTGTGGACATCTGTAATGTTGCACATCTAACTAAAATAGGAGACATTTGTAATGCTGCACATTCAACTAGAAAGTAAGACCAAATACCAGAGATCATGCCAAACCGACACAATTACAGGCGAGTCTTGTCCTATTGGAATCACCATCTAATCTTCATGAGAATTGTTTTTTCCTGATAAAAGACAATATATTAATATCAAGATGATACCAATTACATCCTATCTCTACAATAGCACAATATCGAAACTTAGTCAAGGCACAGAGTACAAGACCAAAAAAGTTAATGAGAAGGAAAAACAAAAGAAAAGCGACGCGCCCAACTATTCACCGTCCTTGACCCCGCATAAAATACGAGAAAGGTTCTTCGAAAGCAACACCTCTAGAAAGGAAAAGACGCTCATAGTCCCGTTGTCGCGAGATCCAACTACTCACATGTTGTGGTTTCACCCCCCGGAGAGCAAGCAATGCCTTCAAACAAGGACATGACGTGTAAGCACTGCCCCATGCTAGGTGCAACCATCGATGATCAAACCCCGCCACTTGCTGAAGTGATATTTTCTCATCAATACCCATCTAGGATAGTTTACGTGACAAAGATCCGGGTGGTGCATACGAAGACAATTTATCCAGGTTTAGGTCCTCAGAGAGGTAATACCTTGCTTCCTACTTGTCTACGTTGATGATCAAGCCTCGAATGAGAACTAGTGCATGTGTTTACAGGGGGCTAATCACAAGACTGTCTAGGGGCTGAAGTCTCAGATGCCAGCTAGAATCAGGTGCCGATAGAGGGAGGAGGGGTCCCTGCCTCGGCTTATATAGGTGAACGAGGTAGGTTACAAGTCCCGAGTCGGTCGAGGAGTTGGCATAAGTTACGTTTGGTAACAACCATGATCGGTTAATATATGTCGTATACAGACGGTTTCTTAGCCTAATATGGAGAGGAGTCTACGTCTTGTCCCCCAAGGTGGCGATGCGCTTCGGACAGTCGGTGGACGTTGAGTTGCAGGCTTGGGCCGCCCTATTTTCATTGGGCCTCTTTTGTCCTCCATGGCTATACCTCGGGGTCATGGCACCATCAGAAGCCCCCCAGCTCTTCGAGGTCTTGGTTGTTGGTCTTTTTTTTGTCCAAGTGGTTCCGAGATGATGACCGGACTGCTTGATTTCTTCTGATCGACGGACCTATGATGAGATCAAATGTAACTGAAATAATATTCTTAGAAATCCTTGGGATCTGAAAGACCCTCAACCTGATAGGTAGAGTTATGTATCGTCTGTTGCCTAGTTGGCAGACTAATTCTGGTGATGTGTGATCTTTGCCTAGTAGAAGTGGCATGTTGTTGTCTATTGAGCATGTCATCAGTTTAGACAAAGTTTTTCATGAAATATCTAGGGCTAGTTTGATTTTTCCAGCCGGGGCTCACTAGAGGGATATTTCGAGAATCTTCTATCTGATCCAGAAAGAGTTTCAGTGTTTTCTTTGATCAAAACCACTGAATAGAGCATGATGATAGCTCAAGTGTGAGTATAGTTAGATCATGGTGATGTTTGATCTTACTCTGCTATGCAGCAGTCAACTTAGGGTCGTCAGCTTTGCCAGACATGAATTCAAACACGGTCTCCTTGAAGTATTTAACATAGGAAACCAGTCCTAATTGTTAGCCAGAGCCTGCATGTGGGGTACTTAGTGACTTTTTTGTCCAAACCAGACCAAACTTAGTATACCTCTAAATAATCAGAGCATCTCGTCTCTTGATCATGTTCTTGCATAGAAGTTAGTAATCTTAGTTTCCCCTTCAGACGGTCTACAAGATTGCTACATAGCCCTTTGGTGGAATATCCAGCATTGAAATTTGCTAGACAGGTAGACTGTGACGGTGTACTAAACCGAGAATGGCCTGTCTGCCGGGAAGCCCGTTAGTTGGCCGGCCTCAAGGCCCTATAGGCCAGGATTCAGCAAGGGCTTTCCGCCCTATGGTAACATCTTCTAGAAGGTCCTCTATCTTGGCGTGCAAGCCAAGGACCCCTCAATCGATCGGGGCTCTAGGTCGGTTAGGAAAAATGTAACCCTAGACCTCGTCCCTCTTTATAAGGCAAGGCTAGGAGGTAGTTCGGGATCATCTGATATCTTGTCATCATCTCGGTAGCAACAATTCTACTCATGTTTTCATTCCCTCACACGAGGCGTTTCCCCACAATCGACCAAAAAAAGGCAGGAGTAGGGTGTTACATCGACCATGAGGGCCTGAACTGTGGTAAATTCGCCGTGTGTGATCCCATATGGAACATCCGGTCGCGTTCTCCATCCTACTAGGCTACTACAGTTTTCAGTATGTCAGTTGGCGCGCAAGGCAGGGGTACACCGATCGGAAATTTATCTAGATTGGATCTCAATCTCAAACCGGAAGCTTCGCATCGGGCTCGAGCTTTTTCTTCGGACCCTTCACTTTCACCGTAGATCAGACGGGCCGACTCTACACCAGCCCACCACCTGCTACTGAACTACGTGTCATCAACCAAAGCGGCTTCCGTTGATGCGGCAACAGGCAATAGTAGATGTTCTCCCAAATACTCCCCATGGAGCTCAAGACCCACTCAGCATCACCAACCATGGTTGGGCCTTCGGTAGCCCACCAGCCCGCCCTACCACAACGAGAGCAGTCTACATGACAACACCCGCCAAAACTGAATATTTGGATTGGCCCGTCTCCATCATTACCTTCGACCGGTCTGATCACCTGGACTACATCCCCCACCCAAGGAAATTCTCCTTGTGCTCGATTAGATCGTCCGCGACTACCAGCTACCCAAAGTACTCATGGACTGAGGTAGCAGAATCAACACTCTTCATCGACACACTGGCCAAGATAGGGATCTCTAGGAATTGCCTAAATCCCAACCGGCTTCCATGGTTCTGTGCCGGGACAAAAGCTGGAGCCCTTGGGTCAGATATCGCTTGACGTTATTTTTGGGGATGAAGACAACTTCTAATCCAGAACCTTATCATTCGAGATCGTCCCATTCCGGAGCGATTATCGCGCCCTCTTGGACCGGCCATCATATGCGAAATTTGGCGCTACCTTGTTATGCATATCTACCTGAAGATGTCAGACCTGAACGACATAATGACCTTCAACGGCGACGCCGATAGGGCACTAGAAGTGGTGGTCGCCACCCTGGAGCACACCGAAGCCACCTTGGCGTCAGCAGAACTAGAAGAAATGAAGAACCACTTTGCTTCCCAGGAAGTACCCGGCCCTGCCTTTTAGCTTGCAAAAGACACCAATAAGTACCAAGTGCACAACATAGGAGGATAATTGAGCACGAAACAAGAAGTCGAGCTCGTACATTTTCAATGGGACAACTGGGACATTTTTTCCTGGAGACCAGCTGGCATGTCTGGTGTCCCCACATGTTGGGGAACGTAGTAATTTCAAAAAATTTCCTACGCATACACATGATCATGGTGATGCATAGCAACGAGAGGGGAGAGTGTTGTCCACGCACTCGTGAGACCGAAGCGAAGCGTTAGCACAACGCGTTGATGTAGTCGACGCCTTCACGATCCAACCGATCCAAGTACCGAACGACGACACCTCCGAGTTCAGACACGCTCAGCTCGATGACGCCCCGCGAACTTCGATCCAGCAGATCTTCACGGAGAGTTCCACAAGACGACGGCGTGGTGATGGTGATGATGATGCTACCGAAACAGGGCTTCGCCTAAGCACCGCTACGATATGATCGAGGTGGAATATGGTGGAGGGGGGCACCAGACATGGCTAAGAGATCAAGAGATCAATTGTTGTGTCTAGAGGTGCCCCTGCCCCGTGATATAAAGGACCGGGGAGGAGGCGGCCGCCAGGGGAGGGCGCACCAGGGAGGAGTCCTACTCCCACCGGGAGTAGGACTCCCTCTTTTCCTAGTTGGAGTAGGAGGGGGAAAGGAAGGGAAGGAGAGAGAGGTGGAAGGAAACGGCCCCCCCTCCTTGTCCAATTCGGACTAGAGGGGGAGGGGGCGCGCGACCAGCCGTAGCCGCCCCTTCGCTTCTCCACTAAGGCCCATCTTGGCCCATTAAACTCCCCAGGGGGTTCTGGTAACCCGCCGGTACTCCGGTATATGTCCGAAACTCCCCGAAACCATTCCGATGTCCGAACATAGTCGTCCAATATATCGATCTTTATGTCTCAACCATTTCGAGACTCCTCGTCGTGTCCGTGATCACATCCGGGACTCCGAACAACCTTCGGTACATCAAAACACAAAAACTCATAATACAATCATCACCGAAACTTTAAGCGTGCGGACCCTACGGGTTCGAGAACTATGTATAAATGACTGAGACACGTCTCCGGTCAATAACCAATAGCGGAACCTGGATGCTCATATTGGCTCCTACATATTCTACGCAGATCTTTATTGGTCAAACCGCATAACAACATATGTTGTTCCCTTTGTCATCGGCATGTTACTTGCCCGAGATTCGATCGTCGGTATCTCAATACCTAGTTCAATCTCGTTACCGGCAAGTCTCTTTACTCGTTCCGTAATACATCATCTCGCAACTAACTGATTAGTTACAATGCTTGCAAGGCTTATAGTGATGTGCATTACCGAGTGGGCCTAGAGATACCTCTCCGACAATCGGAGTGACAAATCCTAATCTCGAAATACGCCAACCCAATAAGTACCTTCGAGACACCAGAGAGCACCTTTATAATCACCCATTACGTTGTGACGTTTGGTAGCACACAAAGTGTTCCTCCGGTAAACAGGAGTTGCATAATCTCATAGTCATAGGAACATGTATAAGTCATGAAGAAAGCAATAGCAACATACTAAACGATCAAGTGTTAAGCTAACGGAATGGGTCAAGTCAATCACATCATTCTCCTAATGATGTGATCCCGTTAATCAAATGACAACTCATGTCTATGCCCAGGAAACATAACCATCTTTGATTAACGAGCTAGTCAAGTAGAGGCATACTAGTGACACTCTGTTTGTCTATGTATTCACACATGTATCATGTTTTTGGTTAATACAATTCTAGCATGAATAATAAACATTTATCATGATATAAGGAAATAAATAATAACTTTATTATTGCCTCTAGGGCATATTTCCTTGATCTCCCACTTGCACTAGAGTCAATAATCTAGATTACACAGTAATGATTCTAACACCCATGGATCCTTGGTGCTGATCATGTTTTGCTCGTGGAAGAGGCTTAGTCAACGGGTCTGCAACATTCAGATCCCTATGTATCTTGCAAATCTCTATGTCTCCCACCTGGACTTGGTCCCGGATGGAATTGAAGCGTCTCTTGATGTGCTTGGTCCTCTTGTGAAATCTGGATTCATTTGCCAAGGCAATTGCACCAGTATTGTCACAGAAGATTTTCATTGGACCCGATGCACTAGGTATGACACCTAGATCGGATATGAACTCCTTCATCCAGACTCCTTCATTTGCTGCTTCCGAAGCAGCTATGTACTCCGCTTCACACGTAGATCCCGCCATGACGCTTTGTTTAGAACTGCACCAACTGACAGCTCCACCGTCCAATATAAACACGTATCCGGTTTGCGATTTAGAATTTTTCGGATCAATGTCAAAGCTTGCATCAACGTAACCATTTACGATGAGCTCTTTGTCACCTCCATAAACAAGAACCATGTCCTTAGCCCTTTTCAGGTATTTCAGGATGTTCTTGACCGCTGTCCGGTGATCCACTCCTGGATTACTTTGGTACCTCCCTGCTAAACAAATAGCAAGGCACATATCAGGTCTGGTACAGAGCATTGCATACATGATAGAGCCTATGGCTGAAGCATAGGGAACATCTTTCATTTTCTCTCTATCTTCTCAAGTGGTCGGGCATTGAGTCTTACTCAACTTCACAGCTTGTAACACAGGCAAGAACCCTTTCTTTGCTTGATCCATTTTGAACTTCTTCAAAACTTTGTCAAGGTATGTGCTTTGTGAAAGTCCAATTAAGCGTCTTGATCTATCTCTATAGATCTTGATGCCCAATATGTAAGCAGCTTCACCGAGGTCCTTCATTGAAAAACTCTTATTCAAGTATCCTTTTATGCTATCCAGAAATTCTATATTATTTCCAATCAACAATATGTCATCCACATATAAGATTAGAAATGCTACAGAGCTCCCACTCACTTTCTTGTAAATACAGGCTTCTCCAAAAGTCTATATAAAACCATATGCTTTGATCACACTATCAAATCGTTTATTCCAACTCCGAGAGGCTTGCACCAGTCCATAAATGGATCGCTGGAGCTTGCACACTTCGTTAGCTCCCTTTGGATCGATAAAACCTTCAGGTTGCATCATATACAACTCTTCTTCCAGAAATCCATTCAGGAATGCAGTCTTTACATCCATTTTCCAAATTTCATAATCATAAAATGCGGCAATTGCTAACATGATTCGGACGGACTTAAGCATCGCTACGGGTGAGAAGGTCTCATCGTAGTCAATCCCTTGAATTGTTGAAAACCTTTCGCAACAAGTCGAGCTTTATAGACAGTAACATTACCGTCAGTGTCTGTCTTCTTCTTGAAGATCCATTTATTCTCAATTGCTTGCCGATCATCGGGCAAGTCAACCAAAGTCTACACTTTGTTCTCATACATGGATCCCATCTCAGATTTCATGGCCTCAAGCCATTTTGCGGAATCTGGGCTCACCATCGCTTCTTCATAGTTCGTAGGTTCGTCATGGTCTAGTAACATGACCTTCAGAACAGGATTACCGTACCACTCTGGTGCAGATCTCACTCTGGTTGACCTACGAGGTTCGGTAGTAACTTGATCTGAAGCTTCATGATCATCATCATTAGTTTCCTCACTAATTGGTGTAGGTGTGACAGGAACCGGTTTCTGTGATGAACTACTTTCCAATAAGGGAGCATGTACAGTTACCTCATCAAGTCCTACTTTCCTCCCACTCACTTCTTTCAAGAGAAACTCCTTCTCTAGAAAGGATCCATTTTTAGCAACGAATGTTTTTGCCTTCGGATCTGTGATAGAAGGTGTACCCAACAGTTTCCTTTGGGTATCCTATGAAGACACATTTCTCCAATTTGGGTTCGAGCTTATCAGGTTGAAGCTTTTTCACATAAGCATCGCATCCCCAAACTTTAAGAAATGACAACTTTGGTTTCTTGCCAAACCACAGTTCATAAGGTGTCGTCTCAACGGATTTTGATGGTGCCCTATTTCACGTGAATGCAGCTGTCTCTAGAGCATAACCCCAAAATGATTGCGGTAAATCAGTAAGAGACATCATAGATCGCACCATATCTAGTAAAGTACGATTACGACATTCGGACACACCATTACGCTGTGGTGTTCCGGGTGGCGTGAGTTGTGAAACTATTCCGCATTGTTTCAAATGTAGACCAAACTCGTAACTCAAATATTCTCCTCCATGATCTGATCGTAGAAACTTTATTTTCTTGTTACGATGATTTTCAACTTCACTCTGGAATTCTTTGAACTTTTCAAATGTTTCAGACTTATGTTTCATTAAGTAGATATACCCATATCTGCTTAAATCATCTGTGAAGGTGAGAAAATAACGATATCCGCCGCGAGCCTCAACATTCATTGGACCACATACATCACTATGTATGATCTCCAATAAATCAGTTGCTCGCTCCATAGTTCCGGAGAACGGCGTTTTAGTCATCTTGCCCATGAGGCACGGTTCGCAAGTACCAAGTGATTCATAATCAAGTGATTCCAAAAGTCCATCAGTATGGAGTTCCTTCATGCGCTTTACACCAATATGACCCAAACGGCAGTGCCACAAATAAGTTGCACTATCATTATGAATATGTGTATAACTACTTTCGAGATTCAACAAAAATAGACCACTCTTCAAGGGTGCATGACCATAAAAAGATATTACTCATATAAATAGAACAACCATTATTCTCAGATTTAAATGAATAACCGTCTCACATCAAACAAGATCCAGATATAATGTTCATGCTCAACGCTGGCACCAAATAACAATTATTCATGTCTAAAACTAATCCCAAAGGTAGATGTAGAGGTAGCGTGCCGACGGCGATCACATCTACTTTGGAACCATTTCCCACACGCATCGTCACCTCGTCCTTAGCCAGTCTTCGCTTAATCCATAGTCCCTGTTTCGAGTTGCAAATATTAGCAATGTAACCAGTATCAAATACCAGTGCTATGCGAGCTCGTAAGGTACACATCAATAACATGTATATCACATATACCTTTGTTCACCTTGCCATCCTTCTTATCCGCCAAATACTTGGGGCAGTTCCGCTTCTAGTGACCAGTCTGCTTGTAGTAGAAGCACTCAGTCTCAGGCTTAGGTCCAGACTTGGGTTTCTTCTCTTGAACAACAACTTGTTTGCTATTCTTCTTGAAGTTCCCCTTCTTCTTCCCTTTACCCTTTTTTCTTGAAACTGGTGGTCTTATTGACTATCAACACTTGATGCTCCTTCTTGATTTCTACCTCCGCGGCCTTTAGCATTGCGAAGAGCTCGGGAATTGTCTTACCATCCCTTGCATATTATAGTTCATCACGAAGCTCTTGTAGCTTGGTGGCAGTGATTGAAGAATTCATCAATGACACTATCATCCGGAAGATTAACTCCCGGTTGAATCAAGTGATTGCAGTACCTGGACATTCCGAGTATATGCTCACCGATGTAACTATTCTCCTCCATCTTGCAGCTATAGAACTTATTGGAGACTTCATATCTCTCAATGGGGGCATTTGTTTGAAATATTAACTTCAACTCTGGAACATCTCATATGCTCCATGACGCTCAAAACATCGTTGAAGCCCCAGTTCTAAGCCATAAAGCATGGCACATCGAACTATCGAGTAGTCATCGCTTTGCTCGCCAGACGTTCTTAACGTCGTCCAGCATCTCGCAGAGTTCGACACCCAGCGGTGCTTCCGGGACGTAATTCTTCGTGCAGCAATGAGGATAATCCTCAAGTTACGGACCCAGTCCGTGTAATTGCTACCATCATCTTTCAACTTTGCTTTCTCAAGGAACGCATTAAAATTTAACGGAACAACAACACGGGCCATCTATCTACAAACAACATAGACAAGCAAAATACTACCAGGTACTAAGTTCATGATAAATTTAAGTTCAATTAATCATATTATTTAAGAACTCCCACTTAGATAGATATTCCTCTGATCATCTAAGTGATCACATGATCCAAATCAACTAAACCATGTCCGATCATCACGTGAGATGGAGTAGTTTTCAATGGTGAACATCACTATGTTGATCATATCTACTATATGATTCACGCTCGACCTTTCGGTCTCAGTGTTCCGAGGCCATATCTGCATATGCTAGGCTCGTCAAGTTTAACCCAAGTATTCTGCGCGTGCAAAACTGGCTTGCACCCGTTGTATATGAACGTAGAGCTTATCACACCCGATCATCACGTGGTGTCTCGGCACGATGAACTTTGGAAACGGTGCATACTCAGGGAGAACACTTTTATCTTGAAATTTAGTGAGAGATCATCTTATAATGCTACCGTCAATCAAAGCAGAATAAGATGCATAAAGGATAAACATCACATGCAATCAATATAAGTGATATGATATGGCCATCATCATCTTGTGCTTGTGATCTCCATTTCTGAAGCACCGTCATGATCACCATCGTCACCGGCGCGACACCTTGATCTCCATCGTAGCATCATTGTCGTCTCGCCAACTATTGCTTCTACGACTATCGCTACCGCTTAGTGATAAAGTAAAGCATTACAGGGAGATTGCATTGCATACAATAAAGCGACAACCATATGGTTCCTGCCAGTTGCCGATAACTCGGTTATAAAACATGATCATCTCATACAATAAAATATAGCATCATGTCTTGACCATATCACATCACAACATGCCCTGCAAAAACAAGTTAGACGTCCTCTACTTTGTTGTTGCAAGTTTTACGTGGCTGCTACGGGCTAAGCAAGAACCATTCTTACCTATGCATCAAAACCACAACGATAGTTCGTCAAGTTGGTCCTGTTTTAACCTTCTCAAGGACCGGGCGTAGCCACACTCGGTTCAACTAAAGTTGGAGAAACTGACACCCGCCAACCACCTGTGTGCAAAGCACGTCTGTAGAACCAGTCTCGCGTAAGCGTACACGTAATGTCGGTCCGGGCCGCTTCATCCAACAATACCGCCGAACCAAAGTATGACATGCTGGTAAGAAGTATGACTTGTATCGCCCACAACTCACTTGTGTTCTACTCGTGCATATAACATCTATTCATAAAACCAGGCTCGGATGCCACTGTTGGGGAACGTAGTAATTTCAAAAAATTTCCTACGCACACACAAGATCATGGTGATGCATAGCAACGAGAGGGGAGAGTGTTGTCCATGTACCCTCGCAGACCGAAAGCGGAAGCGTTAGCACAACGCAGTTGATGTAGTCGTACGTCTTCACGATCCGATCGATCCAAGTACCGAACGTACGGCACCTCCGAGTTCAGCACACGTTCAGCTCGATGACGTTCCGCGAACTCTGATCCAGCAGATCTTCACGGGAGAGTTCCGTTAGCACGACGGCGTGGTGACGGTGATGATGATGCTACCGACACAGGGCTTCGCCTAAGCACCGCTACGATATGATCGAGGTGGAATATGGTGGAGGGGGGCACCACACACGGCTAAGAGATCAAGAGATCAATTGTTGTGTCTAGAGGTGCCCCCTGCCCCCATATATAAAGGACCAGGGGGGAGGAGGCGGCCGGCCAGGGGAGGGCGCGCCAGGGAGGAGTCCTACTCCCACGGGAGTAGGACTCCTCTTTCCTAGTTGGAGTAGGAGGGGAAAGGAAGGAAGGAGAGAGAGGGGAAGGAAAGGGTGCCGCCTCCTTGTGTCATTCGGACTAGAGGGGAGGGGCGCAGCCAGCCCTAGCCGCCTCCTCTTCTCCACTAAGGCCCATCTTGGCCCATTAAACTCCTTGGGGGTTCCGTAACCCCGATACTCCAGATATGTCCCAAACTCCCGAAACCATTCCGTGTCCGAACATAGTCGTCCAATATATGGATCTTTACGTCTCGACAATTTGAGACTCCTCGTCATGTCCGTGGTCACATCTGGGACTTCGAACAACCTTCAGTACATCAAAACACAAAAACTCATAATACAATCGTCACCGAAACTTTAAGCGTGCGGACCCTATGGGTTCGAGAACTATGTAGACATGACCGAGACACGTCTCCGGTCAATAACCAATAGCGGAACCTAGATGCTCATATTGGCTCCTACATATTCTACAAAGATCTTTATCGGTCAAACCGCATAACAACATACGTTGTTCCCTTTGTCATCGGTATGTTACTTGCCCGAGATTCGATCGTCGGTATCTCAATACCTAGTTCAATCTCGTTACCGGCAAGTCTCTTTACTCGTTCCATAATACATCATCTCGCAACTAACTCATTAGTTACAATGCTTGCAAGGCTTATAGTGATGTGCATTACCGAGTGGGCCCAGAGATACCTCTCCGACAATGGGAGTGACAAATCCTAATCTCGAAATACGCCAACCCAACAAGTACCTTCGGAGACACCTGTAGAGCACCGTTATAATCACCTAGTTATGTTGTGACGTTTGGTAGCACACAAAGTGTTCCTCCGATAAACGGGAGTTGCATAATCTCATAGTCATAGGAACATGTATAAGTCATGAAGAAAGCAATAGCAACATACTAAACGATTAAGTGCTAAGCTAACGGAACGGG
Organism: Aegilops longissima; assembly: GCA_021605205.1. NCBI lineage: Eukaryota > Viridiplantae > Streptophyta > Magnoliopsida > Poales > Poaceae > Aegilops > Aegilops longissima. Next base: position 582,926,600 of record CM038677.1, on the reverse strand, counting down.
TCAAGTCAATCACATCATTCTCCTAATGATGTTATCCCGTTAATCAAATGACAACTCATGTCTATGGCCAGGAAACATAACCATCTTTGATTAACGAGCTAGTCAAGTAGAGGCATACTAGTGACACTTTGTCTATGTATTCACACATGTATCATGTTTCTGGTTAATACAATTCTAACATGAATAATAAACATTTATCATGATATAAGGAAATAAATAATAACTTTATTATTGCCTCTAGGTCATATTTCCTTCACCACACACATCGTTGAGCATTGTCTGGACGTCCATAAGGATGCGAGGCCGGTCCAACAAGCTTTGCGGCGCTTTGCCACTAAGAAACACCACACAATTGGAGAAGAAATTGTCCAGCTCTTAGCTGTCGGCTTCATTAGGGAGGTCGCCCACTCTGAATGGCTGGCCAACCCGATAATGATCAGAAAGAAGGACATGGGTTCAGAACCAAAGATCAGAAGTGTCAACCTCGAGAATCATGTTCTACATGCTGTTATACATATCTGCTACCATACAGGTGGTCAACATGGTGATAGCGGTAGAGTGGGAGGAGTATGGAAAAGATCAGAGTGTCCAACACCCTGGTGTTGATACGTCTCCAACGTATCTATAAGTTTTGATTGTTTCATGCTATTATATTATCAATCTTGGATGCTTTATATGCATTTTATGCTATTTTATATCATTTTTGGGACTAACCTATTAACCTAGTGCCAGTTCCTGTTTTTTGCTTGGTTTTGGCTTTTCATAAAATCAATACCAAATGAAGTCCAAACATGATGTAACTTTGCAGAGATTTTTTCTCGGCTGGAAGGGACCCTAGAAGGTTCGGGAGGAGGCCAGAAGATCTACGAGCTCAAAGGGTGCGCCCTGGGGGGGGGGGGGGGAGGGCGAGCCCCTTGAGCTCGTGCGCCCCATGCAACTCCTTTTGACCTAGTTCCACCTCTATAAATTCACAAATATTCCCAAACCAACAAATAGCAACTCGAAACACTTTTTCCACCGCCACAAGCTTTTGTTCTTCCGCGATCCCATTTGGAGGCCTTTCCGGTACTCCGCCGGAGGAGGAATTGATCACGGAGGGCTTCTGCATCATCCTTGCCGCCTTTCGATGATGCGTGAGTAGTTTACCACAGACCTTCGGGTCCATACTAGTAGCTAGATGGCTTCTTCTCTCTCTTTGATCTTCAATACTATGTTCTCCTTGATCTTCTTGGAGTTCTATCCGATGTAATCTTATTTTGTGGTGTGTTTGTTGGGATCCGATGGATTGCAGGTTTATGATCAGATTATTCATTGAAAGTAATTGCGCCTTTTCTGAAATTTATTATGCATGATTGTTATAGCTTTGTATTTCTCTCCGATCTATCTATTTGGTTTGGCCAACTGGATTGATTTATCTTTAGTCGGAGAGGTGCTTTGTAATGGGTTCAACCTTGCGTGTCCTCACCTAGCGACAGAAGGGGTAGAGAGGCACGTATTGTATTATTGCTATTAAGGGTAAAGCGACATAGTTTATTCTTATTGATTGGGTTTAGTTTGTCTACATCATGTTATCTTGCTTAAGGCGTTACTCTGTTTGTCATGAACTTAATACCATAGATGCATGCTGGATAGCGGTCAATTGGTGGAGTAATAGTAGTAGATGTAGGCAGGAGTCGATCTTCTTGTCACAGACGTGATGCCTATATACATGAACATTGCCATGAATATGCCATAACCATGTGCTTTTCTATCAATTGCCCAACAGTAATTTGTTCACCTAGCGTATGCTCTGTGTCTGAGAGAGTAGCCTCTAGTGAAAACTATGGCCCCTGGGTATACTTTTATCATATTATTAAAACCAAAAATACCTTTCTACAATTTTATACTTTTTATTTTACTTCTCTTTTTATCTATCTATCACTATCAGAATTAATCCTTGCAAATAACGAGTTCGAGGAGATTGCCAACCCTCTTACCCGCGTTGGGTGAAAGTGCTTTTGTGTGTGTAAGTGTTGTCGAAGGGAATTTGCTTGGTTAAACCTTGGTTCTCACCGAGGGAAATACTTATCTCTACTGTACTGCTTCACCCCTCCTCATCGGGGAAATCCTAACGCAGTTTACAAGTAGCAGGAAGAATCTCCAGGGAGACATCATTAAATCGCTACAAGTACCTTCACTCAAACTATCAAATACTTGTTCTACTTTTCATTTGTCTCTTTTTTTCATCTCCCTTCACTTCTCTAAAAATTCAAAAATACCAAAAATATTTTTGTGTGCTATCTTTGCTTGTGCTGCCATGTGCCTTCTATTTGCTTGCATCTTCGCTTTCTAAAAATTATTGATATGGATCCTCATCCACTCGCTAATCTTTAAAAAAAAATCCAATTTTAATGAACCAGTTGCTAGTGAGTTGAGCGCACTTGATTATCTTTATGGAGTTTTGCTTGAAAATCATGAATCTGAAAATTGTGATGAAGTGTTAAAGGAAGAAATTTGTAAAGTGATTCATGATAGCTCCTTGAATGAAAAGCATGATTGCAATGATGTTAGCATAAATTCTATTAATGTCAATTCTGCTAATAATATGCAAAGCTACAAGCTTAGGGATGATGATTTTGTTATGTCCACTACTCATTGTAATGATCATGATTGGGGTGATGCTTCTTATGATGTTGAAAATTTATTTAAGCCCCATGATGAATATGATATTGACAATAATGTTTGCAATAATATTGAAAGTGGGTTTTTAAGAGTGTCAACTTAGGGAAAAAGAATCCCACATATTCCGAGAGTGTTCAATCTTATGTTTTTTTTATAAAAGTGGGTTTGGAGAGGTCAATACTTTACTTAATGTTAATCCCACTATATCGGAATATTATAATACTTTCATGCATGTGGATCATAAAGAAAATATTTTATGATAGCTATATTGTTGAATTTGAATATGATCCTACCTGTAATTCTTATGAGAGAGGTAAATATGGTTATAGAAAATATTCATGTTACTAAATTACCTCTCTTCATGTTGAGATTGTTATTGTTTGGTTCTTCTTCCTAGCATATGCTAGGTTTTGCTTGCCTTGATAATTTGTTTTCTTATAAAATGCCTATGCATAGAAAGTATGTTAGACTTAAATGTGTTTGCCACATGTTTTATGATGCTCTCTTTGTGCTAAAATTCTTGTCTTGGACGTGAGCATCATTGAAATCTCATAGCCTATCTTAATGGCTATAAAGGAAGAGCTTGTTGGGAGACAACCCAATAATTATCTAAAACTTTTACTTTTACTTTCTGTTTTTATGTGCTCACACAATTATTGCTACTGTAATGTGATTGCCTGTATCTGCGTTGGTATTTCTCCGAAGAGGAGAGGATGATGCAACACAGCAAAGGTAAGTATTTCCCTCAGTTACGAAACCAAGGTTATCGATCCAGTAGGAGAACCAAGCAACACTATGTAAACAACACCTGCACACAAATAACAAAAACTTGTAACCCAACACGTAAGAGGGGTTGTCAATCCCTCCTCGGTATTGAGATAGATTAAACTGTATAGGCATCGGTAAATAAATCTAGCAAAAACACAAAATAAAATAAAGAAAGAAAAATCGCAGCAAGGTATTTTTGGTTTAATATGATAGGAAAATAGACCCCGGGGCCGTAGTTTTCACTAGAGGCTTCTCTCAAGAAAATAGCATACGGTGGGTGAACAAATTACTGTTGGACAATTAATAGAAAAGCGGATAATCATGACGATATCCAAGGAAATGATCATGTATATAGGCATCACGTCCAAGATTAGTATACCGACTCCTGCCTGCATCTACTATTATTACTCCACACATCGACCGCTATCCAGCATGCATTTAGTGTATTAAGTTCATGGAAAAACAGAGTAATGCAATAAGAACGATGACATGATGTAGACATGATATAATCATGTAGGAATAAACCCCATCTTGTTACCCTTAATAGACGCAATACATGCGTGTCATGTCTCTTTCTATCACTGAGATCGAGCACCGCAAGATCGAACCCATCACAAAGCACCTCTTCCCATGGCAAGAAAAACCAATCTAGTTGGCCAAACCAAACCAAAATTTCGGAGAAGAAATACAAGGCTATAACAATCATGCATATAAGAGTTTAGCAAAGACTCAAATAATATTCATGGATAGAACTGTTCATAAACTCACAATTCATCGGACCCCAATAAACACACCGCAAAAAAGAGTTACATCAATAGATCTCCAATAACATCGAGGAGAACATTGTATTGAAGATCAAAAAGAGAGAAGAAGCCATCTAGATACTATCCATGGACCTGTAGGTCTGTGGTAAACTACTCACGCATCATCAGAGGGGCAACAAGGATGATGAGGAACCCCTTTGTGATTGTTGCCCCCTCCGGCAGAGTGCCGGAAAAGGCCTGTAGATTGGATATTGTGGTTCTGGAACTTGCGGCGACAGAAACTGTATTTCCTCGACTCCCCTAGGGTTTTTGGGATTTTAGAGTATTTATATAGGTGGAAGTTGGTCAGGAAGCTTCCCGTGGTCTCCACTACCCACAAGGGCGCGCCAGGGGCCTAGTGGTCCCCACGGGCCTCCTCCCGTGTGCTCTGTGGTTCCCTGGGTGGCTTTTGGGCAAACATAATCTCCAAAAACTTTTGTTGCATTTGGTCTTCGTTTGGTATTGATATTCTGCAAAGTAAAAAAACAAGCAAAAAACAGCAGCTGGCACTAGGCACTATGTCAATAGGTTAGTCCCAAAAAATGATATAAAGTTGCTAGTAAATTAATATAAAATATCCAAGATTGATAATATAATAGCATGGAACAATAAAAAATTATAGATACATTGGAGACGTATCATAATGATTGTGTTTTTATATTTTAGTTAGTGTTTGTACCAAGTAAAGCCTTTGGGATGTTTTGGATAATAGTTGACTTGATTATGTGAAAAACAGAAACTTTTGCACCCAATACTACAATTACTATAATACAGTGGAATGCGATAAAATTCTGAGATTTTTACACCCGATTGACATACAAACTGCCCACGTTGTCCCAATTTTTTTGATTTTTCGAGTTACAGAAGTATAGTTTTCGTTCAGATCATTACAGACTATTCTGTTTTAGACAGATTCTATTTTTATTACATAGTTTACTTGTTTTAATGATGCTATGGGTTATATCAGGGGGTATACGTCATGGAGAAGTTAGAATGCAGTAAGTATTATGCAAGAATGAATTATGAATGAGTTTAGAATACTCCCTCCGTCCGCAAATACTTGTCCAGGGAATGGATGTATCTAGATGTATTTTAGTTCTTGATACATGCATTTGTCTCCATTTCTACGACAAGTATTTCCGGACGGAGGGAGTAGTACCTAAAGTTTATGATTCGTCTATTATACTAACAGATCTCACAAGGTTTCTGTTGAGTTTTGTGTGGTGAGGTTTACAAGTTTTGGGTGAGAACACGATGGCTGAAGGAATAAGGAGCGGCAAGACCCTAAGCTTAAGGATGCCCACGGCACCCCAAGGTAATATTCTAGGAAGACCCAACCGTCTAAGCTTGGGGATGCCCCAGATGGCATCCCCTCTTTCGTCTACAATCTATCGATATGTTACTTGGAGCTACATTTTTATTCATCACATGATATGAGTTTTGCTTGTAGTGTCTTGTACCATATTTTTTTGCTTTATTTGCTTTTTAGTTTGCCACAATCATTGTTTGCTGGACACACCTTTTGAGAGGGACACACATTTATCGTGATTTGTTATAATAATCTATGTGCTTCACTTATATCTTTTGAGCTAGGCAGTTGCTCTTGTGCTCCACTTATACTTGTTAGAGCACGGCGGTGGTTATATTTTATAGAAATGATTGCACTCTCATGCTTCACTTAAGTCTTTTTGAGAGTCTATGAGTAGGAAGTAGTAATATGCAGATGTTATAAGACTAATACAAGAAGGACAGTGATACGTCCATTTTGCATCATGCTTACCTACTGTTATTTATATTGTTTTTATGTATAATAATACCTTTTGGAGTATTTATAATGCCTTTTATCTCATAATATGCAAGGTACACAAAAAGATGGAGAATACCGGCAGCTGGAATTCTGGACCTGAAAAAGCTACGTCAGGCTACCTATTCTGCACAACTCCAAATGAGCTGAAACTTTACGGGAATCTTTATGGAATATATAAGAAATATTGGAGCCAATAAGTACCAAAGGGGGCCTACCAGCTGGGCACAACCCACCTGGGCGTGCCAGGGAGCCCAGGCACGCCCTGGTGGATTGTGCCCTCCTCGGCCCACCTCCGGTACCCCTCTTCTGGTATTTAAGTCATTTTGACCTAGAAAAAATAAGGAGAGGACTTTCAGGACGAAGCGCCACCATCTCGAGGCGGAACTGGGGTAGGAGCACTTTTGCCCTCCGTCAGAGCGATTCCGCTGGGGGAACTTCCCTCGTGGAGGGGGAAATCATCGTCATCATCATCACCAACAACTCTCCCATCTTGGGGATGACAATCTCCATCAACATCTTCAACAACACCATCTCCTCTCAAACCCTAGTTCATCTCTTGTGTTCAATCTTTGTACCAGATCTATAGATTGGTACTTGTGGGTGATTAGTAGTGTTGATTACATCTTGTAGTTGACTACTATATGGTTTATTTGGTGGAATATTATATGTTCAGATCCATTATGCTATTTAATACCCCTCTGATCTCGAGCATGATTATTATTTGTGAGTAGTTACTTTTGTTCTTGAGGTCACGGGAGAAATCTTGTTGCAACTAATCATGTGAATTTTATATGTGTTCGATATTTTGATGGTATGTATGTTGTGATTCCCTTAGTGGTGTCATGTGAACATCGACTACATGACCATATTTGGGCCTAAGGGAATGCATCGTGGAGTAGTTATTAGATGATGAGTTGCCAGAGTGACAGAAGCTTAAACCCTAGTTTGTGCGCTATTCCGTAAGGGACTGATTTGGATCCAATAGTTTAATGCTATGGTTAGAATTTATTCTTAATACTTTTCTCGTAGTTGCGGATTTGCGAGGGGGTTAATCATAAGTAGGAGGTTTGTTCAAGTAAGAATAACACCTAAGCACCGGTCCACCCACATATCAAATTATCAAAGTAGCGAACACAAATCGAACCAACATGATGAAAGTGACTAGATGAAATTCCCGTGTACCCTCAAGAATGCTTTGCTTATCATAAGAGACCATTTTGGCATGTCCTTTGCCTCAAAAGGATTTGGGCTACCTTGCTGCACTTTTATTACTATTACCATTACTTGCTCGTTACAAATTATCTTGCCATCAAACTACTCGTTACCTATAATTTCAGTGCTTGCAGAGAATACCTTGCTGAAAACCACTTGTCATTTCCTTCTGCTCCTCGTTGGGTTCGACACTCCTATCGAAAGGACTATGATTGATCCCATATACTTGTGGGTCATCAGATAGGTATTCAAGGGGGATATAATAATTTTTTTCATGTAGATCACTAAATATGAAATGCATTGTTTAATGGTACTGATGTCGTAATATGAAAGGTGGGGAGGTCTGAGCATTTTTATGTCTGAAATGAAATCCTTGAGTGCTGCTACAATTGGGGGTGCGCGATGGTTAACTCCTACCAACCTCCTCCCTAGGGGAATTTTTTTAAGAGAACTATGGGGTTGCCTCCCAACAAGCGCTATTGTTTACGCCCCTAGCTAGGCATAATGCATAGTTTCAAGTATTGTCACCCCTCAAATTAATCCATAGGTAGCCCTCATAATAGATTCATATGGTGGTTTAATTCTCTTCCTTGTGAAGTGTTCCATTCCTTTCTTTAATGGAATTGGAACCTTATATTTCCTTCTTCCATATCAATAATAGCACCTATGGTTCGTAGGAAAGGCCTACCAAGTATTATAGGACAAGGGTGATTGCATTCAATATCAAGAAAAATGAAATCCTCGGGCACATGATTCCTGTTAGCAAGTATGAGAACATCATTTATTCTACCCAATGGTTTCTTAATAGTTGAATCCGCTAAATGCAAGTTAAGGGAACATTCATTCATTCATATCGGTGAGACCTATCACGTCACATAAAGATTTTGGTATACTAGAGACGCTAGCACCAAGATCACACAAAGCATTACATTCATGATCTTTAATCTTTACTTTAATACTAGGTTCTCATTCATCATGCAATTTTCTAGGTATTGAAACTTCCAATTCAATCTTTTCTTCATGAGCTTTTATCATAGCTTCTACAATATGTTTACTAAAAGCTTTATTTTGTTCATAAGCATTAGGTGAATTTATCATGGATTTCAACAAGGAAATACATTCAATCAAAGAGCAATTATCATAATCAAAGTCCTTGTAATCCAAAGTAGTGGGCACACCACTGTTTAAAGTCTTGACCTCTCCAAACGCACTTTTATCATTTTTATCATTAATATCATTACCCTCCGAACAATTGGGACGCCTTCTAGCTAAAGTTTACTCATCTCTAGTCCCTTTTTAATCAAGTTATATATTACTAAACAAAGTTTCAATTGGTGTCACACCAATCATTTTAATATCTTCATCATGATTATGATAAAACCAGGTGGAATAGCCTTTTTCTAGGAATTGTCGCTTAGCTCTCAACCTAGCGGTTCTCTCTTTGCTTTCAATAATGGGGACTTGGATATACTTTATTGACTCTTTAATATCATGCTTGGGTGGAAATTAATTTTAAGAGTTTCCACATCATGAGCAATTATATCCTATTTCTAGCCATATCATCAACTCTATATAGTTTTTCTTCTACCATAACATTAAAAATCTTTTGAGAACTAATAAATTCTTTAATGCTGCTCTCAAGTTCAGTAGGTATCCTATTATTATTATTATTATTATTATTATTATTATTATTATTATTATTATTATTATTATTATTATTATTATTATTACCATAGGAATTAGAGGGATTACCGGGATAAGGTCTAGGATTGAAATTCCCTCTATAAGCATTGTAGTTGAAATTATTTCTAGCGACAAAATTCACATCAATAGCATCATTATTTTGCTCAATCAAAGTAGAGAGTGGCACATCATTAGGATCAACATGAGCATTTTTACTAGCAAACATATTCATAAGGGCATCTGTTTTATCACTCAAAGTAGTGATTCTTTGACAGAATTACCTTCTTACCAGTTGGAGCTCATTTGGTGTGTCATTGAGAATAATTTTTCATCATATTATCAAGAAGTTTTGTAGCTTCTCCCCATGTAATTCCCATAAAAGTACTACCTGCAGCAAAATCTAGAAGATTTCTTGACACAAAGTTTAGTCCCGCATATTTTTTTATTATCCGTAAACTTAAACCATGAGTGGGACAACTTTTAATCATTAATTTAATTCTCTCCCAAGATTGTGCAACATGTTCTTGCTCAAGTTGCTTAAAATTCATGATTTGGTTTCTATGAGAAATAATCTTAGCGGGAGGAAAATACTTGGCAATAAAAGCATCCTTACATTTATCCCATGAGTCCATATTACTGCGAGGCAAGGATGAAAACCAAGTTTTTGCACGAACTCTTAGTGAGAAAGGAAATAATTTCAAATTTATAATATCATTGTCCACATCTTTTTCTTTTGAATATCAGATAATTCAACGAAAGTATTAGGATGGGAAGCTGCATCCTCCATTAGGATTTCCAGAAAATTGTTATTTCGTAACAAGATTTAGTAAAGCAGCATTAATATCATATGACTCCGCACTAGTGGCAGGAGGATCAATTGGAGTACTAATAAAATCATTGTTATTAGTGTTCGAGAAGTCACACAACTTGGTGTTTTCTTGAGACATAGAGACAAAACAAGCAAACAAAATATTTTTGTGTTTTTGATTTTTTTGGAGAAGTGGAGGAGATGAAAAAGAGAGGCAAATGCAAATAAAAAGTAGAGCAAGTAGATGATAGTTTGTATGTAGGAACCCGGTGAGAATTTGATGATGTCTCCCCGGCAACGGCGCCAGAAATTCTTTCTACTACTTGTGATCTGCGTTGGGATTTTTCCAAAGAGGAAGGGTGAAGAAATATAGTAGTGGGTAAGTATTTCCCTCAGTGAGAACCAAGGTTATCGAACCAATAGGAGAATCATGAAAATTCTCGTCGTCGACACCTACACACACAAAATTAAACACTTGCATCCAACACGGGCAAGAGGGTTGTCAATCAGAGGTGGTTTGGGATATATGTGAATTTATAGAGGTGGAATTAGGTCAAATGGAGTTATGTGGGAGTCACGAGCTCAGGGGCGCGCTCTCTTAGCTTGTGGCTCTCCCGTACATCTTCTGGCCTCCTCCCGAACCTTCTAGGGTCCCTTCTCGTCCAAAAAAAATCATCATAAAGTTCCATCGTGTTTGGACTTCGTTTGGTACTGATTTTCTAAAAAGCCCAAAACAAGCAAAAAACAGGAACTGACATGGGCACTGGCTAATTGGTTAGTGATACGTCTCCAACGTATCGATAATTTATGAAGTATTCGTGCCATATTTATAATGATTTTATTGGTTTTGGTATGATTTGAATGGAACTAACCCGGACTGACGCTGTTTTCAGCAGAACTACCATGGTGTTGTTTTTTGTGCAGAAATAAAAGTTCTTGTAATAGGCTGAAACTTTTTGATGATTTTTTTGGAACAAAAGAGACACTAGAAGCTTTGTGGGAGGACCAGAAGAGCCATGAGGGCCCCACAAGCCACAAGGGCGTGCCCAGGGGGGGGGTCAGTAGGCCCCGGTGCCTCGTGGGCCCCCTGTGGCACCTCTTCGCATGATTCCAACGCCAAAAATTCACATAAATACAAAACCCCCAGAAATAACCCTGGAACTTTGAATCCGCCGCCGCAAGCCTCTGTGCCAAAGAGATCCCATCTGGAGCCCTATGTCGGCACCCTGCCGAAGGGGGAAATCATCCATGACGAGAAGGGAGTACTTTGCCCTCGGAGTTGAGGGTATGTACCGGTAGCTTTTGATCTCTCTCTCTCTCTCTCTCTCTCTCTCTCTCTCTCTCTCCCTCTCTCGTGTTCTTGATTTGGCATGATCTTGATGTACCACGAGCTTTGTTAATATAGTTGGATGATACGTCTCCAACATATCCATAATTTTTAATTGTTCCATGCTATTATATTATCCGTCTAGGATGTTTTATATGCATTTGTATGCTATTTTATATGATTTTTGGGACTAACCTATTAACCTAGAGCCCAGTGCCAGTTTTTGTTTTTTCCTTGTATTTTGAATATCGCAGAAAAGGAAAACCAAACGGAGTCCAATTGACCTGAAATTTCACGGAGATTATTTTTGGACCAGAAGAAGCCCACGGAGTATCGGAGATGAACCAGAAGAGTCCCGAGGCACCCACGAGGGTGGGGGCGCGCTCTCCTACCTCGTGGCAACGTTTTGTGACAGGGTTTATTTCCACGGGATGGGCCGCGTGGGTCACTTGGCGATTTCCACGGGGTTACGGAGGGATTTGGCCCAGACCGGTTCCAACCGAAGACGCATATAAAACAGAACGAGATCCAAACCAGGCCGGGGCTAAACCCACGCGGATCGGAGGGGTTTTGGCCCAATACCGGCGGGGACGGGATTAAACGAACAAGGCCTGAGGGAAATTTGCTACTGTCCTACAAACCTCTGCACTTGGAGGCCCAACAACGTCTACAAGAAGAAGGTTGTGTAGTAGACATCAAGCAGTTTCTGGCGCCGTTGCCGGGGAGGTGAGTGCTTGAAGGTATATCTTTAGATCTTGCAATCTAATCTTTTAGCTTCTTGTTTTATCACTAGTTTAGTCTATAAAAGATAACAAAAAAATGGAATTAATGTTGCCTCATATGCTTCATCTTTTTAATGTCTTTCGTGAAATGATGGGAAGGAAAATTGTGCTCAAGTACTAGAAGAAGAATTACATAGAATGCTTGGCATAAAATATGTGAATGATGAGCATGATTGCAATGTTGTTAGTATGAATTCTTTGAATACCCATGATGCTAATGATATGCAAAGCCACAAGCTTGGGGATGCTATGTTTGATGAAGATGATATGTTTAGTCCCCCAAGTTTTTATGAGCAAATTTATTATGATGAAAGCATGCCTCCTATTTATGATGATTATTGTGATGACACGCATGCTATAAAGAATAAAGATAACCATGAAACTTGTCATCATGATTTTAATTTTCAATTGGCTTATGCCTCACATGATAGTTATTTTGTTGAGTTTGCTCCCACTACTATTCATGAGAAGAAATTTGCTTATGTGGAGAGTAATAAAAATTCTATGCTTGTAGATCATGAAAAGAATGCTTTATGTGATGGTTACATTGTTGAATTAATTCATGATGATACTGAAAATTACTATGAGGGAGTAATAGATGCTTGTAGGAATTGCAATAATATCAAGTTTCCTCTCTATGTGCTTAAAGTTTCAAAGTTATGCTTGTTTTGCCTTCCTATGCTAGTTGATTATTGTTCCCGTAAGTTGTTTGCTCACAAAATCCCTATGCATAGGAAGTGGGTTAGACTTAAATGTGCTTGTCATATTCTTCATGATGCTCCCGTTATGTTTCAATTCTTATCTTTTATGTGAGCATCATTGAAATCATCATGCCTAGCTAGGGGCGTTAAAGTTAGCGCTTGTTGGGAGGCAACCCAATTTTATTTTTGTTCTTTTCCTTTTGCTCCTGTTTAGTAATAAATAATTCATCTAGCCTCTGTTTAGATGTGGTTTTATGTTTTAATTAGTGTTTGTTCCAAGTACAACCTTTGGGAAGACTTGGGTGAAGTCTTTGCAATTTTGCTGTAAAAAACAGAAACTTTTGCGCCCACGAGGTTAGCTGACATTTTTTTACTGGAGAGTGATTTTAGGTTGATTCTTTTTGCAGATGATTAATAGACAAATTCCTCGGGTCCACCAATTTATTTCAGAATTTTTGGAGTTACAGAAGTATTCGAATGATACAGATTACTACAGACTGTTCTGTTTTTGACAGATTCTGTTTTCTATGTGTTGTTTGCTTATTTTGATAAATCTATGAGTAGTATCGGAGGGTATGAACCATAGAGAAGTTGGAATACAGTAGATATTACACCAATATGAATTTAGAATGAGTTTGCAACAGTACCTAAGTGATGATTCCTATACTAACGGAGCTTACAAGTTTTCTGTTAAGTTTTGTGTTGTGAAGTTTTCAAGTTTTGTGTAACATCCCAAATTTCCTATTTGGAATGTTTTACAATATTAGCTAAGCATCTATGCATATTGGTTGAAATTGAGTGGCATTTGAAGTTTCAGAAGATTTTGAGTTGATTGAATTTGAATTCAAAATTTGGCAGTTGAAATTTATTTCAAATCAATGCCTGACAAATACTTGAGAAAAAGTATGAGAGGAGTAAACATGACACTCCAAATATGTCAGATGAAAAACCTTGCCAAAAAGTTTGAATTCAAATTTGATTTTTATTTGGGATTTTAGAAAAATGATTTTTTTAAAGTTTGAGTTTTGCCCCTGGAAAAATGTCCAAATTATAGGGAATATTCCCCTGATCATTTTGATATATATATATATGTCCTATATAAAATATATATATTTAATTATATTTCTCTCTCTCCCTAAATTCAAACAAAAAAAGGAAAAGAAGACCCAGCGCCAAAGAAGGCCAACTGCCCAGCCCAGAAGACCAGCGGCCCACCATGGGCCAAGCCGAAGCCCGACCAATGAGCCAGCCCACGACCGAGCCGCCGCGCCGAAACACTTCCCCCTCGGTCGCCCGACCGACCCGCCTCTCCCCTCTCTCACCGACACCCCGGCCCCACCTCTCCTTCTTCCTCCCCACGCCACACCGCGCCGCCGCCTCGCCGGAATCCCGAAGGATCCGGGATCCCTCGCCCGATCTGCCCCCTCGCCCAAGTCGACCCCCTATATAAACCCCACCCCTCGACCGTTCCCCGTTTTCCCCTCGCCAACCCTCGCTCTCGCCGCAATCCGTCGCCGGAGCCCGAGTGCCCCGCCGCGCCATTGCCCTGCCCCGGCCATCCCCGACCACCCCCGAGCTCCACCGAGTCGACCACCGAGCTCCCCTCGCTCCGCCGCACCCGCCGGAGGCCTCCGCCGTCGTCCCCGACCACCGGAGCCACCGCACCGTCGCCGCCCGATTCGCCGTCGCTGTCGACCACCGCGGTAAGTCGCCAGAAACCCCTCCGCCGTCCGATCTAAACGTAGGGTTTAGATTAGAAGTACGAAGGGGTACGGTTTATTTAGGTTTTAGTTTAAAAGATCCGGTTTAGTTCCGGTTTATTTAGGTTAGTTTAGACCGGCCCGACTCGGTTTAATCCCTAGGGCACGTTTTAGTTATTTAACGCCCGATGCGTTAGATAGGCCCATTAGCGTAGTTTTTCGTTTTAGTTAATTTTTTTGTTTCTGTTTTTAACAGAATAGTTTCAGTTTTGTAAAATCCATATCTTTTAATCTACTTAATATTTTTAATTGATTCTTTTTTTGTTAGTTTGCAAATTTGTTGTAGTTTCTGTAGAAAATATGTTTAGTCATGTTAAAATTATTAGAAATTGTTTTATTTTAGATTTAGACAGATTAGTAATTCTGCTATAAAATGAGTTAGGATTATTTTATTTTAGTGATTGTTTTGTCACTACTTTGTTTTGACCTTGCCTAACCGTAGGAATTTATTTGGGCATTTTAGATTTAATAAAAAATAGTTTTAATCAAAATCTTGTGGTTCTTATTTATTTAACTAGCTACTGTTTTCCTATTGTTTTAATTAGCAAATAATTTTATTTTTCCTATGTGATAGTTTATCTTAGGTTAGTTTCTGTAGTTTTAGAACATGAACTTTTATTTACAACAAATAAAATTTTTATTTTAGTTTTTCTTGCTAGAAGTGTTATAGGCATAATAGGAGTTCTATAATAGCTTTTGATGTGATTCTTTTTGCTCCTAGTTGCATGATGTTTTCTTTTCTGTTAGTTAGCAAAAACCCATGCTTAGGTTCTGTTAAGAAAAATTTGGTTGTGCAAAACTACTTCTTGGTTGTTGTTGGATGTGGTGAAAACATTGAATTGGATTTCTTCGAGTTTTCTTTGGGTTTTGGTTCAATTGTTTTATGTGTTATGTTAGTATGCTGTTATGTTAAGTGACCATATGTTTGTATGCTTATATGATTGTTGTTTGCCTCGGTAGAATTTCCGGAGTGCGAAGCTTGCTACCACGAGTCCCTAGCTTTGAAGATCGTCGACCAAGGCAAGTCATTGATCATATTTTCTTTTACTATGCCTATGATTTTATTGCATTAGAATTATACCTCCCCACCATGCATGCAGTAGGAGAATTTTAAGTTATGTTCTTGAGTAGTATCATGAGGTAGGATGAACCCAATTCCCCTTGTTACCATTGCGGGACGAAGTAGTTTATTTTTGCTATGCTCGTGAGGCGGGTTGGTTGAGTGATTCATAAGGGAGATGTGAGAGTCAAGATGATGACAACCCATGACTTCAAGCTCAAGATGGACTTCAAAATTCACTCTTTGGGTGGAGGACAGTTGACGGGCACCGGAGAAAACCAGCGGTTGGCGGGATGCATGGAGAAGCGCCATGACATCTTGCGGAAAGCTTCACCCAGCCACGAAGAGACGGATGGATACCCCATTGACGGAAGCTTACTGTGCAGCCGCAAGCCATTATGGGCTCGGCTTGGTCAACCTTAGGTGTGACTCTGGCGGACGGTGCTATGAGATGTAGAAGAACGGTAGGATTGGATGGGTACGGCGGTGGCGGAGGAACTCTTGGAAGACCCTGTTTCGTTCGTCCGTCTTCAAACACCATGAAGTGCGAAGACTTAAAAGGAGGAGCGAATCTTGCGGGTAAAGTCATAAACCTCTGCAGAGTGAAGATCTAATCGGTTAGCCGTGTCCCGATTACGGACAATTTGAGCCTCTGGAACTTGGAGTATTTGAAATCTCAACACCAAAATTAATGAATTAATTGAGGGATTATTTAATAATTGGGAATGAGACATTGGTTGGTGGAACCATCTCAATAACTACCAACAATTTTGTAGTATTTGCAAACAAGTCCTTGTTGTAGGAAAAAAGCGGCTTTTCATAAAACAATGAAACTTAGAGCCCCACAGCCAAATTGCATATAGTGTTAGTAATTTTCATTGTTATTCTCTCTTCATGACTTGCGGCATATTCAAAATGCTGACCTACACGGCTGCAACGTCTTATGTTGCAGAGGAGTATTCCGATCAGGAGTGAGGCTACGATCCATGCTTGGCGATTGCCCTTTGGAGTCGGATGGACTCGCTATTCTTCTACGCTTCCGCAGCTTTATTTAGTTTATTTCTCATGAGTTGGCCTTCGGCCGAATTTATTCTATTGTAATAAAGACTCGATATGAGAATCGTGTAATAAATTTAGGTGTGATTGAACTTTGATTATTTCATCAATGTACTGTGTGTGCCAGCATGATCTTGGGATGGTACAGCTACACAGAGACTTGACCGATTTTGGGTCGGGTCGCTACAGAGATGGTATTCAGAGCACACGCTGACCGTAGGACGTAACCCCTAGGATCGGAAAGCCATAGGAAGAGACTATTTGTTTTATGTCCTTATCATTCCGTAATTCTTCCCTGTTCATTTCTGACTTCTCTCCGATTTTCAACATTCTAGATGGCCGCCGAGTTCACCCCAGTTTTTCTACCGGAGTTTTGCCAGCCGGATGAGACGATGCCTTTCGGCAAGAAGCTGGTCCAGATCGTGAAGAAGCTGAAGATTGCTCTGCCCTCAATCACCGGGAAGCCTACCAATGCACTTCCGACGGATACCGCTCTGAGATTGAGGTGCACATTCCAGGAGGACCTTCGGAGGACATTCAAAGCCCATTGACTTTGAGTTTACCGATTTCAATTAGATCCTCGGAAGAGACATGGCGATTTATCGTGCACTTGGACATCTCCGAGAAGAGTACAGGGCCGAGCTCGATCCATCAGACCTCGCCATGATTTCTCGCAGAGCTAGGAATGGAGATATCATCCGTACCGTAGAGGACGACTCCATTCTCTCATATGTCCAAGACTTGGAGTGCCTCCTCAGGAAACGGGAGATCCAGACTCGCCGCAACTCGAAGGTACACAGGAGGTTGTTGTTCCATGAACTGGAACTGGAGGAGAAAGCACATGCAGACTTCCTTCACCATGAAGAAGAAATCAAGGATTTCATGGAGAGAGTCGACAAGCTGAAGATGGATGTTGCCGCATTAGAGGAGAAGATGGACTTGGGAGAGGACCTTTTTCCGGGTGGAGATGACGGACCCCTCGTGAGCAATGATCAGGATTATGAAGAGAGCTCCACTGAAGAAAGCCGCAAGAGGAGGCGCCGCATCAGAGGACGCCACACCGGAGGACGCCGCACCAGAGGACGCAAGGATAATTGATGAAGACATTTAGTCGACCGCCATGTTATTTTATTTTTCCGTCGATCAGTTAGGCCGTTATTTTCGATTAGTCGTGAGAAATTGTAACCCGAGATTGAACCATGTTTGAGTTGATTGAATAATAATTGGTGTGATTATGATTGTGCATTCATATGGGTAGTGATATTTTCTCATTATACCCTTGTTCTATTCTAATTTTCTCATCCACTCCAAAACACCAGATGCCTCCGAGGCGTGACCCGGTCTCAACTTTCCGCGGAGCTCACCCGGCTGATCCAGCAGCAGAATGCCCTCATGCGGATGCTCATCGAACGAACAACAACAACAACAACAATCCACCGCCACCACCCCTGTTGACAACTTGACCCGCTTCCTAAGGCTGAATCCGCGGTGTTCTCTAGCAGACCTTGAGGCGATTGTGGCCGATGATTGGCTCCGCAAGGTCGGAAGGAGTTAGCCCGCTGGGTGCACAAATGCAGAGAAGGTGCGCTTTGCCGCACATCAACTTGATGGACCTGCAGCCTCTTGGTGGGAGAACTACACCGCCACTTATCCCATCGCCACCCATCACGTGGGATCAGTTCCAGCAGACTTTCCGCACCGCTCATGTTTCAGCTGGAGCCATGAGTCTGAAGAAGCGTGAGTTCTGCAACTTACGCTAGGGGAACCGTACCGTGGGGCGATCGTGGATGAGTTCAGCAAGTTAGCTCGCTATGCCCGGATGATGTGGCCACAGATGCATAAAGCAGGAAAAGTTTCTCGAGGACTCAATGACGAGCTGGGTATGCAGCTTATGGTGGCTACCTTCAACAACTACCGAGCTGGTAGACAAGGCCACCATACTTGAAGGCAAGCAGCAGCAGATTGATAGCCGCATAGCGGAAGTATGGCCAGGAAGTACAACTCGGAGCTCAGCGAAGCCCGTTATGCTCCATACTGGAGGGCATACCCATCATAACCATGGGGACATAACCATGGAGGAAATGGGAACAACCGCAACCCCGACAACAAGTCGAGGCAATGGAAGCGGCAATGGAAACGGCAATGGCAACCAGCATCGTCCTGCCCGGCTCGAAGGATCTGAGTCACATCACTGTTTCAAGTGCCGAAAACAGGGCACTATGCCACCGACGCCCGGAGGCAAAGCAGAGGAATGGAAAGCGACAATGGAAGCTCAGCAAAGAAGCCCAACCCTTTTCCTCGTGCTCGGGTGAACCACATTGGCGTGGAGGGCGTCTATGATCAGCCGGATAATTGTGGTTGGTAAGTTTTATTAAATTCACATCCAATATTGGTACTCTTTGATTACGGTGCAACACATTCATTCATATCAAGGGTAGTTGTGGAAAAATACGGGTTGCCCACTAGAACCCTTAGAAGCCCTCTTCACGTCGGTTCGCAGAGGAGAAATGATGGCAGGCTTAGGCTGTCATGCAACCCTCAACATTGGAAACCATAAATTTCCGCAGACCTCATAGTATTGGAAACCCGGACCTTGGATGTAATCCTAGGCATGGATTGGTTGACGAAGTTTGAAGGAAACATAGGATGTGCGCAAGAAGTCGATTCTGCTCACCACCCGGAGCGAAGAGGATCAAGTATGTATCCGCGTATCGATGAAGAATCAGTGCATTCCCTCACGGGAGTTGTTCGGGAGGAAGTGCCGAGTACAAGATTTTCCCGATGTATTTCGGAGGAATTACCAGAATGCCACCGACGAGACATTGAATTTCTGATTGAGTTATTGCCCGCACAGCCTCAATATCCAAGAGACCCTATCGGATGCCCCGAGCGATTTGAAAGAGATCAAGAATCAAATTAATGAGCTATTGGAGAAGAGATATATTCGCCAAGCTCATCACCTTGGGGAGCCCCAGTTCTTTTGGTAGAGAAGAAGGATGGAACCACGAGAATGGTTGTGGATTATCGTTCGTTGAGCAGCGTGACCATCAAGAACAAGTACCCTCTGCCGATGATTAATGATCTATTTGATGAGCTAGTTGGAGCCAAGGTATTCTCCAAGATCGATCTTGATCGGGTATCATCGATTGAAGATCCGTGAAAAGGATATACCTAAAACAACATTCACCACCAGGTATGGTTTATATGAGTATACCGTCATGTCATTCGGATTGACTAATGCCCCTGCATACTTCATGAATTTGATGAACAAGGTATTTATGGAATATCTGGACAAGTTTGTCGTGGTGTTCATCGATGATATACTGATTTTCTCCAAGAGCGAGGAAGAGCATAAGGAACATTTGCGTCTAGTTCTGGAGAAACTCCGAGAACATTAGTTGTATGCCAAGTTCAGCAAATGTGAATTTTGGCTGAAGGAAGTCGGATTCCTCGGACATGTTATTTCAGGAGAAGGAATAGCGATTGACCCCACCAAGGTTGTATCATCACCGATTGGCGATCGCCCACCTCGATCAAGGAGATCCGCAGTTTTCTCGGACTCGCAGGATATTATCGGAGGTTTATTGAGAATTTCTCGAAGATTGCCAAGCCCATGACTGAGCTGTTGAAGAAGGACGCCAAGTACATTTGGACCGAGGATTGTGAAGCCGTTTCGAGGAATTGAAGAAAGCGTTTGGTTACAGCCCCAAGATACTGATTTTGCGGACATACACAAGGATTACGGTATATTGTGGCGCTTCTCGTCGAGGGACTCGGAGGAGTACTCATGCAGGAAGGAAAAGTTGTAGCTTATACCTCCAGACAGCTACGACCACACGAGATGAATTATGCCACACATGATTTGGAGTTAGCAGCCGTAGTGCATGCACTCAAGACTGAGACATTTCCTCATCGGAAACCGTTGTGATGTTTACAGATCATAAGAGCTTGAAGTATACTTTCACGCAGAAAGAGTTGAACCTCAGGCAAAGGAGATGGCTAGAGTTAATCAAGGACTATGACATGAAATTGCATTACCACCCAGGAAAGGCTAATGTTGTAGCAGATGCTTTGAGCCGTAAGAGTTATGTGAATACTCTTATAGCGGAGGATTACCCAGGAGTTAGTCGATGACCTCGAGATCTTCGATGGAGATAGTTCGAGAGGATATGTTGCAACTCTGGAAGTTCAATCTACTTTGGCGAAAGAATTCGTGAAGCCCGAAGTCGGACAAGGAAATTGATGAGATAAAGAAAAGGATGAATGAAGGAAAAGCTAAAGGGTTTCGTAAGGATGAATACGGAGCTATATGGTTCGAGGATCGTATTTATGTACCCAATGATCCCGAACTCGGAAGCTAATTCTTGAGGAGGCTCATGATTCACCGTACTCGATTCACCCGGTAACACCAAGATGTATCTGGATTTGAAGGAAAGTTTACGGTGGACAGGTATGAAGAAGGATATTGCGAGTACGTAGCGGTATCGATGTTTGCCAACGAGTAAAGGCGGAACATCGAAGCCAGCAGGGTTACTTCAACCTTTGCCGATTCCCAGTGGAAATGGGAAAATTGGAATGGATTTTATCACAGGATTACCGGGACCCGTTCAGGTTATGATTCCATCTGGGTAGTGGTTGATCGATTGACCAAGGTAGCTCATTTCATTCCGTGAAGACTACCTATACCAGCGCTAAGTTAGCCAAGATATACATGACCAGGATCGTATGTCGCATGGAGTTCGAGGAGTATCGTGTCGATAGAGGAACACAATTTACCTCAAAGTTTTGGAATCAGTTGCATGAAACTTTGGGTGCGAGGCTGGAGTTGATACAACTTTTCATCCATGAGACGGATGGACAGACCGAGAGAGTCAACCAGATCACGGAGGACATGTTGAGAGGTTGTGCGCTAGACTATGGGTCTAGCTGGGATGACAATTTGCCATCGCGAATTCTCGTACAATAACAGTTATCGAGACCGATCGAAGATGGCCCCTTCGAAGCTCTATACGGAAGGAGGTGCGAACATCATTCTTTGTGGGATGGTGTTGGAGATCGAAAACTTTTGATGCGGACCTTATCGAGATTCGAGAGAAAGTCAAACTGATTCGAGATAGACTCAAGGTAGCTCGATCGAGGCGGAAGAGTTATGCCGACGAACGCAAGGAAGTAACTTACGAAGCGGGAGACCGGGCATATCTTCGTGTGTCCCCACCGTGGAATCAAGAGGTTCGGTGTTAAAGGAAAGTTAGCACCCGATTCATTGGCCCTACAAAATCCTCGAATGTCGTGGAGAAGTTGCTTACAAGTTGGAATTGCGGAAGGATTGTCCGGAGTTCATGATGTCTTCCATGTTTCTCGGTGAAGAAATGCCATGCCGACATGGCGATATTCCGTTGAGAGACACGGTGCCCCTAGAGGCCATACAGCTCGACAAAGTGATCGACTTATGAGGAGAAACCGTCCGAATTCTCGAGGCTATGAACAGAGTCACCCGCAGACAAGATCATCAAGTTTTGCAAGGTCTGTGGAGTCATCACTCCGAGGAGGAAGCCACCGGGGCGAGAAGAAGACCTCCATGAGACCACCGCACCTATTTGCTAGCCAACCCGAATCTCGAGGGCGAGATTCATCTTAAGGTGGGTAGGTTTGTAACATCCCAAATTTCCCATTTGGAATGTTTTACAATATTAGCTAAGCATCTATGCATATTGGTTGAAATTGAGTGGCATTTGAAGTTTCAGAAGATTTTGAGTTGATGGAATTTGAATTCAAAATTTGGCAGTTGAAATTTATTTCAAATCAATGCCTGACAAATACTTGAGAAAAAGTATGAGAGGAGTAAACATGACACTCCAAATATGTCAGATGAAAAACCTTGCCAAAAAGTTTGGATTCAAATTTGATTTTTATTTGGGATTTTAGAAAAATGATTTTTTTAAAGTTTGAGTTTTGCCACTGGAAAAATGTTCAAATTATAGGGAATATTCCCCTGATCATTTTGATATATATATGTCCTATATAATATATATATATTTAATTATATTTCTCTCTCTCCCTAAATTCAAAAAAAAAGGAAAAGAAGACCCAGGCCGGCCAGACCAGCCCTGACCCAAAGACGGCACCAGGCGGCCCACCCATGGGCCAAGCCGACCCGGCCCAGCCAGCAAGCCAGCCCACGCCCGAGCCGCCGCGCTGAAACACTTCCCCCTCGGTCGCCCGACCGACCCGCCTCTCCCCTCTCTCACCGACACCCCGGCCCCACCTCTCCTTCTTCCTCCCCACGCCACACCGCACCGCCGCCTCGCCGGAAACCCGAAGGATCCGGGATCCCCTCGCCCGATCTGCGCCCTTGCCCAAGTCGACCCCCTATATAAACCCCACCCCTCCTCGACCCGTTCCCCCGTTTTCCCCCTCGCCAACCCCTCGCTCTCGCCCGCAATCTGTCGCCGGAGCCCGAGTGCCCCGCCGCGCCATTGCCCTGCCCCGGCCATCCCCGACCACCCCCGAGCTCCACCGAGTCGACCACCGAGCTCCCCTCGCTCCGCCGCACCCGCCGGAGGCCTCCGCCGTAGCCACCGCACCGTCGCCGCCCGAGCCGCCGTCGCCGTCGACCACCGCGGTAAGTCGCCGGAATCCCCTCCGCCGTCCGATCTAAACGTAGGGTTTAGATTAGAAGTACGAAGGGGTACGGTTTATTTAGGTTTTAGTTTAAAAGATCCGGTTTAGTCCGGTTTATTTAGGTTAGTTTAGACCGTCCCGACTCGGTTTAATCCCTAGGGCACGTTTTAGTTATTTAACGCCCGATGCGTTAGATAGGCCCATTAGCGCAGTTTTTCGTTTTAGTTAATTTTTTTGTTTCTGTTTTTAACAGAATAGTTTTAGTTTTGTAAAATCCATATCTTTTAATCTACTTAATATTTTTAATTGATTCTTTTTTTGTTAGTTTGCAAATTTGTTGTAGTTTCTGTAGAAAATATGTTTAGTCATGTTAAAATTATTAGAAATTGTTTTATTTTAGATTTAGACAGATTAGTAATTCTGCTATAAAATGAGTTAGGATTATTTTATTTTAGTGATTGTTTTTGTCACTACTTTGTTTTGACCTTGCCTAACCGTAGGAATTTATTTGGGCATTTTAGATTTAATAAAAAAATAGTTTTAATCAAAATCTTGTGGTTCTTATTTATTTAACTAGCTACTGTTTTCCTATTGTTTTAATTAGCAAATAATTTTATTTTTCCTATGTGATAGTTTATCTTAGGTTAGTTTCTGTAGTTTTAGAACATGAACTTTTATTTACAACAAATAAAATTTTTATTTTAGTTTTTCTTGCTAGAAGTGTTATAGGCATAATAGGAGTTCTATAATAGCTTTTGATGTGATTCTTTTTGCTCCTAGCTGCATGATGTTTTCTTTTCTGTTAGTTAGCAAAAACCCATGCTTAGGTTCTGTTAAGAAAAATTTGGTTGTGCAAAACTACTTCTTGGTTGTTGTTGGATGTGGTGAAAACATTGAATTGGATTTCTTCGAGTTTTCTTTGGGTTTTGGTTCAATTGTTTTATGTGTTATGTTAGTATGCTGTTATGTTAAGTGACCATATGTTTGTATGCTTATATGATTGTTGTTTGCCTCGGTAGAATTTCCGGAGTGCGAAGCTTGCTACCATGAGTCCCTAGCTTTCGAAGATCGTCAGCAAGGCAAGTCATTGATCATATTTTCTTTTACTATGCCTATGATTTTATTGCATTAGAATTATACCTCCCCACCATGCATGCAGTAGGAGAATTTTAAGTTATGTTCTTGAGTAGTATCATGAGGTAGGATGAACCCAATTCCCCTTGTTACCATTGCGGGACGAAGTAGTTTATTTTGCTATGCTCGAGAGCGGGGTTGGTTGAGTGATTCATAAAGGAGATGTGAGAGTCAAGATGATGACAACCCCATGACTTCAAGCTCAAGATGGACTTCAAAATTCACTCTTTGGGTGGAGTACGGTTGACGGCACCTGGAGAAAACCAGCGGTTGGCGGGATGCATGGAGAAGCGCCATGACATCTTGCGGAAAGCTTCACCCAGCCACGAAGAGACGGATGGATACCCCATTGACGGAAGCTTACTGTGCAGCCGCAAGCCATTATGGGATCTGGCTTGGTCAACCATAGGTGTGACTCTGGCGGACGGTGCTACGAGATGTAGAAGAACGGTAGGATTGGATGGGTACGGCGGTGGCGGAGGAACTCTTGGAAGACCCTGTTTACGTTCGTCCGTCTTCAAACACCATGAAGTGCGAAGACTTAAAAGGAGGGAACGAATCTTGCGGGTAAAGTCATAAACCTCTGCAGAGTGAAGATCTAATCGGTTAGCCGTGTCCCGATTACGGACAATTTGAGCCTCTGGAACTTGGAGTATTTGAAATCTCAACACCAAAATTAATGAATTAATTGAGGGGATTATTTAATAATTGGGAATGAGACATTGGTTGGTGGAACCATCTCAATAACTACCAACAATTTTGTAGTATTTGCAAACAAGTCCACTGTTGTAGGAAAAAACTGGCTTTTCGCAAAACAATGAAACTTAGAGCCCCACAGCCAAATTGCATATAGTGTTAGTAATTTTTCATTGTTCTTCTCTCTTCATGACTTGCCGGCATATTCAAAATGCTGACCTACACGGCTGCAACGTCTTATGTTGCGAGAGGAGTATTCGATCAGGAGTGAGGCTACGATCCACGCTTGGCGATTGCCCTTTGGAGTCAGATGGACTCGCTATTCTTCTACGCTTCCGCAGCTTTATTTAGTTTATTTCTCATGAGTTGGCCTTCGGCCGAATTTATTCTATTGTAATAAAGACTCGATATGAGAATCGTGTAATAAATTCAGGTGTGATTGAACTTTGATTATTTCATCAATGTACTGTGTGTGCCAGCATGATCTTGGGATGGTACAGCTACACAGAGACTTGACCGATTTTGGGTCGGGTCGCTACATTTTGGGTAAAGATTCGATGGACTATGGAATAAGGAGTGGCAAGAGCCTAAGCTTGGGGATTACCAAGGCACCCCAAGGTAATATTCAAGGACAACCAAGAGCCTAAGCTTGGGGATGCCCCGGATGGCATCCCCTCTTTCGTCTTCGTTCATCGGTAACTTTACTTGGAGCTATATTTTTATTCACCACATGATATGTGTTTTGCTTGGAGTGTCATTTTATTTTATTTTGTTTTGCTTGCTGTTTGAATAAAATACCAAGATCTGAAATTCTTAAATTTTAGAGAGTCTTCACATAGTTGCATAATTATTCAACTACTCATTGATCTTCACTTATATCTTTTGGAGTAGTTTGTCATTTTCTCTAGTGCTTCACTTGTAGCTTCTTAGAGCATGGCGGTAGTTTTATTTTGAAGAAATTGTTGATCTCTCATGCTTCACTTATATTATTTGGAGAGTCTTTTAGAACATCATGGTAATTTGCTTTGGTTATGAATTTAGTCCTAATATGATAGGCATCCAAGAGGGATATAATTAAAACTTTCATAGAAAGTGCATTGAATACTATGAGAAGTTTGATACTTGATAATTGTTTTGAGATATAAAGATGGTGATATTAGAGTCGTGCTGGTTGAGTAATTGTGAAATACTTGTGTTGAGGTTTGCAAGTCCCGTAGCATGCACACATGGTAACCGTTGTGTGACAAATTTGAAGCATGAGGTGTTCTTTGATTGCCTTCCTTATAAGTGGCGGTCGGGGACGAGCGATGTATTTTCCTACCAATCTATCCCCCTAGGAGCATGCGCGTAGTGCTTGGTTTTGATGACTTGTAGATTTTTGCAATATGTATGTGAGTTCTTTATGACTAATGTTGAGTCCATGGATTATACGCACTCTCACCCTTCCATCATTGCTAGCCTCTTCGGTACCATGCATTGCCCTTTCTCACCTCGAGAGTTGGTGCAAACTTCGCCGGTCCATCCAAACCCCGTGATATGATATGCTCTATCACACATAATCCTTCTTATATCTTCCTCAAAACAGCCACCATACCTACCTATTATGGCATTTCCATAGCCATTCCGAGATATATTTCCATGCAACTTTCCACCTTTCCGTTTATTATGACACGCTTCATCATTGTCATATTGCCTTGCATGATCATGTAGTTGACATTGTATTTGTGGCAAGGCCACCATGCATAATTTTTCATACATGTCACTCTTGATTCATTGCCCATCCCGGTACACCACCGGAGGCACTCATATAGAGTCATATTTAGTTCTAGTATCGAGTTGTAATCCTTGAGTTCTAAATAAATAGAAGTGTGATGATCATCATTATTAGAGCATTGTCCCGAAGAAAAAAAGAGGAAGGCCAAAAAAAGAGAAAGGACAAATAAAAAATTAAAAAATAAAGGCCAAATAAAGAGAAAGGCCCAGAAGGGACAATGCTACTATCCTTTTACCACACTTGTGCTTCAAAGTAGCACCATGATCTTCATGATAGAGAGTCTCTTATTTTGTCACTTTCGTATACAAGTGGGAATTTTCATTATAGAACTAGGCTTGTATATTCCAACGATGGGCTTCCTTAAATGCCCTAGGTCTTCGTGAGCAAGCAAGTTGGATGCACACCCACTTAGTTTCTTACGTTGAGCTTTCATACATTTATAGCTCTAGTGCATCTGTTGCATGGCAATCCATACTCCTCGCATGGACATCAATTGATGGGCATCTCCATAGCCCGTTGATTAGTCGCGTCAATGTGAGACTTTCTCCCTTTTTGTCTTCTCCACACAACCTCCATCATCATATTCTATTCCACCCATAGTGCTATGTCCATGGATCACGCTCATGTATTGCGTGAAAGTTGAAAAAGTTTGAGAATGCTAAAGAATGAAACAATTGCTTGGCTTGTCATCAGGGTTGTGCATGATGCGAGCATTTTGTGTGACGAAAATGAAGCATGGCCAAACTATATGATTTTGTGGGGATGAGCTTTCTTTGGCTATGTTATTTTGAGAAGACATAATTGCTTGGTTAGTATGCTTGAAGTATTATTATTTTTATGTCAATATTAAACTTTTGTCTTGAATCTTATGGATCTGAATATTCTTGCCACAATAAATAAATGATAATTATGTTAGGTAGAATTCCACCTTAAAAATTCTATTTTTATCATTTACCTACTCGAGGATGAGCAGGAATTAAGCTTGGGGATGCTTGATACGTCTCCAACGTATCTATAATTTTTTATTATTCCATCCTATTATATTATTCATCTAGGATGTTTTATATGCATTTATATGATTTTTGGGACTAACCTATTAACCTAGAGCCCAGTGCTAGTTTCTGTTTTTTCCTTGTTTTTGAATATCGCAGAAAAGGAAAACCAAACGGAGTCCAATTGACCTGAAATTTCACGGAGATTATTTTTGGACCAAAAGAAGCCCACGAAGTATCAGAGATGGACCAGAAGAGTCCCGAGGCACCCAGGAGGGTGGGGGCACGCCCTACCCCCCTGGGCACGCCCCCCTACCTCGTGGCCACCTCGGAGACCCTCCTGACTTGTTCCTGACGCCAAAAATCCCTATAAATATAGAAACCCCCGAAAATAAACCTAGATCGGGAGTTCTGCCGCCGCAAGCCTCTATAGCCACCAAAAACCAATCCGGACCCTGTTCCGGCACCCTACCAGAGGGGGGATCCCTCACCGGTGGCCATCTTCATCATCCCGGTGCTCTCCATGATGAGGAGGGAGTAGTTCACCCTCGGGGCTGAGGGTATGTACCAGTAGCTATGTGTTTGATCTCTCTCTCTCTCTCTTGTGTTCTTGATTCAGCATGATCTTGATGTATCATGAGCTTTGCTATTATAGTTGGATCTTATGGTGTTTCTCCCCCTCTACTCTCTTGTAATGGATTGATTTTTCCTTTTGAATTATCTTAACGGATTGAGTCTTTAAGGATTTGAGAACACTTGATGTATGTCTTGCGTGGGATACCTATGGTGACAATGGGGTATTCTATTGATTCACTTGATGTATGTTTTGGTGACCAACTTGCGGGTTTAGTGACCTTGTGAACCTATGCATAGGGGTTGGCACACGTTTTCGTCTTAACTCTCCGATAGAAACTTTGGGGCACTCTTTGAAGTTCTTTGTGTTGGTTGAATAGATGAATCTGAGATTTGTGATGCATATCGTATAATCATACCCACGGATACTTGAGGTGACATTGGAATGTAGGTGACATTAGGGTATTGGTTGATTTGTGTCTTAAGGTGTTATTCTAGTATGAACTCTAGTATAGATCGAACGGAAAGAATAGCTTCATGTTATTTTACTACGGACTCTTGAATAGATCGATCAGAAAGGATAACTTTGAGGTGGTTTCGTACCCTACCATAATCTCTTCGTTTGTTCTCCGATATTAGTAACTTTGGAGTGACTCTTTGTTGCATGTTGAGGGATAGTTATATGATCCAATTATGTTATTATTTGTTGAGAGAACTTGCACTAGTGAAAGTATGAACCCTAGGCCTTGTTTCCTAGCATTGCAATACCGTTTACGCTCACTTTTACCACTCGCTACCTTGCTGTTTTTATATTTTCAGATTACAAAAACCTATATCTACCATCCATAATGCACTTGTATCACCATCTCTTCGCCGAACTAGTGCACCTATACAATTTACCATTGTATTGGGTGTGTTGGGGACACAAGAGACTCTTTGTTATTTGGTTGCAGGGTTGTTTGAGAGAGACCATATTCATCCTACGCCTCCCACGGATTGATAAACCTTAGGTCATCCACTTGAGGGAAATTTGCTACTGTCCTACAAACCTCTGCACTTGGAGGCCCAACAACGTCTACAAGAACAAGGTTGTGTAGTAGACATCATTGGATCATATGATATTTATTCCTCTCTTTCTTGTTGTGATGAATTGTGTTTTTACCTTTGAGGTTTCACTACTATCGGATTGAATACTTTTATGGATTTGAGAACACATGATGTATGTCTTGCATGCAGATTCCCGTGGTGACGCTGGGGTAATCTATTCATAGGGGTTGATACATGTTTTCTCCTACTTTCTCCGGTATAAATCTTGGGGCACTCTTTGAAGTTCTTTGTGTTGGAATGAATATGAGTCTGAAGTTGTTTGATGCATATCGAATAATCAACTCATGGATACTTGTGGTGACATTGGACTATCTAGGTCACATTAGAGTTGGTTGATATGTATCATATGGTGCTACTTTAGTATGATCTCTAGGGCTGTTTGTGACACTTATAGGAATAGCTCAACAGATTGATTGGAAAGGATAACTTTGAGGTGGTTTTGTACCCTACAAATAATTCCATCTTATGTTCTCTGCTTGATAAGAACTTTGGAGTGATTCTTTATCACACTTTGAGGGTTTGTTATATGATTCAATTATGTTAGCACTATTGAGAGATTGCACTAGTGAAATATGAACCCTAGGCCTTGTTTTCAAGCATTGCAATACCGTTTGTGCTCCATTTTATCACTTTCTACCTTGCTGTTTTTATATATTCAGATTACAAAAACCTATATCTACTATCCATACTACACTTGTATCACCATCTCTTCGCCGAACTAGTGCACTTATACAAATTACCATTGTATTTGGTGTGTTGGGGACACAAGAGATTTCTTGTATTTGATTGTAGGGTTGTTTGAGAGAGACCATTTTCATCCTACGCCTCCCACGGATTGATAAACCTTAGGTCATCCATTTGAGGAAAAATTGCTACTGTCCTACAGAACTCTGCGCTTGGAGGCCCAATACGAGTTTGCAAGAATAAGTTGTGTAGTAGACATTAGTTAGTCCCAAAAGATGATATAAAAATAGCATATAAATGCATATAAAGCATCCAAGATTGATAATATAATAGCATGAAACAATAAAAAAATTTAGATACGTTGGAGACGTATCAATGAACAAGACTCATATGGAGATATGATCGATAGAGTATGATGAACAAGCTCCCAACACTTACATATACCCTTCCTGAAGTATGATGAATTGTAATTGTTTTTGACGACTGAGAACATAGTTTGTTACTTTTCAAGAAAGTTTATTGCTTATACTCTAGCTTGTGAATGAATTTTACTTGATCATGAGAAGTTATATGCTTAATACTTGCAGTTATAATAATGATCACGATGCTACCATGTTCATATTTCGTTTTATTGACACCTCTCTCTATAAACATGTGGTCATGATTATCAAGTTCGTATTTTCTTGAGGACAAGCAGAATCTAAGCTTGGGGGAGTTGATACGTCCATTTTGCATCATATTTTCCTACTGTTATTTATATTGTTTTAAAGCTAAATTTCAGTTTTAGATGCAATTCTAACGTCTTTCCTCTCTTAAATTGCAAGTTCTACCACACGAGGGAGATTGTTGGCAGCTGGAATTCTGGACCTGAAAAGAGCTACATCAGAGATAGCTATTCTCCGAGCTCCAAATGACCTGAAATTTTACAGAGATTTATTTTGGAATATATAAAAATATTAGAAGAAGAATCACCAGGAGGGGCCCCACTAGTGAGCCACAAGCTGAGGTGGAGCACCCACCCCCCTGGGGTGCACCACTTGAGCTTGTGGGCCCACCAACAGGCTTCCTGGCCCTCCTTCTATATGAAGCCATTTGCCCTAGAAAAAATGAATAGAAGAATTTCGAGACAAAACGACGCCGTCTTGGGGCGGTTCCTGGGCAGGAGCACTTTTGCTCTCCCGCGGATCGATCCCGCCGGGGATACTTCCCACTGGGAGGGGGAATCGAAGCCTTCATCATCACCAACGTTTCTCTCATCGTGGGAGGACTCATCTCCATCAACATCTTCACTAGCACCATCTCATCTCCAAACCCTAGTTCATCTCTTGTATTCAATCTTTGTCCAACATTTTAGATTTGTACCTGTGGGTTGCTAGTACTGTTGATTACATCTTATAATTGATGCTAGTTTGTTTATTTGGTGGAAGATTATATGTTCAGATTGGTAATCATATATTTATCTCCTTTGATCATGAACATGAATATGATCTGTGAGTAGTTTTGTTTGTTCTTGAGGACATGGGAAGAAATCTTGTTATAAGTAATCGTGTGAAGTTGATCTCCGTTCAATATTTTGATGATGTGTTATGTTGTTCTTCTTCTAATGGTGACACGTGAACATCGACTACATGACACATTAGCATGCTTGGGCCTAGGGGAAGGTATTGTGGGATTAGTAAGTAGATGATGGGTTGCGAGAGTGACAGAAGCTTAATCCCTAGTTTATGCACTATTCCATAAAGGGCTGATTTTGATCCATATGTTTCATTCTATGGTTAGATTTATCTTAATTCTTCTTTCGTAGTTGTGGATGCTTGCGAAAGGGGCTAATCATAAGTGGGTTGTTTGTTCAAGTAAGAACATCACCCCAGCACCGGTCCACTCACATAACAATTTATCAAAGTAGTGAACATGAGTCGACGAACCGTGATGAACGTAACTAGACGAAATCCCCATGTGTCCACGAGAACGCTTTGCCCACTATAAGAAGTACTTTCGGCTTATCCTTTGCAATATAAGGATTGGGCCACCTTGCTGCACCTTGTAATTGTTACTTGTTACTTGCTATCAAACTATCTGTTACTACTAATTTACAACACTTGCATAATACTTTGCTGAAACTAATTATCAATTCCTTCTGCTCCTCGTTGGGTTCGACATCTTATTGAAAGGACTATGATTGATCCCCTATACTTGTGAGTCATCAGTAGTCCCCATGACTAAGTGCAGTTTCACCTCTAAACCAGGCTTAGTTTCTATTGAACTTCGATTTCTACCTTATAGTCCCAGGGGCTAGCCTAGCAGAATTGCGAGCTAAGCTCCAAGAACTTTGTCCTCTAACAACAGCTGGAGACAGTGGAAAATAAACAAGGACATGGAGCATCTTCATGCAGGCTCAGTTTGTAAGTATTCTCCCTTTCTGCATGTTTCACCTCTTGCTGTGTAGTTTTGCATCTGAGGCCAACCGCATGTGCAATGAGACCCGGAATACTGCTTGGGTTGCCGAGGAGGAGGTCGCTAATATGTCTCCGACTTATCTATAATTTTTTATTGTTCCATGCTATTATATTATCTGTTTTGGATGTTTTTTATGCATTAATATGCTATTTTATATTTTTTTGGGACTAACTTATTAACCTAGAGCCCAGTGTCAGTTTCTATTTTTCCTTGTTTTTGAGTTTCGCAGAAAAGGAATACCAAACGGAATAAAACATTCACGATGATTTTTCTTGGACCAGAAGACACCTAGGAGACTTGGAGATCAAGTCGGAGGAGCCACAAGGGTGGAGGGCACGCCCCCTGTCTTGTGGGCCCCCATATGACTCCCTTGACCTAATTCCTTTGCCTATATATTCACATATATTCCCAAACCACCAGAAGTATCCATGAAAACACTTTTCCACCGCCGCAACCTTCTGTACCCGTGAGATCCCATCTAGGGGCCTTTTCCGGCATCCTGCCAGAGGGGGATTCGATCACGGAGGACTTCTACAGCAACTCTATTGCCCTTCTCATGAAGCGTGAGTAGTTTACCACAAACCTACATGTCCATAGCTAGTAGCTAGATGGCTTCTTCTCTCTCTTTGATTCTCAATACCATGTTCTCCTCGATGTTCTTGGAGATCTATCCGATGTAATCTTCTTTTGCGGTGTGTTTGTCGAGATCTGATGAATTGAGGATTTATGATCAGCTTATCTATGAATATTATTTGAATCTTCTCTGAAATCTTTTATGCATGATTTGGTATCTTTGTAATTCTCTTTGAATTATCGGTTTGGTTTGGCCAACTAGATTGGTTTTTCTTGCAATGGGAGAAGTGCTTAGCTTTGGGTTCAATCTTGCAGTGTCCTTTCCCAGTGACAGTAGGGGCAGCAAGGCACATATTTTATTGTTGCCATCGAGGATAAACAGATGGGTTTTACATCATATTGCTTGAGTTTATTCCTCTACATCATGTTATCTTACTTAATGTGTTACTCTAGATGTAGGCAGGAGTCGGTCGATGTGTGGAGTAATAGTAGTAGATGCAGAATCGTTTCGGTCTACTTGACACGGATGTGATGCCTATATTTCCTAATAATTGCCTTAGATATAGTCATAACTTTGCGCTTTTCTATCAATTGCTCGACAATAATTTGTTCACCCAACGTATTATTTGCTATCTTGAGAGAAGCCTCTAGTGAAACCTATGGCCCCCCGGGTCTATTTTCCATCATATAAGTTTCCGATCTACTATTTATCAATCTTTTACTTTCCGATCTATAAACCAAAAATACCAAAAATATTTACTTTACCTTTTGTTTAGTTTCATCTATCACTATCAGATCTCACTTTTGCAAGTAACCGTGAAGGGATTGATAACCCCTTGATCGCGTTGGGTGCAGGTTGTTTGATTGTTTGTGTAGGTATTAGGTGATTTGTGCGTTGTCTCCTACTGGATTGATACCTTGGTTCTCTAACTGAGGGAAATACTTATCTCTACTTTGCTGCATCACCCTTTCCTCTTCAAGGAAAAAACCAATGCAAGCTCAAGAAGTAGCAGGAAGAATTTCTAGCACCGTTGCCGGGGAGATCTATGCGAAGTCAAGACATACCAAGTACCCATCATAAACCCTCATCTCTTGCATTACATTATTTGCCATTTGCCTCTCGTTTTCCTCTTCCCTACTTCTAAAATGATTTTCAAAAAGATTTGCCTTTTTCTTCGCCCCTCTTCCATTCGTCTTCTTCGTTTGCTTTTTGTGTGCTCGTGTGTTGGATTGCTTGCTTTGCCATGATGGCTCAAGAGAATACCAAATTATGTGACTTTTCCAACACTAATAATAATGATTTTATGAGTACTCCGATTGCTCCCGCCACTAGTGCGGAATCATGTGAAATTAATGCCGCTTTGCTTAATCTTGTTATGAAAGATCAATTTTCCGACCTTGCTAGTGAAGATGCTACATCCCATCTTAATAATTTTGTTGAGTTGTGTGATATGTAAAATAAAAAATATGTGGATAATCATATTGTTAAATTGAAGCTATTTCCGTTCTCACTTCGAGATCGTGCTAAAACTTGGTTTTCATCTTTGCCTAAAAATAGTATTGATTCATGGAATAAGTGTAAAGATGCTTTTATTTCCAAGTATTTTCCTCCCGCTAAGATCATCTCCCCTGGCGCTCCCTGATGGGTGGTGGGGCCCATGGAGGTCTCCTCCACCACCTCTCAGCTCTATAGATACTCAGATATTCCAGAAACCCTAGGGGAGCGATCGAAACACAATTCCAGCCGCCGCAAGTTCCAGAACTACGAGATCCAATCTAGAGCCTTATTTCGGCACTCTGCCGGAGGGGAACATGATCACGGAGGGGTTCATCATCCTCATTGGTGCTCCTCTGATGATGCGTGAGTAGTTCACCAAAGACCTACGTGTCCATAGGCAGTAGCTAGACGGCTTCTTCTCTCTTTTTGATTCTCAATACAATGTTCTCATCGATGTTCTTGGAGATCTATTTGATGTAATGACTTTTTGTGGTGTGTTTGTTGGGATCCGATGTAGTGCGAGTTTATGATCAGATCTATCCATGGATATTATTTGAGTTTTCTTTAATCTCTTCTATGCATGATTGTTATAGCCTTGTATTTCTTTTCCGAAACTTTGGTTTGGTTTGGACAACTAGATTGGTTTTTCTTGCAATGGGAAGAGGTACTTTGCGATGGGTCGATCTTGCGGTGTCTCCTCACCCAGTGACAGAAGGGGTAGCGACGTACGCATGTATCGTTGCTATTAAGGATAAAAAGATGGGGTCTATTTCTTCATGAATAGATCTTGTCTACATCATGTCATCGTTCTTATTGTATTACTCCGTTTCTCTATGAACTTAATACACTAGATGCATGCTGGATAGCGGTCGATGTGTGGAGTAATAGTAGTAGATGCAGGCAGGAGTCATTCTACTAATCTTGGACATGATGCCTATATACATGATCATTTCCTTGGATATCGTCATAATTATTTGTTCTTCTATCAATTGCCCATCAATAATTTGTTTACCCACCATATGCTATTTTCTCGAGAGGAGCTAGTAGTGAAATCTACGGCCCCCGGGTCTATCTTTTATCATAATGTTTTCAGATCTATTATTCCAAAAACCCAAAAATACCTTGCTGCACTTTTTCTTTAGTTATTTTATTCTGTGTTTTTGCTAGATCTATTTATCCAATCTCATACAGTTTAATCTATCTTTTTACCGTAGAGGGATTGACAACCCCTCTTTCGTGTTGGGTTGCAAGTATTTGTTCTTTTTGTGTAGGTACCATTTACATAGTGTTGCTTGGTTCTCCTATTGGATTGATAACCTTGGTTTCATAACTGAGGGAAATACTTACCGTAGCTGTGCTGCATCATCCCTTCCTCTTTGCGGAAATACCAACGCAGTTTCAAGCCACGTAAGTGGGCTGTGTGAAATAATAATGTAGCGTCTATGCAACCCATTTTTATGTTATGTTAGAATTTACATCCCACTTGCAAAAACAATTGAAATACACGGATTTGCTCGGATGGGTTATCATGTTGGGCTGGACGGAGAAATGTTATAAAAACATAAACACGTGATTGCACGTCTATTACTGCATTAGTCAGTAAAAATCTTAGCAAGCTTATGTTCACCAGGAATTAACTTGCAAGCTTATTGTTTAACAATTATTATTATTTGTAAGAACTTATCATTTACGAAATAGAATGTCATTTTAATTTGATGAGTTAATAAGATGTGGGGTATTATTATCTTTTAGGCTAGACGTGGGACAATTGAGTTGGTTTTAGGGAAAACTAGTAAGAGGAAAATCAGATTACCTTGAAAAATAAAGTGAGAGAAAAATCAGAGATAGGATTAATAAAAAAGAAAAATAAAGGAAGTGGTAAGGTCTATACAAAGGTTGGACGAAGGACAGGTCAAACGGGAACCTTAGGTTATATATATATGTGTATACATGTATGTATGTGTGTGTGTGCGCGTGCGTGCGTGTGTGTGTGTAATAAATAAAATATAAATATATATACACTACATCCTCCATCCAATAATTTAAGACGTTTTTACAAACTAACGTAGCCTGCAAAAACGTCTTATATTATGGGACGGGGGAGTATTATAGAAGGGAAAACATAGGTTCACTTTGGCATTCTTATAGAAAAATAGAACTGAGTTATGCGTTGTCTTAAAAAAAGAAACATAAGTTGGGCTGCTGATGTTATAAAAGAAGATAGGCTGGAGGCCCAGAGGCCTCTCGATACCTGTTGGACCTAAAAAATAATGTTGGAACCTGGTGGATCAACTGTGTCTGTATGATGGGTTGCGCATGTTAAACAACAAAACCTAGGCCATGGACCTGGTGGGCCTGACTGTCAGCCTCTCCATGTACAGTCATCTCTCGATTCCTCTAGTTTGTTGACCATGATGAAAACGACAGACGGTGGCGCCGCGGCGAGAGCACCAAGGCGGAGGACGGCGTCGAGACCCCGGACCGAAACCAACTGGATCCGGGGAAGACCCAGGCAGAGGGAAATATGAGGGTTGACTTGTTCGTTTGTAGAGTGGGCCGGTTGAGCTAGCGGCCCCGGAGAATAAAACGAGATGCGGGGGAGGTGAGGGATGATTTGGCCGCCGTAGGAAAGGATGGGTCGCCGAGGCGCCGCCATAGGCTAGGATGGCCCGCCGAGGCGCCGTCATAGCAGAAAGGAAAAATTGCACTGGAAAAAAATGACACACCTGCTGGATCCCCATAATCATGTTGTGGGCCACGGATGTCCTTAGAAAAGAAACATGCGTTTGCCAGCCACGGCCCAGTTGATACCTACTGGACCTTAAAAAAGGAAACACAACAGTCCAATGAACTAGCTACATATATAAGCAAATAGTCACTCAAAAAATAAAAGGCAAATAGGTTAATGGGTTCTTAAACGAAATATTTCGGATAAAACAGATAATTAGATACATGGGATAATGCATGAAACACACAAATGATAAAGGTGCTTAAACAGACAAAGTACACCATCTAGATCTTCCTGGCATGCTTGATCATGACGTTGCAGTTGTCCGTGTACTCCTCGGTTACAGGAGGCTGACACACCCTCATGTCCAAGATCCGCGTGTACATATCGTAGCGCGTAGCATGCGTATGCGTCCCTGCCCGCATAGGTGATGTAGGCTAGATTCAGAGGTACCTCCCATGTGTTCAGGTCTATCGTATCCATGTCTTTCTTTCATGTTGGCAGAGCAGGCGTCGATGATGGCCGCGGTGAGGTCAACCACGGAGTCCTTCTCTTGCCCATTGCCGATGATCTTGTATTGCTTCTGGATGTCGGCGAGCTTTTTGCACCAGATGGCTGAATCGTAAAGCATAGTGGCGTACTTCCTGCTCGCCATCGTAGTGAAGGTGCAGTCAGCGGTGCCAATGAAATGTGTGAATGCCCTAGAACCTCTGATGGCCCTACAGTAATGGTAGACAAGAACCTCGTCCCGCAAGCATACCTAGGCGACGGCGATCTGCTGGTCCCTGCTAGGAGATGGATGGATGAGCACAAGGTCTAGTCCCGCAACATTGTGCTTCTCCTCTTGTAGGTATTGCTTGAACTTGGCGAGGCAGAGCTCCACCGAGTCCGGATCATTGTTGTACATCACATTCAACTTGGTGCTGCCATGGGCCTGAACGGCGAACTCAAAGGTGAACTCCTTGCTGAAGTCCATATCCAGCAGGCTCACCCCTTGGATCGCCACTGGAGTCTCTTCTCACGCAGAGTTGATGTGGTGGTTCTCATTTTGTGGGGATTGGGGGCATGGGAGATGAAGACGATGGGGAGATATGGAGAGTGGAGGGCTCCTTATTTACACTGGAGATCAGTGTGTAGTGGGGTATTGGCGGGCGGCGGTAGCAACAGTTCATTTTTCCAATCTTGGGGAACTGCAATCGCCAGTGAACATAGTGGGCATCGGCGCCAGTGAACGTAGTGGGAACTGCAATCGCAAGTAAATAGAGTGGGTACAGGTGGCAACAGTTATACTACCCCTCCTCCCTCGCCCGCTATACGCCCTTAAGAACACGCCTCCTCGACGCATTCAAACGCCTCCATTAAACCGGCCTGGAAGCCGAGAAACCTATTCTGGCCACACGTCTGTTCATGAGCGGGTAACTTTACTTAAATTTTATTCGCTTTACTTAA